>CM046881.1:183887740-184377740 GCA_025667525.1 Glebionis coronaria
ATGAATAGAGATTTGTGGGATATTAGCACAAGTAACGCGCCATAGAGAGTGTTGTAAGGGGAAGTAATACCTCAAAGGTATTTATGATTGTTCGTAGGGCGTGTAAGTTTTCCAAAAATTTCCTGAAATTTAGTAGGTTTGCCTATTACTGTGAGGTAGAACCATAAATAGAGCAAGTAGGAGAAGTGAGAGGAGTTGTAGTTAGTGCCCTTCTAAGGCAAATCGTTGATGGAGTGATTTAAAAAAAACAAGAGCTGTTAGAGATTGCAAGGAATGCCGGATAAAAGTTGAGTTGCTTAGTAGTAGATTGGATGTGGAAAGAGGTTGAGTGGTCTGATGAGAGGAAGTACCGGTCTTTTAAGATGCGTGTAGAATTTTGCAAGTAGAACGAGGTAGGAATTTATTCGTATTGCCGCTAAGAGAGGGTGCAAGGAGGACATAGTTGAAACTGCTAAGGATGTTATATGAACGCTTTGGGTTTACGGTTATGTATTTGGCTTCACCAAAGCACTAGCGGTTTTCATGGTGTCAATGAACCAAGTGTGCATGAACGTGTATAAACGAGTTGTCATCGGGAGCGTCGACGACATCTTAAACTACTCAAATCTGAGAAGGAGGGTGAGGCGAATTATGTGTTGGTTTTGGAGTGGAGTTATACGTGAGATTTTCGAGTGTGAGTTTTTAGTATTAAGTTTACCATGATGAGTAGCTAGAGATGATGGCGTATCATGGAACCAGCAAAGGGCGAAGTGAAGAAGGATGAGGAACCGTTTTGGAGACTGAAGAAGTGGATTGGATAATGAGCCGATCTTGGCATTATCGGAAGGACTGGATGAATTCGCGAAGCATGACGATACGTGGAGCAAGGATTTAGACTCGTACGAGGACGAGAAAGAAAGGCGATCGCTTATACGTTGCAGGAACTGAAGATTTGCAAGAACTAATGGATATGTGAAAGACCGCCATAGGTCACTTTGTAAGGAGATTGGAATTTTTTAGTAGCTTGGGGTACGGACTGAAGGGAGTTGATGAACATGATTGGATATGAGTATATCCAGCGAACTGGGAAAAGGATAGGCAAGTGAGATATTTATACAACCTTCGGAGTTACACTGAGGGCATGAGTGATTGATAAGAGGGAGTTAGGAAACTCATTAGCGATGGCTGAGTTTTTCGTATAATGATAGTTATCATACTAGAAGTCGATAAATGCCATTTGAGGCACTATATGAAAGGATAGGGTGAGTTGTCCCCATGGTGGACTAGAATTGGTAAAAGAGGCTACCAATGTGGTAATGATGTAGAAAGGGGGAAACCACTAGAGTTAGTGACAAAGTTATGTAGGGAGTTCCACCCATAGTAGCAGGTGGTATGTTTTGGTAAAATGGAAGAGTTGATGTAGAGTTTTGTAGGTCCATTTATGATCTTTGGAAAGATCGGACCATTAGCTTATGAGCATAGAATTACCTGGGGGAAATGAGTTGTATACATGATACATTTCATGTATTGGGATTGATAAAGGTTGTTTGAGAATGCATTTTGCATGTACGGTTATTCGGGACTGGTGTTAATGAGAGTCTTTGTTTTATCAAAGAGTCATTTGTGAGATTTGTTGACTATGAGGTCGAGAGTTTGGCAATGAGTTTAATTATTTTTGGGTGGTATACATGGTATTTTGAAACTTGAACTGAAGTTCACATGGATATGAGAGGAGTTCGTTTAGAACAAGTATCCTCATGTGATTTGTTGTTGGTGTGTTTGATCCTAAGGAGTAAATCTCGGGACGAGATTTTTATTAGGAGGGAGTGATGTGACAACCCTGGTTTTGAGGTTCGTCACTTAGTTTTATTTTGAGCTAGTTACGTGTCTTTACGTGTTTATGTGCTAATTGGTGTGTATAGATTGTGGTTTGGATATCGTTTCCGGTACGGGGTACCTTGTGAGCGAAACGATGTGTGATGATTTCATGTTCGTGAGTTGACAATGTAGTGACTATGAAATGAGATGGTGTTATTTGGTGGTTTTAAGTATACGTATATGTATTATAGAGAATCGTATTTTTACGATTTACGGTTTAGCATTTAGAGGTCTCGGATGAGGTAATTAATCATATGGATATTTTTAGGGATGGTTTTAAGTCATTTAGGACTTAGTTATAAAGTTTATTTCAAAATTTGAGATTTTTTTTAAAAGTGTATATTTTACGTCTTTTACGGTAAAACGCGTAAATTTGACTAGTTTTACGGTTTTGGGGTTTTGGAGGCTTTAGGAGCTGAAATAAATTAAGGTAAATTAAGGTAATATTATTAATACATATATTAATAATAAAAATTAAAAAAAAACGAAATTAAGGAGGGTTTAAGTCGGTTTTGGACGCAAGAAAAGAAAAGAATAGGGGAAAAAAAGGAAAAAGGGAACCGGGCTTTTGGAATGGGCCAAGGACTTGTTAGGAAACTATATAAATACTTTTTATTAACCAAAACATTTCATAAAATCTCTGGAGATCAAGTTTTAGTCGGCATCAATGGTGGTTTTAGGGTTCTTCATTAATTTTTTCTTCTTTCAAAAATTCTAAGGTAAAATCTTTAATACTCTTTTTAATTAAATTGTTTTAATTCTTTCTCAATCATCTTATGATGGATTTAGGTTAGAGTTTAAATAAGAATCTGTATTTTAATGATAACATAATGATTAGATGGTTTAGGGCATGTAATTAATGGGGTTATGGGTAATTAATTAGGTTAATTTGATTAAACCCGTTTTTAAAAACTGGGCAGAATTTTGAGTCAATTGTTTTGATCATATTGGGAGTTCTACAAACTCTTATTTTGCGATCCAAGTATCTCTGAAAAGGTAATTGAAGTTGCTTTCCAATTCAAGAAACTAGAACTAAATTGGAGGTCGGGAAGTAGGTCAAAAACAGGTTACAACAGTCGGAGGTCAATACAGTTTTGAATTCAGCCTGTTTTCTTTTTAAGTTTTGGGTTGTTTGGGGTACTTAGGGTTGCATTGGGATCTTCTCACAAACATGAGAGATGGTTTATATATTTTAGTAAGTATCTGCACTTGGGCTAAGGTTGTGGTTTAGGGTAAGACCCCTTAATTGTAACAAACTTTTTGTATGTTTAAAATCAGGAAATCTGGAATGACAAAAGTATATATATATATATCGGGGCCTTAACAGTAGATTTAAGGTTAGGGCAAGTGGGAGGTGTTAGCTAACATATGTAAGGGTATAAATATTCCTTTTGTAGAGTTCATGGGTATGTTTAAGGGGGAGATCGACCCATAGTTTAAGGTATGAAAAACGGGACTGTTTTGGGTAAAAATGTTAATGGGATGTGTTATGAAGTAAAACGAGTTAAGGGCTTTATAGAGGGGTGTAATGAGATGCTTAGAGCATATATATGAGGTATATATATGGGAGAAGGTTAGATGTCCATCATAGGTTGATGAGCCATTTTAGTGTTTGGTTCTCGTTTTGATTATGTGTTTTTGGTTGTTAGCTTTTTGCTCGTGCGCGGATGTTTGGGGAAGCTCAATCAGGTGAGTTTCATAGTCCCATGTTTAATATTGATTTTAACTTCCAGATGGGATGGAAGAGACACTGTGTTGAGTTATTTTCTAAATTGATGCTGTGAATGTGTTTGTGATTTGAGATGGACTTGTGTGTACATTATGTGATTAACTGCTATGTGATTCTTGATTGTGTATGATTTGGATCGGGGGACACGTGTCGTCTCAGTTATTGTGGTTTGACAAGGTAGTAGCCTTGTGGTTTGACAAGGTAGTGGCCTTGTGGTTTGACAAGGTAGTGGCCTTGTGGTTTGTCAAGGTAGTGGCCTTGGGATAGGTACATAGTGTGATCATCTATGGTACCATGATGTTGTTTGGCAAGGTAGGAGCCTTGGATTGGTTTGGTATGATTAATCTTGATTGATAGTTGTTAATGCATATTTGTAACACATTGTCCATATTTTATTGTATTTATGGTTGTTGTTCACAGCTTATAACTATTTTGGCGTTGGAGTCTAAACCTATGAGTCTCACCAACTTTATGTTGACGTGTTTTAGTGTCTCTTTCAGGTGTGTATGTGGTTAAGCGTGAGGATAGAAGTGGCTAGACTTGGATGCATTAGGATTGCATATAGAAGGAGATCCCCGTTCCTTCTTAGTTTTCCTTTATGTTTTTTTGAATAAGTGATACTGTTGGCACCTATATGTTTGTTTTGTTTGTATTATTTGTTTGTCTTGGGTAAGAGGTAGGACTGTTACCTACTTACCTAGACTCCTGTATGTTGAGATATTGTCATCACCTTTGTGTCGCCATTTATGACATTTCTTATATCATTTAGTTATCTCTATAGACACGCTATTGTTGTGATGATATCCATACGTCGTGCCCCATATTCCGCCGTGGTGGGGTGTGACAAACATGGAGTCACGAGGAGGCAAGTTTCACAAGAAGGCAAAGATCGCACGTGAAAGGCCAAAAGAACAATGCTCTCAAGCCAAAGCCAAAAGGATCAAATCAAAATATTCACAACAAAAAGAAAAAGAAGAAAAGACTACGAGCTAAAGAACAAAGACTTAGTATAGTATGCTAGGTTTAGAACTTTGTAACGTGGAGTGACCTCCCTTAGGGGGAGATTGTTAGAAATATGTTTTAACGTATATTAGAAGTATCGGTCACTCCACAATATTATTTATGTTGTAATAGCTCGTAGTTAATAGTTACTTATTTAGTTAAGTAAGAACCGGCCCATGGGCTTGTCATGGGCCGGCCCAAGTCCATTAGTGGCTTGGAAGTATAAATACCCCTTTCCTCCTTGGAAAGGGGTTGGTTGTTGTTCACTTTTAGTTTCCACTTAATAAAGAAGACACACATTTTCTCTCACTTTCTCTCTCTAGTTTCTCTCTCTAGAAAACATCAACCCACTTCATAGATTCATAGGTTATCAAGATTCTACACACAGGGTCTCTAGCAGGAATGAAGCAACCAATGACCAAGAGCTCCGCCTGAACCTAGATCTGCTAGAGGAGCGAAGAGAAATAGAAGCTATCAGGGAAGCTAGGTACAAGCAGCAGGTGGAAAAGTACTACAACAAGAAAGTGCGTCATGTGCAGTTTAAAGTAGGAGAGTTCGTCCTTAGAAAGAATGAAGCCTCAAGGACAGAAGACATAGGCAAGCTTGGACCCAACTGTGAGGGACCTTACAAAGTCATCAAGGCTTTCTAAAGTGGAGCCTACAAGCTAAGCACCATGGAAGGAAGAGAGATACCTAGGACCTGGCATGCCAGCAACCTAAGGAAGTGCTATATGTAAAACAGTAAAAGCACAAGTTTATGTTAACAAACTATTATGTATTTCCTCTGGGGAAGCAATTTTCAAAGTGTAGCCTTGCTCCGGAGATGATCATAGCCACAACTTATGTATTGTTTCTTCTCTAGTGATATGAATGAAACATAATTTTCCACATATTTTCTGTTAAGATCATATGTTTGAATCTCATGCTATGAAACAAAGCACGCGGCAACGGACGGTTCGCTACCTCCGGCTGTGAAGGGTAACGCCTACCAATTAGTTCCTCATGGCGAAATCAGTACCATGGTGGTTAGGCTGAGCAACCTTTGTAAATTGACTCCGTAGAAGAAGAATAGGATCAAACCTTCCTACTCTTCTCACGAAAATTACCCTCCAGTGAGTAGCTACACTTGAGAGGAGGAGTAGCATGAGCCTACAAGGCAAATGATATACCTATGCCACATGAACGAAAGTTGAGTTTCATCGAATAAGGGAAAGATGGGAAGTAGCACGCTAGACTTATTAGTAAGGCTGAAACGTTCTCACAGGCATTCATGAGAGCACTAGGCAACAAATTATGGGTCACATGTGATACAACCCAACCCTAGCTCAATGAAGTCAGCGCATTGACGGCTAAGCACAAGTGGCAAGGCCTAGCAAAAACATGTGTTAGTAACAAAAGTTTAGACACTACCTAAATAAATAATAACAAAGCAAAGCATAGATCTAAAAGAATATTATCACAACGCATCACATAATATTCAAGAACACATGCATAAAAAGGGCTACACACACACGATGGAAAATTGACAATAAAGTCATAGTAGCATACAAAGGAAGATGAAATACTAAAAGCCCAAAACAGGGAGGGCGAGCAACATAAATAAAGAAAGGAAAGTACAAAGCATAAACTACATCAAACAGTTGAGGAAGATCCCGGTCCTGAGGTATTCTTCTTCTTTGAACGATGAGAAACAGTGTGACCAAAAGTCTGAGCAGGCTGAACAACAGGAGTCTGACTAGGATGAGCAATCGGGTCGGGCCTAATTTGAGCAATCTCTTGGAAACTAGAATCAGCACTTCGGCTTACCTTACTAAAGAATCGAAAGTCATGACTTGGGAAGGCAACTGAAGCAGCAGCAAACTGGGCCTCAGCACTAGGGACGAATTTCTCAACTCTACAAGAAATAGCCTGAAACTCTTCCTCAGTTCTCTCCATACGCAAACCCTGCTCAAGACCAGTGCTAACAAACAAATCCAACACTCGGGCGAACGCCTGGTTAAACTCAGAACTACTAAGGAATCCCCTAACCAATGGCTCGAAGCTAGACTGGAAAAAAGAAGTGATCCCTTTATTAATCGTTTTGAGCCGCACACTCATTTCAGAAATAGAGTCATCCCTCGCAAGAATGTCATCCCCACGCAAAGTCAGTTGATGATCCAAGTCCTTCACCCTAGCAGCATGCTGTGATTTAACAGTCACAAGCTCAGTCTCAAGATTTTTCTTCTCAGCCTTAAGAGCATCCCTCTCAGCTTTGTACCTATCACCCTTCTTCTGTACAGAAGCAAGTGCCTGGTCCTTACCCTTAGTTTTTGCCTCAGCACGCTTGGTACGCTCAATCTGATGCCTAAGAGAGATAGCCCTCTCAGAAAGAACGCTCCTCAAATGCTTATACTTGGTAGCAAGGCTGCCATGATCTCTCCTAAGAATAGCATATCGGTTAGACAACTCATTCCCGTGAGACATCCTCTGACACTGAAGCATACTCATCTGATTAGTCAGCTGATCTGAGGAGAGCCTAGACGTTTGATAAACCTCAGCTGGAGTGGGGAAATGATCTTGCATACTCCTACAAATCTATGGGTCCCTAAACAACTCATTAGACATAATACCAAAATCAATTATATGCCTCATATCCCACTCCTCCCGAGAGTACAAAGGAGCAGGATCAACAACTTCCTCGCCAAAAGGATAATCCACATAACAAGGCCTAGCCTACAAAGGAAAAGTCTCCCTATGAGGCTCATCCCCAACAGCAGCTCCACCCTGGGCTGCATCACCAGGACGAACAACATCATCCTGAGGATCAGCTCCACCTCGAATCACATCATCATGAGGGGCAGTACCATCCCGATCTCCATCAATATCAACATGCTCATCCATAGCAATATGAGGCTCAGTACCAGCCTACCCAGTAGAGAACACCTGAGCAGCCCCCTCAGCAGAAGGATGAATGTCCGCAACAGTACCTGAAAAAACCAAAGGAAGACAAAGTCAAATAAAGGCTACATAAAAAAAGAGGGGAGGTTAGCAAGGAAAACTTACCATGAGACACATGATAACTAGTCCTGGTCGCCCCCTCACGAACTCCCGAGACCTCAGCACTAATGGTAGTATGGACACCCTTGTCTGGGAGAACAATAGGAGGATGAGACACGTCTAGTCCAGTCCTCGAGTCAAAAGATCGAAGGGGTATAAAAGTTAAGTACTCACCAGGGGAAACACAGTCAGACTGCTCGATAGCATCATCAAAATCATCAGTTGTGTCATCATGATCAACAACATCATCATCGTCATCAATAGCCAACTCATCCTCGTCCACATCCTCAACTCATTGACCACTAGAACCTGTACCAGACTGCTTCTTACCCGCCTTAGTCTTCTTGCCTGCACCGGCTGGAACGTCTGCTGAAGTAGAGGCTTTTCGCTTCGCAACACTCTTAGCCTTTTGAAGAACCTTGGGATCAGGGCGAGTAACAACAGCCTCCTCATCAGTGGCAGGAGGAATGATAGCACCAGCAGGCGCCGGCATCATAATATGATTGGTGACACACTGCAAGATAGATGTATCCTGCCCATGTGGCTCTAACCCAACCACAGCCTCGCTCAAGACAGGCCTACGCAGGAAATCAAAGATACTCATAGCTGCAAGAAAGAGGAAAGTGTTAGAAAAAAAAGAGGAGAACATAAAAGGAAAAAGAGGGCTAAGCAAAAATGCAGCAGGATAAAATAAGTAAGGGAGACCTCCCATACCAGTGCCATCATGATGTCTTATGATCGGATCACATGAGGGGTTGCTCCACACTCTACTAATGCCAGAATGGACTAACACTCCCTCAGGGATATCACGAAGTTTAATAATATGAGAACTCAATCGGTTCACATGATCCTGGTTCAACTCCGTGGGAACCCTGTCCGTAATACGAGAATCTGGATGCCTCCAAGGCATATGAAATGGTATAGCCGTACGGTCTATCAAGAATTTTTTTTTTCTTCCATTCCTTTAAAGAAGACTTAGGATCCTCCATAACTGACAAATCACCCCTACGCTTGGAAAAAGAGAACCAATCCCCTTGCTTGGAAAGCGTCAAAAATACCCGGAATAAAGTAGCTGTTGGCTCTATATTCAGGCTACGACAAAGGACCTCAAAGGTGGTGACCTTGCATAAACCCAAGGGAACTAGCTGGGAAATATGAACCTTATAATACCTAATAACATCTAAAAGGAAGGTAGAGAAAGGAACCCTAACACCATAAGAATCAAAAGTCCTATGATAAATACCAATCGTAGTGTACCCTGCCAGGAGGTTTATCATCCGAAAGTTGGGATAAGGTAAACGAGGGTGCAAGCTCAAAGGGATTTTATACTTAACAATTAAATCCTTAAATTCCCTATCACCTAACTCGGAAGTATGAATGTACCAATCAGAAGTTTATTTGTTGGCAAACAACCCAAACTAGCCCAAAACCGGACGAGCAGCACCACCAAACGAGAGAGAACCAACAAACAAGTACGAACCGGACGAGAACGAACTGCCGGTCTGGGCTCACAAACACCTCCAGACGAAACCCGGGTGTGCAGCCCTTCTGATCGAAACCTCAAACAGGTGTGGCCCTCCGATCGAAGACTCCGGACGAGACCTTGATTAAACTTGACGAACACCTCCGATCAAAAAACCTCCGAACGAGACCCGGATCAAAGCTTCAACACCTCCGACCGAAACCTCTACCTAAATCTGATCACCTCTGGACGAGCTTATCTCTCACCTCCGGATGAGCAAACGCCGCCAGATGGGCAAACAAATGAGACTCCGGACGAACCTAACCCCAACCTTCGGATGAACAAGACCTGAGATCCAATACCTCTGGACGAGAACGAGTTAATCAACTCCGGACGCAACCCTCCGACGTGCTAATCAAACTCCGAATCAAAGCCTCCGGACGAGCAAACCCCCCTCCGGACGAGTGAAACCTCTCTGGATGAAAACTCCGATCAAGTATGTTACCACCGGTCGAGCAAATCCCCTCTGAACGAGTCAATCCTCTTTGAACGAAAAACCTCCGATTGAGCAGGTCGCCTCCGATCAAGCGAGTCACCTCGGGTCAAGCAAGTCCCTTCCGGACGAGCCCTCGTCGAACGAAACCCTTAGGCCGAGCCTACCTCTGGTGAACCCACGTTCGAACAAACCAACAAACCAACCTCCGGATAAACCCCCTCCGAACGAACCTCCTCCGAACGAAATACAGATCCGATCCAGCAATTCGAGGCTCCGATCGAGACACCTCAGGACCAGATCTGGCGGTAGATATGTATATGGTGGCTAGGGTTTGCTAGGTGAAAAATTGGTATGATAAAAACTAAAGGCAAGCTTTGTATTTATAGATGGTTAAAAAGGTGGATGGGTAAAATGGGCTTGATGTGCCCCCCACAGACGAACTAACCGATGTAGACATTTCACAAGGTAAGAGAAAAAAGTAAAAAAATTGTAAAAGAGAAAAAGAAACAAATATGTAAAAGGGAAATACATATATCTGTTCTTTTCAACCTTTTCTCCACTAAAGCAAACGTTGCTTTAAAAAAAAATACCCCACCCTAACTCTGAAGGAGCATCTCAAAGAATGGGAAGAGCATATTTTTCACTATCGAGTCTAGCACCAACTTAAAAATAAATTGACACTAGACTGGGGGGACATGATGAGGTATAGTCTCACCCTCGTGCTTAAAGTGAGACAAGTACAACTAACTCCTAATGCTCCGTGACCAAAGCTACCTCAAGCCATAACAACTCACTGGAATAGTTAAGGTGATGAAGGTCACTTTAGGTCCAGAGACAATGGCAAGAGGTAGAGCGCTATCAAGGAGCAGACATAAGGCTAGACCCAGACATAGGGCTAGACCCAGACAGGGTTAGACCCAGACAGGGTAAGACCCAGACAAGGCTTGACCTAGACATAGGACTAGACCCAAACACAAGGCTAGGCATACACACATAGAGCATAGCCTCCATCAGAGGAAGGATGATCACACCTGACTTACATAGTACGATAATGTACGAATGGTGCAGACGCTTGGACCACAACGAGTACTAGAGGAGCATGAGGACAACTCTGAACACGAAGAACAGACCTGGTGCTCATCAACTACTCAGGCGCTGCTCCTACAAGACAACCTTGACTCCACAATTTGTGTCTTGGAGTCACCTTCAAGTAGTATATAAAGAGGTGTTCCTCCAGGAACAAAGGTTAAGTTCTACACACACTTCACTACTTACTCTCTCTCTCTAGAATTATCACTTACTAGAACCACATACTTACTCTCACGCCGGAGTTGGTCTCAGATTCAAACCCCGAGGTGAGCTAACGGTGTTCTTTCTTATTTCAGCCTAAGGGACTAAGGGCTACACTAAGGAACTCTGAAGCAGGAAGCTAGGGCTTCACAAGAGGAGTAGCCACAAGATACTCTGAGGGAGCAAGCCAAGACTTCATTAGAAGGAGTAGCCTTAAGATACCCGAGGGATCAGGGCTGAAGAAGTTTCTCTGGAAATTTGCTTCAACAATAGTTTAAGTGTATTTTTCGTGTTTTTAACCCGACCGAACAGAACCGAGCAAAACCGACATAATATACAAAATAAAAAATGGTCGGTTCAATCTCGGTCATCTGGGTTTGTTGATTTAATTCGATTTCGGCTATGTTTTCTCAACCCCATCCAAAATACTCAAAAACGAAATAAGACTACCAATCATCTATGTGGATAGTACACTTATTTCGTTTAGTAAGTGTATCTTAGGCTATGTGCAACGCAGTATCGGTCGATCGAGGGTGATCGATTTGCATTCGGTCGTGATCGTAGCGACAACCGAGTCCCTTTGGTCGATCGTCTCAACTCGATTCCAGGCACGACCCAATTCAATTTAAGAAATGTTTTATTCATTTAATTCCAACCGGTTTAAAATAAATAAATAAAAAATTTAATTTCAGATTTAAACCTTATATCGTTACTAGTTGTTAGAAAGTCACCGCCAAATCATATCCTATTTTGTTTTCTTCTTAATTATTTAAATTCGTAAACTAAAATCGTAAATAAAAACATAAACGTAAACAATTTTTATTCGACAATTAAAACATTTATTCCATACGTAAAACATTAAAATACTGGAATTCAAATACAATACGAAAAGAAATACACTACTAGATAGATAAAATAAAAATACGTAACACGATTAGTCAGTCTTCGGATCCGAATACGATAACTGACCAGAAAACTCCCAACGAAATTGCTCTTGGGAAGCTTCTACGGCCCTAACTTTCTCCTCCCACTCCTTTTGTGTCCTATTTTGTTCATCCAATGTTTCTCACAATACCTCTTCATCTTGGTATAGTTCACGAAACTGAATGTCATTAAGTAAGCCATTTAAGTTGTTTGGATAAAGTGGATCGGGAGAAACATATCGGCGTTGGTGTTGTTGTGATGAAGAACCGA
This sequence comes from Glebionis coronaria, assembly GCA_025667525.1. NCBI lineage: Eukaryota > Viridiplantae > Streptophyta > Magnoliopsida > Asterales > Asteraceae > Glebionis > Glebionis coronaria. Next base: position 183,899,807 of record CM046881.1, read on the forward strand.
TATGAGCTTGGGACGGAATTTCATCATTTTCGTTGGGAGTGAGGTTATTCAACCATTCAGTTTTGTATTGATATTTGAGCCTCCAATTTTGACGACTTTATGTACAAAGCTCTTTGAGTGTTGAAATCATTGCCAGACTCTTTTTTAAGAAACATGTCGACTAAAACACGTTTGTTCGGGGAGATATCATGGAACTTCTCATACGCAATGCGCAATTTGGTTTTAGCGTCGTGAGCATCAAATCAAAAGCTAACGTCGTAAGCTCAAACTGACGACATTGTTCTTCATTGATTTGTTTTTGAATAATAGCTTTAATCTCGTCAACGGTGTGTGAAAAAGAACATGCCATTTGATTTTTAAAGTTGTGTGTGAAAATACTTAAAGTTAAAAGTATTGTTAGATAGTTGTGTGTGAATATTTTGTGTATGAAAATATAGTATTTATAAAGAAAAAAAATACATTTTTTTATTTAATAAAGAAAAATTGAACTAGAGTGCCTTTGGCTAGCCTTAGGTACATGTCAAAGAAACAATTACTTTCAATATTATTCTTTACGTTTTAAAATTATTGTTTTTTTGACAAAAATAATACAAAGTTTACGATAAATATATTTTTAACATAATAATACTTTTACTTTTAGCTAACTACTCTTATTACAGTTTTTTTGACAAAAACTGTAATAAATATATTTATTACAGTTTTTTTCTTTTCTTTTTAACATAATAATACTTTTACTTTTAGCTAATTAATTAAAGTTTTTCTTTAAATTTTACAATAACAATTTTAAATAAGAATAATAAAGTAGATTTTACTTATTTTTAATAGTGCATAATAAAATTGAAACCGGTAAAAAAGAAACACGAATAGTTGCTATCTCTAAAAATTATAGAATCTAGTAATGCACTTATGCACCTAAATTCTAACTAACATTCTTTACAAAATTTGAAATATTAAGTGTAAATTTGTCGTAGTCTGATTTTATTATTTTTTTATAAACTCGTTTGTAAACTCTCAAAAAAAACAACAATTAGAGAACAAAATACTTTTTGTTGAATATTTTTAATAGTACCTTTTTTTTTACTTTATTGTAGATGACACGTGGACGGTTTATCTTATATTCTTATGCTTATTTTCTAATCGGCATTTTAAAATATTAGGGTATATGTCAAAAATGACATGCATGCATAAGCTAACTACTCTTATTTTTCAAATGAAATGTCACAATATTGTTTTTAGGAACCTATTGGTCATCTCAAACTTTGATGATGCTGGAAGAATAACACCTCTTAGAGGACTGTAAATAATTCTTGCAGGATCGGCTTGTTATTCAGAATTCATATTTCCATATTCAAGGTTGACTTATCAGGGACAGAGTTATAGGATTTTCCTGAATGTCCAAAACACTTATAATTTTTTTAAATGTTATATTAATTTAAAAAAAAAAAACATTGATTTTTTTAAAATTCATTTTAAATGCATTCGGTCAATCAAAATGTGTTTATTATTTTTTGTTTTAATTCACTTTTTACATCTGTCATATTACGATTTCGATTTTTTTATTTACTCAATCATATTTCGTCCTGCCTTCGTCCGTATGATTTATGAACTTTGGTGGTTCGGTGACATTACCACCATAAAAGGCATTTAAACGCATACGTGTATTATTACATAAAAGGCACTCCTTTAAAAATGACCATGACCATATTAATTGGAGAGTATATCTATCTGGTTTAAATTACAAACAAGAAAGAAACATGTGATATGTTTATGTTTTGAACTTTACACATAGACGTCTGATATATATGATTCACATTGTTTTAGAACTTGGTGGAGATGAATATTTATCTAAATCATGGCCATAAGAATTAAAGAAAGAATCAAGTGATATGAGCCACAAGAGTGAGAAAAAAGGCACAAGAAATGTAAGACACAAGGCATTTTAATTGCCCATATGCAGTGATCATGATGATTGTATTGACTCTCTCACATGCCTAGCTAACTTTTTCACATTGTATCTTGGATGATTCATGAGGCCAATGTGGGTGGGTCTCAACTTGTTTAATGTGTTGACTTTCTAAGTACATGCAGAGGGTTGACTAAGCAAAATCTATCATGTATTGATTTCAAAAGAAAGCCCAAGTTTTTAACAAATTGCCATGTTAACCTTTGTCAATTTCATTGTGGGTTGTTTAGTCCTTATTAGCAAATATAAGTAGACCTAATCTTTAGAAGAGATGGAAAAAAACTCGAACTTTTGACGAGAAATTTAGAACTCGAAATAATTATGGTGAGACGGGGTATGTTTATCGGGTTTAGGGTTTTAACGAGGTTTTTTAATCAGGTTTAGAGCGGAAATGGGGAATAGCACGTCGACCTGCCTCGCTTTGATTAATATATAAATATATGTATTTATTATGTATTATGTGTTACTATTTAAGTAGACCTAATCTTTGGAAGAGATGGAAAAAAACTCGAATTTGACGGGAAAATCCAGAACTCGAAATAATTGGGGCAGAACGGGTATGTTTATCTGGTTACAGAGCGGGTTTAAGGTTTTAAAGGGGTTTTTTATCGAGTTTGGAGCAGAAGTAAAGAATAGCATTTCTGACCACCCATTCGATTAATATATAAATATATGTAGTTATTATATATTATGTGTTACTATTTACTCAGTAAAAAAATATTTCTAATATTGTTAGTTTGTAACTCTATTGTATTGCAAAATTGTTACTATAAAAACTAGTTTAATATTTTCAAGCTATAATATTTTTTAGGGTGTTATTTACTTGTTTTAATACCCGCGTACATACGAGACTTGAATTTAAAGGATAAACTAATTAAGTAATAATTTTGTTAAGGCGATTTTACGCATATTATATATATATTTTTTTTAAGAAAATCTAATGTTTATATGTTTGATTATGTTAGCGATTTTATGCATATTATATATGTTTTTTTTTATAAAAAAAAAATTTAATGTTCATATGTTTGATTATGTTGTTGTTTTACTGTGCATCGTGTAAATTAATATAAATTCTCAATTTTTACTTTTCGAGTTTTATACTCTTTTTACTTTCGTTATTTTTATTCTAGATAGTCATATTTTAATTATTAAACAAAAAAACATTTACATCAACCTTACACGTACACGATTTAATGATTTTGTATTATTATATAAAACAATATTAAATTTTTAATACTTAAATAGTTATGATACTCATGCACCAATAAGTCACGATTTTTCATTATATGATAATATTAATTGATATTTTTATAAATATTTGTTGCACAAATGATTTGATTTTGTTTAACTAAAATGTTAGCTATCATTTTTTAGATATTGTGTGCTTATAACAACATTACAAAATTACATGTTGTTGTAATATGTAGAATCTCGTCTAACACCTATGTTTGAGGTCATACATTCATTTTGATATTAATATTCATGTTAATCATAATTTACATAGATTGTCTTCTTGACTTTGATAAGTGTCAAAATAGAAAAAGATAATATTTTGTGTTTTTATTTGAATATTTATAATCATGTGATTTATTGATTTTTTTTAACATAACATAGATGTTATATTTTTAAATATAAAGTATAAAGGGTATAAAGCTTAAAGGTGTATTTTTGTTTAAAAAATATGAAAAATTATAACTTTACATTTTAAGTGCATCTAATTTATTTAAAATTCAACTAATAAAGTTTTATTAATCCTCTTCTTTTTTTAAGTTTTTATTATTACAAATAAGACACTTTTTTTGTGTGTTTTCATCAAATTCCTCTACCAAATTTTATAATTTTGAATAAATTGAATTCAACTTTTTTCGACCAATCACATCGCTCGATTTTTCTTATATGTCAAAATCAAGGTATTTAATTGGTTCAATTATAGTTCTACATCTTCTATTGCACTAAAATTTTTAAATAATCTAATTATTTTATTATATAAAAAATCATTATTATTTACTCCGTATATATATCGTTGAAAACTTAATAAGCTTTGTTTGTAATCGGTATTAATAAGCTTTTAAATTTTCAAGTTAATTACCAGCATTATAAAAAGAGTAATAATGTGAAATTGTGCGATATTGATCGAGAATTGCAATCAAAGGTGACAACTCGATAAAATCCTCAATTAGTATCGGGCGGTTTTAGGGAAGCATCGTGCTCCAACGAGACGCCTTGATTAAATCTCTGACAAAAATTACGAAAAATTTAAAAATAACTTTAGTAATCGAATTTGAGAATGAAAATAGTCACCCCTTGTCAAACTAGCCCGATTGCCATTCTAATAATCTTTTGATTTTGCACACAATATATGAGTTTATCTCTTGTTAGACCGAAATGACGAAAGACAAGTTAGTATCCAATTTTATATATAGTATATTCCGTCGTTTGACTTATCGTATGATGTTACAAAAATGTTTAGTTATTATTATAAGTGGTTTCGATATATCATTGTAAAATCCTATCAATATTAATGTGTATTATAAAGACTACATAAGCGAATGAGTTGTTCTTTTTAATCCGTAGAGATACGTAATTTAATTGAGATATTTAGACGATTGTTTTTGGTCATTTTTATGACCAAAGTTATCTTTTTGTGTTAAGTGATATTCAGCACATAAAACAAACAGTCATATATCCGTCTACAAACAGACAATATATATTTTTGCCAACACTTTAATTTTACAAAATTTAATAAAAAGACTAAACAAAATCACATGTGATAACACTAATACAAATTTTCAAATAAGTGATCAATACTGTTGTGTAACCAAAAACAATTTCTGAAGAATCAGGTATTGGGAGACAAAATAGGAGTAAAACTAAACTACAATATAAAGTTCTCAAGAATATTTGCAAACCGTAACCAAACATCGAGTTTCAAAAGTTATCACATTTATTGGTTCAATTTAAATTTTATCATTTAATATCTTGAATCGAACCCCCACTAAAGATGGCATGATGCTCACCAAAATGTCATATTCAGAACTCACACGATACACATATTGACTATCGTCATGAACAGAAGGAGTGCGAAAAGATGTGTAAAAAGTATAATTACATAAAGCTTTCACTTAAAAAAAAGTTATATTTTACTAATTTTATATATAAATAAATATATATTAAACATATATAAGTCATATATTTTAATTTTATGTGTAATTTCTTTTTAATTAACAACTTAAATAAATTTCTCATATTTTTATTATCCATGAGAGTCTGAATCATATAAATTTACTATTATGTCATTTTAAATTAGTTAAGTGAGGAAGTTAGAGGGTAAATTTGTAAAATAAAGATAATAAGTCATGACTTAATACAGAAAGCACCCTCCTGCTGGCTTTTTCCAGAAAGTCGTTAGTTTATTTTAAGCACAAAACAAACAAACTAGTTATGACTTAATTCACATTCTTATTTCTTTAATTAAGACTATATAAGTCCTTATCAAACACTACCTTAGTCATCTAAGTTTTGACAATGAGTAAAAAGCAGAATTATTTTTTGTATAAAGTATATCATCATGAAAATTTGTAGAACGATGATTAAATGCTTGTTGTGATGATATTTTTTTTTGTCTAACGGTTAACATTTTAGCAGATATTAATGTTTGAAAAAAGGTGAAAATGAATTTTGGATTTAATCTCATTCATTAAATAAAGATGAAGATTAATAGTGACGATTAGTATCTTGTATCCAAATGAACTTAAATCCAGAGTCATATGTTATAGTTATGGTTAAAATGTATGTAAAGTAAACCGGTGTTTGGCAAACTCCGTAAAATATGTTTTCGTGGGTCATTTAAACCAACTGTGTATTTGATATTGAATTACGTAGTATATATATTAGGGAAAATTGCAAAAAGAGACCATCAGTGATAGTCTAAGGATGGTCCAAAATAAGGTTTTTTTGCAAAAGGGACCAGGACAACTAGGAGAATTGGGCAACCTTGTAAGAATAGGTGTAGAGGTTGTCATGTGTCCGTATATAAGTACAAATGTTGGTAAAAAATACGTATGTATAAGGTATTTGTCAGGTATGTGTAAGGTATATGTTGGGTGGGCAACATGTACTTTTTGGCAACCTGTTTTTTTTGTCAATTTATAACTTGGATCTTATTAAATTATTATTTTAGTTAATAAGCAACTTGTATCTTTCAAGCAACCTGTAATTGGGCAACCAACTTAAACTATATTTTTTTAGTAAGAACTTAAATTCTTAGGAATCTAAAAACATCTCATTCTTTTTCATCTTTCCAGCATCAAGAATTCATCATTCATTACCCAGGATACAAAAAATTAAAACCTCTCATTTTAAAGTTTATAAATAAGAACCCTAAACCCTTTTTTTCACACACGATAACAAACATATACAAGGGAGATAAACACGATGATGATTATTATAAATTAAAAAGGTTTTTGAAGATCCATATCAGTAAAATCTCATTATATGTTTGTGATTTGCCACTGAAGCTTAAATTTTTTTGTTTTATCGTAACTCTATCGTAGCATAAGCTATCAAAAGCTTATGTGAAAAATAAGCGTTTGGTCAGCTTATGGTACCTTGTTTCTTGTTTGTGGTGTGTTCTAGGCATAAAAGTTCAATATATCACTCCATTCTTATAAGCTCTGGTGCGAAAATAAGCCAAGAAGGTAAAGCTTATTCTATTAATTATGGTTATGTCACTGTGCTTATGTGCTATTTCTACTTATGTGTTTGTTTGCTATTTTATATTGCTTTGGGCGCCTAGTATCGGTTGATTATTTTGATGCATTCTTATTTTTTGCTTTAAAATGCTTTGATTCAGCATATTTCTTTGTTAAAGTTCTTTTCCCGCACCAAAATGGGTGTTTGGGGTAAGCAGTAAAGCTAGGCTCAACTTTCTTTTAAGGTTAGGTAGTTTGCAGGCATTCTTGTTAGGTTTAGCTTAGAGTAAACCAGCATTTCATTTAGCTTGGTAGTGAATATATTCAAAATTAAAGTTTTTGATCACTTTCTGTGATAGGTTAATCTTAGTGTGGAAATGAATGTATATTACGAAAGCCTGCTTGAATCAGACTATAGACATTGTTAGTGCATTCAACACAAGTGCGCGTTTTTATTAATGTTAAGAAAATGTTTTTAGACAAAGCGCCACAATTGGTGTAATTAAGTTGACTTATAAACAATGAATATAATGCGTCAGTGTAGTAATTTCGATTGTTAATTACCTCTTTCACCAGGTTTAATTGAAACTAAATTTTTATTCGAAATCGCTAGTGAAGCCCCCGATGGCGGGGACAACGAGTGACCCGCATAGTATTGAGACGAAAACAGAGAGGAAAAATTCAAGAAAACAAGAATATGAAAAGCAAAGTACTATTGTTGTCATACCTACTGGAGAGGAGGAATCATATTCATCTTATGATGAGGAAGAGCCTACTCATGTCGAGGTAGATTCTAAAGGTAACGATGGTCTAACTTGAAGTTTACGAATGAATTTAAACCAGTTTGAATATATAATTTATTCAAGTTTATGCTATGTCAATTGCAAAGTCAAAGTCGGCTGCATATTCTAAAGGCTATAAGGCAATTTCAAACAAGGTATAGTTAAGTTGTTTTGTGTTTATGCCTAAAGACTTGTATGTACCATCGACTAATTGTTTCAAACACATAATCTGGTGAACTATCAGGAGGAATGAGAAAATAAAGATTGGATTTGAATGAGCCATTCCTATGACTCTAGCGATGAAGATATAGTTTCTCAAGCTAATGCTTCCAGACCAAAGCACACTCCCAAAGCTCAAACCTCTCAAGCTAAAAAAATTGATGCATACGTTAGTAAAAGCATTGGCAAAAGGAAGGTTGGATGATGATGTCAATTGAAGCTGTTTAATATGTTTTCAGAACAAATTTGTTTTATTTGTTTTGTTGACTATTTTATTAGATGTCTTTCAATCAGTTAAAGATTATAATTTTGCTTGCAATTTTAGCAATCATACATTTGTTTTTAATCAGCTAAAATTCTTATTCATCAACTTGCGTTTGTATTTTTTTTGCTTGGTTATGTACATAATAATTTTGGTTTAAGTCCATTGCTTAAGTAATGTTGTTCAGGATCATAGCTTAGTATGATTTATTAGCCAAAATTCTCAAAATTGTTACAAAGTAATTATAAAAAAAGTCAACTAATATGTGGTAAACATAAAAATCACACAGTTTAACCACGTCCAAATGATGATAATTCATGAACGTAGACAAACATTAGTTACATGCATGAATATGCATTAGATGTAGGCATGTAGGTAGACTGTTTGTATTCTATCATTAGTGTATATAAACTAGGTTGATCTAATGCAAAAATAATCAAAATCTGATAACAAAACATACACGGACTATTTTGATAATATCAAATATGGCTTCATCATCCTAGAGGAGTTCTGCTGCCTCAGGTTTTGAACAAATAAATTCTGTTGAAAACAAGTAAAGAATTGTATCTCATTCTTTTTAATATAGTTTGTTTCTTAATAATTAGTACTACTTGTGAGAACTTGTATTTTCCCGATATTTTTTATTATTATATTCTTTTATTCATGTTTCTTAAATTTTACAACATGTTACATTTTCTTGTATTCTTTATACATGAATCATGAGATCTTGATAATTTTAAATAAATCATATTTTAAGTATTTTCTGGATCATTGATAATACTTCATTCGGAATTATAAAAAAAATTATTTTATTTTTTTGTATTTGTTTAAATCAAAAATTTTGATTTAAAAGCACCCGCGCGTTTTATAAAATGTTTACCCGAATCGACGGAACGAGAACCGATGGCTATATATTTCGACTTTATGAAGTCTAAATACTATGTTTCTATAAATATTTTATTTTCGTATTATAACTTGCACCGAGTTAGAAGAATTAGCGTTTTAAGAATTAAGTCGGGCTAAGACTAAAATTAAATTGGGTTATGTTTATATTAAGGAATGGTTTAATGGGCCAAAAAGCCCTATCATTTTTCTTTTCTTTCTTTTGGTCGACCAAAACCAAACACAGACAGTAACACATAGAAATCTTTTTACCAAAAATAATCATTTCCCCTCCCTTTTCTTCTCTGGTCGACGAACACACCACAAAAACACCTCCACCACCATCAAAAATTCAGTTATAACACAATTGAACATCATCAAATTAATCCTTGTTTGATTCTAACCCTAAACCCACTTAAAAATCCTTCCTGCAATGAAGTTTAATGAAATCAAGAATTATGAGAATTAGAGGTTTTGGGATTTTGATCATTCCAATAGGTTTGTATTGTGTTATTAGGGTTTAGGCATTGATAATTTTTGTTAGAACCTTTGTTATAATTTTTGGTTTTGGCCAAGTATTGATTTCACCATGCATGTTAATGATTAAAAGTGCCTTAAAGAATTTTGGTTAATATGTTGAGGATTTTGATTGTTATAGGTAGGATTGAAGTTGTTTTGAGTAGTTTTCATAATGCCCAAATTTGGACAGCAGGTATATTAGTCTAAAACTCCCATATTTTTCATTGTTACCTGCACTTTTTATAGCCTAAATGGATTCTTTAGGCCTTATACATATTAGTGGCGAGTTGGATAGGCACACAACTCCTCCGGATGAGGAAGTTATGATCAAATTAAGATTTTAAAAGCAAAATTCGGATATCAGGTTTGTGAGCCTAAAACTCACATATTTTCCCACTGTAGGCTGTGTTTTTATAGCTTAGATGGATTCATTGACCCTTTTACATGTTAGTAGCGAGTTGGATGGGCCATCAACTCTTCCGGATGAGTGAGTTATGGTCGATTTACGGTTGTGAACCCAATCTGACCCAACAGACTTGTATAGCTATTTGCTACAGGTCATGGACAAAATATTTGATATTTTAAGAACTTGTGAGTTAGTATACATTATAATCTAACGAACGCCGCTGACCTCGCGTCGATAGCTATCACCACATAGTTTTTATGGCTAAAATGGTAAACCGGAGTTTGAAAACCTAATTTCTGATTTTGTAACCTTCAAAGAATGTAACTTTCCCGGTAAATTGGTAGTAGCTATTTACTCGTGGTTAGAATGGGCCGAAAGTAGAGTCTTGAGGCTTTCCAATGGTGGAAATCTCAGGCCCTTAAACCTTTTAGGTTAACGGGTTATTTTGTCCCAAGTTTTACTAGTGTAGTTTGACCATTAAGTGCTTATGGGGGTGGCTGTTAGTGTTTTGGACCTTTTGAAAGTTCTGTAAACTCTTAGATCGAATGGTTGGACATTCTAGAAACCTCATGAGAGACCCGTTAAAGTGGTGAAAATCCCATAGTTGTTGGACTTATGGATTGGGAGCTACGCCCTTTACTAAACAGCTATACCAGAAAATGTGACTTTACGCCGGTTAAATAAATTGTTGGCGTTTTTAGGTGCAAATCACTTGGGTTACTTGATCTGATACCTTGGGCTATTATGTTATGCATTTTTATACAGTTTGTGTGTCATGAAGGTCATGACCACACTTAAACTCGGTTGGTTGTGCAAGTTATATACATATTACATTTTTACAAAATATTTTGATACAATTGTTTTATATTTTTATAAAACGCATACTTAAGGGTCGTGATCACTCTTGTAGGTCGCGGGTAGCTCTTGGAGTATTTCCCATTGCCATCTACAGCCCGGTTCTCATATCCGTCACACTTGTACTAAGGTACTCTTGGCACCATTGTATTGCTTTGATTTCTATTTGATTAAATACTTTGATTATGAAATTGGGATTTTTGTATTTAGACCATATGCTACTGATGTCAAGGTGGTATTATGATCATGATAGGTCTTATGTACTTGTAGAGGCATTGCTTAGGGTGTGCAAGTGTTTAGGTGATGTTAGAAGTAAATTTTAGTGTAAAAAATGAGGTTAAGAATGATAGCAGATTGCTACAGCCATTTATGAAGTTTTTCTTCAAATAAGACCTACTATTTTCTTGATTTTTGGATATCCTTGGTTGTGTAGTACAATTGATGAGTTGGGTGGTTTTTGGAAGTGTCCGGATGAGTAAAATATGATCTTTTTATCAAAACTAGTCAATACCGACATGTGCGCCAAATTTGTGTTTGGGGTCAAAGCATAAAAAGCCAAAGTGGGTATTTTTAGGAATTATTACAGTAACATAGGTCAAATGTGAAAATTTCTAATTGGTTTCAAGTTAAAATCTTTTTACGGAATGTAAATGATGGTCAAAATGGTTTTATGCAAATTTTATCGAAAAAGTCAAATCTGAGTAGTCTGCACTAAAACTGCATTTCCCGTTGATTGGTAATAGCTTTGATAGTGTTTCTTAAAGATTTGAAAAGGTAATAATTTTATCTTTCCAGGGCCATAAAGTTTGAGCTTATAGCTATTATAGAACTCTAGAAATGATACAATCTTTACAGCATGTTTCTGAAAATTTAGTGCAGCCAATTTGTTAACGTTAATTTTCGACTCAAAGTGTACAAGCGTTTGCTAATTATGGGTTTGATGAGCATTGTTAATGTTTATAAACATGATCATACAGTGGGTAAGTAGTGTTTTTAAGTCAAAATTGGTTCGAGTCAATAGGTTGCAATGCCTTGCGAGTTATAAGATGGTTTATGTACTAATAGTAACCAAAGTGTTTTCTAAACGTTATTTTTATATCTTATAAGTTTTCGCGCACCGTCATCGTAGGTCTTGGATGACTTAAAGTTTCTTGATTTCTTGTTGCTACTACTCAGCCCTCAGGTTCCATATTGATTCACCTCATAGCTAAGGTGAGTTCATAGCCCCTTTTACTACTTGTACATTGTTTCTAAACGCGGTGTGAGATTTTACATGGTGGAACAAATATATAAAAAACTGTATGCTATCCAGAACTTGTATGCTATTCAGGCTTGTATGCTTTCCAACAGTTTTCATTAATATTATTGCTTATAGTTAATAGCCTTAAGTTTCCTCTCTTGATCATGAACCGTTAATTGTCTCGTATGCTTTGCGCTAGCGCGAATGTTGTGGGTGGATCCATCGGGATTGACAATCCCCGTCCCGATTACCTTGACGCACTTACATTTGTTTATACTTGAGTAATTAGGCTGAATACTCCCTAGAGGAACTTACTTTGAGTTAAGCTTCGGTTCATGAACTAAACAGCAATAATATTGGTTTCGGACTATGGTTAATGATCATAACCATTTTCTCTATTTACTTGTTTTACAAATGAATGCTTGTGTTCCACACCTTTACTGCTAAACCTATGAATATTACTCAACTTTATGTTGACGATTCTACATGTTTAATCTCAGATATTAATACTTAGTTTTGCTTGGATGGGAGCCTGCAGGATACTATCGCATCTTGGAGATTTCTGTGTGTACTTAAACATTGGTTAAGTTTATCATGTATTCTTTGTAACTATAAGTTACAAAACTATAATTAAATTATAGATTTCCGCTTATAAAAATATGGGACCTTTGTTTAAAAACTCTGATTCTTTATGATTTAATGTATAAATTTTTATTATGTCAACTTTATGTCAATAATATTTCATTGTTTCTTGTACCATGACGTGGCGCCCCCTTGCTGCCTAGTTGTTCCATACCTGATTTGGGGGTCTTACAGATTGGTATCTGAGCGATGGTTATAGGGAACTGAGTCTTTTTTTCAAAACTTAGTCTATAACCGAAAATTTCAAATATTTCATGTTTTGAAGTGTCAAACACAGAATCTACCATTGCTGTTCGATATCTGCGCGGGTAACTCTCTAAGCCTTATTATTTATTTTTAATTATCGTTGTAGTATTTCACCTCTTGATTACAATTTGAAATATTACATTACCCTCATGAAGATAATTACTATCTCCTTTCAAAGCCTTTGTGCTCAATGAATTATCATTGGATATTCTGTGATTACATCTGCCCTTACTGTATTTCTTGAATTCTTGTTCATGTAAACTTGATCTTGTTACAATAATTTTATATTGTTATAACGTTACATACTTGTATTCGGAGCGTGTATGTTGTCGACTTTTCATACTCACTTTTCTGAGTACTATTGTTATTTCGTCTATGCGTGATACGACTGACCTCACATACTCGTTCGTTTTGAACCGTCTGTTTTTCTCGACTCACTGTTACAAGTTGTGCGTATTCTTGTAATACCATTGTTTGGGATTAAGAAGTATTGTTTTCAATGAAACTTCCGATTTTCATTTTACTACCCTGTGCATTAGTTTCACTGTTAAACCTCTTTAAGATATCTATTTAGATATCCAAATTGTTTTCCGACCATCTGTGATTCGATGCCTTGAAAATTAGTCTGTAGACCATTGTGTAGCTCAACGTGTCTCCGAAAAATACTAAAGGACATCGTGTGAGTCGAACATCTCAAAGCATTCCTTAAAATCCGTGCGGAATAATATTGTGGGTTTTCGTAACCTTTATTGACCTTTACGTCATCGTTTTACGCGACACTCGAATATCGGTTAAATATTACTTCATTGACCATTCTACATTTCGACTTCGAATTTCAACGTCCATTTGTACCTTGAAAACACCATCGTCATCTATTATCTCATCCTCTATTATGTGGCGATTGTTTGGAATACGATTCTACCTCTATAAACTTGTATCTTTCCCTTTCATTAAACCTTCCCACTCTGGGAGTGCAACTTGTTAATGTTCCATTTCTTTCTCGATATGTCTTGTGATTTTGGAAAATCACGCCACCAAGAGACCTTTCTGCATTGCATCTTGAAATCGAAGACACGGATGTCATACGCCATTTTTGTTTTCTTAGATTACCGTTGGTATTCTTAAACCATTTTTATACTATGTTTTTCTTTATATGCTTAATTATATAATGTATTCTCTTTCGTCTTTACGGTATCCACAAGTCATGTGTGTATATAAATTCGGGGTCGTTATGAAGTTTGATTAAATTTCAAGGTGCCGAAAAATATACTTTCTGCAGAAAATCTACAGGTAATTTAACGGTGTCGCGAAAATATTCTTATAAAGTTTAGACTTAAAAATATGTTTATACTTGTTGAGACATTCTTTTAGACATAAAATTCGAACCGTAACTCTTGAAAACGAGCAAGTTACGCTCATATGAAATTTGTAAAATTTAATAACTTATTTTCTGTGAATATGGAAATTATTGCTGATGCAGAACTGCAGGGGGGTAAAATTGTCATTTCTAGTCCGTTTCGGCCTTCGGCCGAAACACGAAAGTTGTCTGAAATGTCGTTTTACGTCTACCGCAAAGGAACTACTGTCGAAACTGAATATTTATGGGTCTTTTATCTAATAAAGTCTGCGTTTTCTAAAAATATAATTTTTTTGACAGATCTGATGCGAATACGTTTTTGCCTATTTCTAGTCCGCTTAGAGTCTCGAGTAAAACAAAAAGTTGTTTAAAATGCCGTTTTACCTTTAACGCGTTGGTAACCAAGTCCGAAAACTGGTATAAACGGGTCAAACCTTAAAAATAAAAACCTGCGTTTTAGGATAATATAGTCAAACCTGCGCAGAACGTGCAGGGGCAATTAGCTCATTTTATGTTTGGTTTCAGATCTTGGTAAAACTAGAAAATTGTTCGAAACATTGTTTTGCACTAAATTGCTTTAGACTCCGAGTCTTGAAAATGTCATTTGACGGGTTAATTGATCGGGTCAGACCTAAAAGTCAAAGTTGACTAAAAAGTCAAAGCTGATAGAAATTTTAAAATATGGTTTTTAAGCGTTTTTAGTTCGTTTGAGCTTGTAGAACTTTAACAAATGATATTTTACAAATAACAATCATTAGTTACATTTGAAGACGTTTAAAATTAGTAACTTTGGGTACGAGTTATACATACATATATCGTGAACTTTTAAGACCAAATGTTTAGATAAACTGTTGGTGAGCTATAATTTTGTCGAAAGTTGTTCATTTTTATGTCAATTAGTTAAGATGTGAACGCATACGGAATTCCTTTTTCCTTTCTTTTATATATGACTTATTTGTCATTTTATATTATCTTTCTTTTCTCTCATCGTACCACTGATTTGGGTCGAGATTTGAAGTTCTTGTTTTCACATCGTTCGTTATCATTTTGACACGTGTCTCATGACGATTCCGGCTAGGATTTTTAGACCTTATCACCAACTATTTCATCGATTTCATATTACTTACCCTTTACTACCCTCGTGTTACCCACTTGCTATTTATACATTTCTATAATGTCACCATATAAACTCAAACTCGTATTGTTTGCAAATCATTTTACAAATCGTTCTACTTTGACTTTATAAAATACTTGAATGTTACTTTATAACGTTAAGTAATATTGTTTTACGAGGTATTTTCACAAATTATTTTACCTTGGTCTTATAAAAGAATTCATGTAACATTAAGGGTGTTGATTTAAATATCAAGTGAGTTACTTACTTGCGAAAAGTTTCATAAATTATTCTGATTTCTATTTTTGGTATCATATATATATTTTAAATTTATGACATGTAATAATGGTTTGACGAAACTGTGCATCGCATTGCTAGTCCTTAATTATGCATGGCTTGATCACCTATGCGTAATTTAGAAGGAGCCATGCGAGGCCGAATAGTAGTCACTTTAAAAAAAATTGTCTAAGAATCAACTTTTTACTTGTGTTTCAGAAAAAGCTAAGATAAAACGAAATTTTGAAAACTTTTATATATTTTGCGAGTAGCACCCGTTCATGACATATGCATATGTTTCTTTATCTATTCTTGGACGAATTACATACCTACAAGCACATATTTCCTTACTCAACGATCTTTGTTCTACTTATTACCTCATTTTTCTCTTATGATATAATTCCCTTTACCACTCGTCTAATTACTGACCATTGATACCAAACTTGAAAGTTTCAACGTTGTTATGCTTCTACATCGACCAACCTTCTTATCTATTTTGGTAGACCTTCGAAACGTCTCCGAACATGAATAGTGATTTATGACTGGGAGTGAACGATGATTTCGTTTATTTGTCATGATGTGTGTTAGACTCTATCATCTCGAAATTCGTTCGTGTGAACCATGTGTTGACTTCGCTCTCTCATTGCTATTGTTGTTTATTTTGCTAGAATTACCCTCAAGTGACTTCTTAAGAGTTTTCTTTGATTCAAAAATTGTTGTGTAGCTTTTCTCTTTTGATCGTGTATCGACCACCGAGAACTTAATAAGCCGTTGTTGGTGACGCCAACAAACACTCGTGAATTAATCTTACTAAATCATTAGTTTCTTATTTTCCTTATCATCGATGCATCTATTCTATCATGTTCATTAAGAAATTGGTACAAATTACGTTTTATCCCCCTCGTGCTATTGCTTGCATACTAATTATTGATTATTATTCGGTTCGTACTCGTTTGCTATCTTGTCACATTTTGAAAACCAGAATATGTCACATGTTTACCATCTGGTGCAGTAAACACCTTCTTGGATTTTTAAAAAAATTATTATAAATTTTTAAGAACGTTTTACATATTTTATCGAATGTTTAAATTACCAAAATAACCGTTTCATGTTTAATGTCGGATCTATACATCCTCTTTGGTAGATTTATAATTATTGTTTAAAAGGATGTCAAGCTTTATTTTTTTAAAGTATTTGATTGTATCATGCTTTACTTTCAACCTAATGAAATTATCAATTTAATTTATAATTTCTAGCAATGATTCTAAATAATTCGGAAACTTGATTTTCTCTAATGCTAACGATAAACATGAGTTTTTAACAATAATTTCATACAGTCATTCAAAAGCTCTTAGCTGATCTAAATAATTATTTGAACTGAGTTACTTTTACTTTGAAATCCTTATCAAGAAAATACTTATGATGCGTTTGAAAGTAATACCAAATCCTAGACAGATAATGGTGACAACTTGTATTTCAAATGGCTATATGTAATTCATATTTTCCCTCTATTTCACTAGTAAATAGATTGTTACGTTTTAAGATTGTCATGTTTTACAGTTTGCACGATTTGCGATTCCTAGTCGATTATCAATCTTAACTTGTTCTAGCGCACCTTCTCCATTTAAGCAATTCTCGTGTTCACTCCATCTCTTTATATTTCTTCATACTTAACGGTTAATATTTTAATCCGAGTTCGAAATAAATTCGAAAAGTAGTTAAGAAGCTGAAGCGTAATTCCAATTGTTAATGTTCATTGGGATTCCCGTCGCGGTGCAGAAATTTCTTGTGAAAGTGAAGAATCAGTTCTAAGCTGGGTATCCCCATTTGTTCGCATCTTCTTCCGTCTCCAGTTGAACTCTGAGGGACCAGAGTTCCTTTAGGGAGGTCGACTGTGAGAACTCGTATTTTCCCGGTATTTTTTATTATTATATTCTTTTATTCATGTTTCTTGAATTTTACAACATGTTACATTTTCTTGTATTCTTTATACATGAATCATGAGATCTTGATAATTTTAAATAAATCATATTTTAAGTATTTTCTGGATCATTGATAATACTTCATTCGGAATTATAAAAAAAAATTTATTTTATTTTTTTGTATTTGTTTAAATCAAAAATTTTGATTTAAAAGCACCCGCGCGCGTTTTATAAAATGTTTACCCGAATCGACGGAACGAGAACCGATGGCTATATATTTCGACTTTATGAAGTCTAAATACTATGTTTCTATAAATATTTTATTTTCGTATTATAACTTGCACCGAGTTAGAAGAATTAGCGTTTTAAGAATTAAGTCGGGCTAAGACTAAAATTAAATTGGGTTATGTTTATATTAAGGAATGGTTTAATGGGCCAAAAAGCCCTATCATTTTTCTTTTCTTTCTTTTGGTCGACCAAAACCAAACACAGACAGTAACACATAGAAATCTTTTTACCAAAAATAATCATTCCCCCTCCAATTTCTTCTCTGGTCGACGAACACACCACAAAAACACCTCCACCACCATCAAAAATTCAGTTATAACACAATTGAACATCATCAAATTAATCCTTTTTTGATTCTAACCCTAAACCCACTTAAAAATCCTTCCTGCAATGGAGTTTAATGAAATCAAGAATTATGAGAATTAGAGGTTTTGGGATTTTGATCATTCCAATAGGTTTGTATTGTGTTATTAGGGTTTAGGCATTGATAATTTTTGTTAGAAACTTTGTTATAATTTTTGGTTTTGGCCAAGTATTGATTTCACCATGCATGTTAATGATTAAAAGTGCCTTAAAGAATTTTGGTTAATATGTTGAGGATTTTGATTGCTATAGGTAGGATTGAAGTTGTTTTGAGTAGTTTTCATAATGCCCAAATTCGGACAGCAGGTATATTAGTCTAAAACTCCCATATTTTTCATTGTTACCTGCACTTTTTATAGCCTAAATGGATTCTTTAGGCCTTATACATATTAGTGGCGAGTTGGATAGGCACACAACTCCTCCGGATGAGGAAGTTATGATCAAATTAAGATTTTAAAAGCAAAATTCGGATATCAGGTTTGTGAGCCTAAAACTCACATATTTTCCCACTGTAGGCTGTGTTTTTATAGCTTAGATGGATTCATTGACCCTTTTACATGTTATTAGCGAGTTGGATGGGCCATCAACTCCTCCGGATGAGTGAGTTATGGTCGATTTACGGTTGTGAACCCAATCTGACCCAACAGACTTGTATAGCTATTTGCTACAGGTCATGGACCAAATATTTGATATTTTAAGACCTTGTGAATTAGTATACATTATAATCTAACGAACGCCGCTGACCTCGCGTCGATAGCTATCACCACATAGTTTTTATGGCTAAAATGGTAAACCCGAGTTTGAAAACCTAATTTCTGATTTTGTAACCTTCAAAGAATGTAACTTTCCCGGTAAATTGGTAGTAGCTATTTACTCGTGGTTAGAATGGGCCGAAAGTATAGTCTTGAGGCTTTCCAATGATTGAAATCTCAGGCCCTTAAACCTTTTAGGTTAACGGGTTATTTTGTCCCAAGTTTTACTAGTGTAGTTTGACCATTAAGTGCTTATGGGGGTGGCTGTTAGTGTTTTGGACTTTTAGAAAGTTCTGTAAACTCTTAGATCGAATGGTTGGACATTCTAGAAACCTCATGAGAGACCCGTTAAAGTGGTGAAAATCCCATAGTTGTTGGACTTATGGATTGAGAGCTACACCCTTTACTAAACAGCTATACCAGAAAATGTGACTTTACGCCGGTTAAATAAATTGTTGGCGTTTTTAGGTGCAAATCACTTGGGTTACTTGATCTGATACCTTGGGCTATTATGTTATGCATTTTTATACAGTTTGTGTGTCATGAAGGTCATGACCACACTTAAACTCGGTTGGTTGTGCAAGTTATATACATATTACATTTTTACAAAATATTTTGATACAATTGTTTTATATTTTTATAAAACGCATACTTAAGGGTCGTGATCACTCTTGTAGGTCGCGGGTAGCTCTTGGAGTATTTCCCATTGCCATCTACAGCCCGGTTCTCATATCCGTCACACTTGTACTAAGGTACTCTTGGCACCATTGTATTGCTTTGATTTCTATTTGATTAAATACTTTGATTATGAAATTGGGATTTTTGTATTTAGACCATATGATACTGATGTCAAGGTGGTATTATGATCATGATAGGTCTTGTGTACTTGTAGAGACATTGCTTAGGGTGTGCAAGTGTTTAGGTGATGTTAGAAGTAAATTTTAGTGTAAAAAATGAGGTTAAGAATGATAGCAGATTGCTACAGCCATTTATGAAGTTTTTCTGCAAATAAGACCTACTATTTTCTTGGTTTTTGGATATCCTTGGTTGTGTAGTACAATTGATGAGTTGGGTGGTTTTTGGAAGTGTCCGGATGAGTAAAATATGATCTTTTTATCAAAACTAGTCAATACCGACATGTGCGCCAAATTTGTGTTTGGGGTCAAAGCATAAAAAGCCAAAGTGGGTATTTTTAGGAATTATTACAGTAACATAGGTCAAATGTGAAAATTTCTAATTGGTTTCAAGTTAAAATCTTTTACGGAATGTAAATGATGGTCAAAATGGTTTTATGCAAATTTTATCGAAAAAGTCAAATCTGAGTAGTCTGCACTAAAACTGCATTTCCCGTTGATTGGTAATAGCTTTGATAGTGTTTCTTAAAGATTTGAAAAGGTAATAATTTTATATTTCCAGGGCCATAAAGTTTGAGCTTATAGCTATTATAGAACTCTAGAAATGATACAATCTTTACAGCATGTTTCTGAAAATTTAGTGCAGCCAATTTGTTAACGTTAATTTTCGACTCAAAGTGTACAAGCGTTTGCTACTTATGGGTTTGATGAGCATTGTTAATGTTTATAAACATGATCATACAGTGGGTAAGTAGTGTTTTTAAGTCAAAATTGGTTCGAGTCAATAGGTTGCAATGCCTTGCGAGTTATAAGATGGTTTATGTACTAATAGTAACCAAAGTGTTTTCTAAACGTTATTTTTATATCTTATAATTTTTCGCGCACCGTCATCGTAGGTCTTGGATGACTTAAAGTTTCTTGATTTCTTGTTGTTACTACTCAGCCCTCAGGTTCCATATTGATTCACCTCATAGCTAAGGTGAGTTCATAGCCCCTTTTACTACTTGTACATTGTTTCTAAACGCGGGGTGAGATTTTACATGGTGGAACAAATATATAAAAAACTGTATGCTATCCAGAACTTGTATGCTATTCAGGCTTGTATGCTTTCCAACAGTTTTCATTAATATTATTGCTTATAGTTAATAGCCTTAAGTTTCCTCTCTTGATCATGAACCGTTAATTGTCTCGTATGCTTTGCGCTAAGCGCGAATGTTGTGGGTGGATCCATCGGGATTGACAATCCCCGTCCCGATTACCTTGACGCACTTACATTTGTTTATACTTGAGTATTTAGGCTGAATACTCCCTAGAGGAACTTACTTTGAGTTAAGCTTCGGTTCATGAACTAAACAGTAATAATATTGGTTTCGGACTATGGTTAATGATCATAACCATTTTCTCTATTTACTTGTTTTACAAATGAATGCTTGTGTTCCACACCTTTACTGCTAAACCTATGAATATTACTCAACTTTATGTTGACGATTCTACATGTTTAATCTCAGGTATTAATACTTAGTTTTGCTTGGATGGGAGCCTGCAGGATACTATCGCAGCTTGGAGATTTCTGTGTGTACTTAAACTTTGGTTAAGTTTATCATGTATTCTTTGTAACTATAAGTTACAAAACTATAATTAAATTATAGATTTCCGCTTATAAAAATATGGGACCTTTGTTTAAAAACTCTGATTCTTTATGATTTAATGTATAAATTTTTATTATGTCAACTTTATGTCAATAATATTTCATTGTTTCTTGTACCATGACGTGGCGCCCCCTTGCTGCCTAGTTGTTCCATACCTGATTTGGGGGTCTTAAACTACTACTTGCTCTACATTTTTTAGGAAGTCTTGTGTGGAATTTACAAAAGTGAAAGCAAATGAAGATGGAAAGTTCCCTGATGTGGCTCCTTAAGCTGATCCTTACGACGACTACAAGTAATATGTTATGGAAGCTGAAGAGCAGCAACAATGGAAGATTGAAGATGAACAAAATTCATTCTGAAACAACAGTGCTAGAGGGAGGAAGCTGCTTCCATAAGAAGGAGGCAACAAGAGGAACAACAGCGTCAAAGGGAGGAAGTGGTTAACTTAAGAAGGAGGCAAGAGGAAGAAAAACAAGAAAGGTTTTATGAGGATGATTATTTTTTCGACTTTGAGCAGGAAATTGAAGAAGAAGAAGATGAGGATGATGAGTTCAGAGAGACTTATGGTTACGATGAACTTCATCTCGCATTTGATCGTGAGAAATCTCTCAAGTGGGATTAATTTCTACAAAAACTGAAGAAAATTTCATTTTTTAAAAACTGTAATCCTTTAATTTATTGAATTGAATAATGTTTGCTAAGATCTCATCTTGTGTTTAATTATAATTTGTCGTTTCAAAGTTTTCATTTCTAGTTGATTAATAAGCACAATGTTTGAACTAGAATAAGCAAAAATCATATTCACATATAAGACAAATTAGTCGTTTATGGAAATTTGGCACCAAATTAAATGAACATTTGGGAGGACTAGTGAAAATAGATTAAAACGAATTTGGAACAAAAACACGTGCAATTATCCAAAGGAATAAGCACTTATTACTAAATAAGCACTTTATAAAAACGAAAATAAATTAAAACTCGAATAAATAGTAATTAACAAATGATCAAACTTGCAATTATCCAAAGGAATAAGCACTTATTACGAAATCTTAACTTGTGGTTGACTTGATAATGCTTAAACACGAAATAAGCTGAAACGAGCAGCTTAAAAGCTTAAACACACTAACAAAAAAAAAGTATAATAAGATAAAAGATGGAAGTACATACATGAAAGGCAAATAGATCAGATGGTAGGAGAGATTCTGTTGTGTTCGCTGCTTGTGCATGGTCTTAAGTTCGACTCCTTGGTTAGTATGCTTTTTAATTTTTATTTGCCTCTATAAAAAAAAGGGCTCAATAGTAGTAGTTGGCTACCATAGTCTAATGATGGTCTAAAATAAAGTTTTTTTTGCAAAAGGGACTATGCTAGGTAACTTGAAAAAATTGGTGCAGAGGTTGTCATGTGTCCATCTTTTGTCAGGTATTCTTAGTACAATATTTTACGAGCAACCAGTATTTTGTGGCAACCTATTTATGGGCAACCAGTATTTTGTGGCAACTTATTTATGGGCAACTCGTTTTTTTGGTCTTTTTACATTTTATTTTAATAACCAATAATACATGACAACTAAATATAAATAAATATTAGCATCCCACCATTTCTTACATCTTATCTTAATCTCACATATTCATTTTATCTTCTTCACATCATCTTGAACCGTGTTTTATACGCATGCAACAACATCCGAGTAAGGTAAAATAATTTGTTTGTATTCATTATTCTTCACATTATTTTCTTCACCACTATTATTTATATTTTCATTTAATTTGTATGATTATGTGATTTTAATTTGATTTTAATTTGATTTTAATTTGTGTTTCAGGGGTTTTGAATCATTATATGTTAGTCATAATTATCGGAAGTTACGGTATGTTGAGTTTAAGGGATTTTGCCATAAGTTTTGCAGTCAGATTGGTATGGCTTAGTTTTTGGTTAGATTACTACTAGCGAATAATCATTATTGTTAGAGTATGTGGATTTAGTAGACGGCAAAATGTTGTAGACAAATTAGTTTTATGGCTTAAAGTACGTGGATTTTGAATACATTAACATGTTTTATAAGCTTAAACAAACGCCCCCACCATAAGCCACAACTTTTCTTCTATTATTTTAGACTGTGATTCTCTTCATGATGGTGTTAGGGTATTCGTATTTGACCATATTCTATTTGCATACTGTTGGTTAATGTCTACTTGAGTTGGATTACGTGTTGTATTGTCGCAATGATACTATTGTTAGAGTGGGTGTGTAAACAGGTTACTTGCTCTGATTGAAGTTACAATGGTTTAAGATTGTAGGAAGTATATTTTTGTTAGGCATAGGCTATTTCCAATTCTGCATATACTGATGGTTAGACTAGTCCTCGTTTATGCCAGAAAAATCTATAACTATATCATCTAGTAAATGTTTTTTTTAATTGATGCATTATATATATTTATAGACTTACAGATGCATCACAGTTATGTGTTAATTTGTTTTTCAAAGTTTTTACTGCTTCACAGTTCACAAGTAGGATTATCTCGAAATTGTGTTTTTATGTTAGGTTGTTAGTTTGATGCACCTGATTTTGATAAATGATGCAGTAGGTAGTCAGTCGTTCTTTATAAGGGTGGATTAGGCTAAACGCAAGTAGCTTTATCTCGAAAATGTGTTTATATGTTAGTTTGTTAGTTGTTGTTCATATGAATGAGTTAGGGTTAAATTTCATGTAAATTTTTCAAGATGATTGTGTTGCCTGTTTTAGACCGCGATATGGTAAAAATGGATAATAATGCATCAAAGAAAAGGATAAAAGAAATATAGTTACTGACTAGCTTCGATATCACATGTCTGCTCTAAGGATTACAGCACCACATAAACCACATTTTAAGCCCGGTTGCTCTTCAAGGTAGCTATCGCCAGGATTCCTCTTTCTTGTTAACGTCGTCTTCTTGCCCAATAATCGAATCCAATATAGCATCGATATATGCCTTAGCATCTTTTTTAGCCTTTTTAGTAAAGGACCTCTTACTTTGGCATTCGTATTCGCTTTTTCTTGGGTATTGATGATATTGATATGAATCAAAGACCGAATGCGAAGGTCAAATTTTGAGCTACTTATATAAAAAATGTTAAACGAAAGGAAGTTGGTGCATCTATGGATGCTATATTAGATTCACTTATTGGGCAAGAATACGACGTTTACAAGAAAGGGGAATCCTGACGATAACTACCTTGAAGATCATCCGGGCTCAAGATGTGGTTTATGTGGAGCTGTTATCCTTAGAGCATACATGCGATAACGAAGCTAGTGAGTAACTATATTTCTTGTTTTTTATGTGCATTATTCAGGATTAAAGGGATTATAATGCAGTAAATTCTTGTTTTTTCATGTGAATTATTTAGGGTTAAATTTGACTTGTTGTTTGTGTGAAAATGAACGTGTTGTCCTGTTTTAGACCATTTTAGACTATGATATGGTAGAAAATTGTATACTAATGCAGTGGATGATTTATATTGTTAAGAGAAATGATTTAGGTAAGGTTGGACTAGGTAACCGGCCTTAAGATGTGGTTTATGTTGAGTTGTAATCCATGAAAGCAGACATGTCGTACCGAAGCAAGTGAGTAACTGTATATCTTGACACCTTTTATTTGTCCTCATGACTTATTAGATTAGCTAGATTCAATAGGTTCAGATGTGCATGTTCACTTTCTAAACTAGTATTTAACTCAAACGCATCCTTTAACAATATTCCATCACATATTGCAGGAAACATATGCACCTGATAGTGGGAGAAGAGTTCATGATTCTAGTGAACAACAATTCCTTAAAGTTTCAATAGTGGAAGAACATATGATGCATATATATATTAGGGCAAGCTTCAATAGTGGAAGAATGATGGATGCTCATTACAACATACCATCACAAAGACAAGCCGTGAAGGATTAACCATGTTAATATTGAAGGAAATGGAAGGATTTTGTAAAGAAATGCAAGTTTCACTATGATAAGATGCTAAGGGTGAAGTACGTGCGCAATATTCAGGTGTACGAAAGTGACGATGAAGAAGAAGATTGCCAGCATTTGATGTTTGTTAGACAAATCCTACTATCAATAAGATTAAGGTCGCATATTTTGTTTGCTCAACATATAACTATAGTAGAATTTTTAGGATTGTGAATAACTATAAAATACATTTTGATTTCAGACCATTCGTGTATAATTCTTTATGAACATGTATGATCTGTAATTTCATCATCTTTTAATGACATTAGTGTTAATGGTTTAAGTACTTGGGTAAAGTTTACTCATCTTTTAATTATGTTTGTTTATGATATGATGCTGGAATTAGAGCATCTATAATGGTAAAATACAAGTCTTTTGCACCAACATTTTGAGACTTACGTATATACGAGGTTTTTTTGTTAAGACGAGGTTTTTTTGTTAAGACTTTCTGTCTATAAAGCTTTATTGGGGTGTTTAAGTTTGTTGTTAGTTGTTTAATTAACTGCTTCTAACTTCTCCTTGGTGGTCTCTTTTTGCGATTTTTCTTATATTTTATGCATGAATTATGAAAGCTTTGATGTTATGTTGAGTTATAAAAGTCGAGTTCTGGTCGTTTTAGTCAAATATTAAATTAGGACAGTAAATTGTGCAGAAAATGAGTCATGTTGAGAAATTTGTATAAAATTAATTGTAAGGACTTAGAAATTGCGTCACCGTGTTTTAAAGGTAATTGAGTCTCATTTTACGTGAAACTAGTCTTAAGGGTTGATTTGTAACAAATTAATGTCAATTAATAAAAGGGAGATAATTTATATAATTTTTAGATTGATTGACACACTTTAAAATATGATGTCTTGATATTTATAGCTTTATAAGAATAGACATGAATGGAAGTAATTTAAGAGTATATATATGTCAAAACACCATATATTTAAGTATGTCAATCAATTTAAGGAATATGCAAATTACTTGTTTTAATAAAAAAGAGTAACATAAAGTTATATATTTGGTTCGTCTTGTATTAAAAGTTTCAATTTAAGTATTTTTAGTCAAGTCAAAAAAAAAAGTTTTAGAATAATAGGTAAAATTATTTTGGGTCATCAAAAAATGCAAAATATTTATTACATTTTTGACACAGAAATAGTAGTAAAAAAAATATTGAATCCATGATACCGCTAGTATATGTATTTGTGAAACTCAATTGACAAATAGTCATAATATTATCGAAGAGAATGAAAAATTATGAGTGTGTTTAGTTGTGGAAATTTTTTTATATTTTTCTGTTTTTAAATTTTTAGAAAATATGAGAGTTTTCTATTTCTAAAAAAGAGTTGAAAATTTAGAAAAGGGTAATATGAGATTTTCCAATTTTTTATATAAATTTGGAAAATGAAAATTTTGAAATTTTAGAAAATTTTCAGAAAATGATGCTACTAAACAGTTTTTCTGTTTTTTAGTTTTCAAATGAAAATTTTTCTGGAAAAATAGAAAAATTTTCACCAACTAAACAGGGCCTATATGTCTATTAGTAGAAATTTTGAATATATACTAAGTTTGTTTTCTTTTATGCGGATACATGCTACTTCAAAGCTTTCAAGTATGAAAAGCCCTCTAGAAGATGTTTACTTATCAGCATTACAATATATTGCATCACTAGCCACTCGTAAATCAAGTTTCATTAATTGTCTAATTATCTTGTCATTTGATATGTCAACAATGTTAGTTAGAGATACATTATTATAAACTTCTTTGTTTTAAAAATTATGCAACTGAGATGTATTGATGCATAAAACGTCCTTTTATTGTTTATACATGAAGTAACTTGTACTCCTTCCGTCTCAAAATTATTTTTCTCGACAAAAAACACACAGTTTAAGAAAAATACATTTATTACAGTATTCTCTTACTTATTTTTTGACATAATGACACTTTACTCTTATCTAATTAATCAAGGTCTTATTTAAAGTTTGTAATAATAATTTCAATCAAGGGTAATATTGTAAACTTAATTCAACTTTCCTAACTATTTTAAGTATAGGACAATAATTTTGGGACGTCCGAAAAAAAAAGAGCCTATAAATTTAGAATTGAGGTAGTAGTATTTTTTATCGATTTAGCATGATCCTCGTAGAATGTAACGATAAATATCAGTGAGTATTTGTTGACAATCAAATTAATGTTAAACTGTAAAAAAAATAAATTAAAATAATAAAATCACTAAAATTTTTTTTGTAAATATATCAAAATGTTAAATTAAAGAGAACAAAATTTTTAAAATTTTTGTAATAATTAAATTATGAAAAAATAAATGAATTAAAAAAATTTTGAATTTAAAAATAGAACTTGTTTTTTATTAATTTGTTAAAAAATTGTTAAAAAATTTTGTTAAAAAAATATTAATAGTAGAAATTGCACCTTTGATTGGTCAGTTCGGTTTAAGTTGTCAGTCCAAAAATTTGTTAAAATTGCATCTTTGATCGGTCAAACTTATACTTATGATTAGTCAGTTCAATTTTTTGTTAAAAATTTGTTATAAAATTTTGTGGCTAGATTTGTCAAATTCAGTTTGATTTGGATTGGTTTCGCGTCGGCCCTACTACCAAGAAAGTGCATTTATCCTTTTCAATGGATACAAATATAATGATCTGTAAACATCAAATTAAATCAGATTGATTTCATTGTTTTATTAGCGGGAAAAAGACCAATTTGGTCAAAATCACCTCTCCAAAGTAAAACCATGGTCAATTTTTTTGATGGGGACAATTTAGTCATACACAAGTGCACAACTGCACAACTCCATCCAATTACCGCCACGTGTCCGCTGACACAATATTATAAAAATAGTAAATTACTAAAATGCCCTTTCTCTTTCTCTTTCTCTTTCTCTTTCTTCTTCTTCTTTGTTCTTTCTGCTGGTTTTGAATACCACTCCAGATCCTAACATCAAAATCTCACACCAACAAACACCAATTGATAATCAATCGGGTTTAATGCAAAGTCGCTGCGGTGGAGTTGGTAGGCGGTGTAGCTACGATTCCGACGGGGTCAAGAAATCAATCGGGTCTTAGGTAATCATTACATTCGATTTGTGAAATTTATTTTCTATTACATTTTAATGAATTTAAATGAATTTATATGATATTGGGTAATAATTTTAGGGTTTTCAATATGATTTGGGTATTTCTTGATTTTTTTTCTGGTTTTTGATATGGTTTTTAAAATTATGAATTGGGCAAAAAAAAAGCTTTCCAAATTATGAATTGGGTATTTCTTGATTTTTTTCAGAAGAATTGTTTGGGTGGAAACCACTCGAAACAGGTGAAGAAGATAAGAATGTCGAGATTAAGTTGAAGACCTTTAATTTGGCACAAGAAGATGATGCGGTTTTTGTGGTGGTTAATGCTTGTTCTAGCAAGGACTATACAGATAATATCGTTGGAGTCTGTTTTGTTGGTCAAGATGTTACAAGGCAAAAAGTTGTAATGGACAAGTTTGTTCAGATTCAAGGTGATTACAAGGCTATCATTCATAGTCCAAACGCTCTAATTCCACCAATCTTTGCATCAGATGAGAACACATGTTGTTCCGAGTGGAATACGGCCATGGAGAAACTCACAGGATGGGATCGAGAAGACGTGATCGGAAAAATGTTGGTTGGAGAGATTTTTGGAAGTTGTTGTCGTTTAAAGGGTCCTGATTCTTTGACAAAATTCATGATCATTTTGCATAATGCAATTGGAGGCCAAGCTACTGATAAGTATCCATTTTCGTTCTTTGATCGACGTGGGAAATACGTGCAAGCTTTGTTGACTGCTAACAAAAGGGTCAATTTGGGTGGCGAGGTTACAGGTGCCTTTTGTTTCGTGCAAATTGCAAGCCCAGAGTTGCAACAAGCTTTAAAAATACACCGGCGTGAATACTTCGAAATGTAAGTACTCATTTACCAACCTACTGTAACCTTACTTTTGACATGTCTTTAACGCCTTACTTTGCTTGCAGCTACTACCTTAGATATTCCACAACCAAAATCCCGTTTGCGGATACACTTAATGGTTTAGGCGGTTTGTTTGTCTATTTGCTTAAGGCCACTAAACAAAGTAAGCATTTGAGTAATTGGGAATTTGGGATAACATAATGTCATTAGAACAAGCCTCTTTTCCAACACATGACTTGAGGAGCCTTGGCGCTCTGAGTGAAACCAATTTTAGCTGCTCAATAAGTCATTGCAACTCTATATAGCATTTGGGTGTCAATTAAGAGCACCAAGGCTTAGTCAAGTATAGTCTAGTGATCCTACAATTTGACTTGCATTACATACTGTTTAGTGCAGCATATGGTATGTTTAGCACGAAGACAAGTTATACTATGTTTGTTTCGTCTAGGAGGCCAAGTTTTCGATTAAAAGGTTGATATCGAGCTATATCATGGGTCCGTTTACAATAATAGAAAGTCTTCGGAGTCTGGATGTTGAGATCGGAAGTGCTGATGGTCATGATGATAGTGCTGACAGGCAAGGTCCTGTTGATTCTCGAACACGAAGAACAAATGTATCACTTGGGAATACGGCATCAACAAGTGGGATAGAAGTATCCCTTCATAGCGTAACTGAGGTGTCCGAAAGTCCCAGTCAAGAAGCAGAGGAAGGCGATGCTGCTCAGGACACACAACATGACAGTGGTTCTGGTTCTGCACAGATTGACCCAGCATTCCTGGATGCACTTCCTGAGGAGTTGCGTGCTGAGGTTCTTTCCGGTCGTCAAGGTTCTGCGACACAACCTTCAAATACTGAACCACAAAATGGAGGAGAAATTGACCATGAGTTCCTGGCGGCACTTCCACCAGACATTCGAGCCGAAATTTTGGCGCAGCAGCAGGCACAAGGGGTGCAACGGTCACAAGAGTTAGACGGTCAACTTGTGGAGATGGATAATGTATCGATGATTGCTACATTTCCTTCATAAATTCAGGAAGAGGTAGTTTATCTCGTACATTATGATTTTTAGTTGTTAACTTTTCTAACAACTTTTTGGTCCATATCTTCAGGTCCTATTGACATCATCAGACGCGGTCCTTTCTAACCTTACTTTTGCACTTGTCGCGGAGGCTAACATGTTGCGAGAGAGGTTTGCCCGTCCCTACAATTGAACACTTTTTGGAGCATAGAGATCTAATGGCCGAAATTCAGAAGTTCTACAAGAGCTACAACGATAAAATGAAAAAATTAGATGTCTTGAACTACCCAAACATTGCAGGCCATCAGTAAGTTTTCTTCCCTTCGTATTTATTTTCATTAAGAAGACGTTTAATATTGTTTCAGTGAGTGTTTGGGTTGATTCTTTTAGAGTTTTAGAGCCCAAGGCTAACTATGTGATTATACCAAAACATAAAATATGT
Source organism: Glebionis coronaria (assembly GCA_025667525.1). NCBI lineage: Eukaryota > Viridiplantae > Streptophyta > Magnoliopsida > Asterales > Asteraceae > Glebionis > Glebionis coronaria. The sequence goes on from CM046881.1 coordinate 183,930,471, forward strand.
CATAGACACGCATTCCCAAACAGCCTGAATTGCTACCTAAATGAAATGGTGCTTTATGAAGAGTTGTTTGAGTTGACTAAGTTTATATTTTGTAAATTAGAACTTGACCGGAACCCAACTTCTGGTCCAACAAAAGAATAAATGTGCACCTGTTTATTACAAATTGAGTTTGCTAAATTTCAACTTTAAGGCATACATAGATTATGCTGGTACTAATTGCTCCTATATGGGATCTTTTTGTTTGAAAAATTATTGAGGAGTGGGTCACCATATTTTTTAGACCATAAGTATGGATTTGGTGGCAAAGATCCTTATTCTATGCAAATTGCAAACCTTGATGCATAGAATCGCATACGGTGTATTATTCTAGCGGCACACATTTTGGGCATATGTCCCATCGGTCTTTAGATCTGAAGTTAACGTGGTTAGATATGATAGCATCATTGTGTGAATAATTTTGGCCGGTGTACAATTATCATCATGTCAACAACAATCAACATTTTATTTTTATACATATTCCCCACTTCATTTAACTTTTATAAATCATCATTCATTGTTTTCATGAATCTTATATTCACTTATTATGCCTCTAAAAGTCAGATCATTTATATATAGGATCCATGTTTATCGAGTTCTATAGCTTGATTTTAATGAATACTTTATACTAAAGTGATGATGACCTCAACAAAAATTTATTATTAATAATGATTACAGGAAAACTTAAACAAGTATGGAGAGGGCATATGTATTGTTGTAGTGACGGGCGATCTCATTCTCCATGCCGTGAATAGAGATGAGAAAAGGACTGTTATATCTTAAAGAAAAAAAATACATAAATTTACTTTTTGTTGAATAATTGATGCTGTTATATTATGTTTAATATGATATCTGATATTATCAATTGCAAGCTAAAAAAATGTATCATTTCGACGATTATTTATAGGAAAAAGAAGGGACTTTACTGATCTATGAACCTTTTAGGTTGTTTTCAATGCAAATTAGTAAATCGCCATAGGAAGGGGCATTACTGATCAAATACAGTAAATTGCTAAAGACTAGCCATCCTAGAATCTGGAATGTGGATTCGGCATTTAAAGTCGATGTCAACCTCAAACTCATATATAATCTGTAACGGATAAAAGCAAGAAACAACAACCACTGATAGACAGAAAAAAATATACTTTAACATTAAAACATTACTTAATAACATACTAAATTTGGTAGAGATCATTGTTTAACACAAATAGAATGGCTCATAGACCATCTAAAGCATCAAATCTTGATAAAACATAATCAACCAGCCTACAGGGCAACCACCTCTTGTTGTCAGCGGATCCGATGATGGTACTGCTAAGCTCTGAGATCTGCGTCAAAGGGGTGCTATCCAGACCTTTCTGGATAAATACCAGGTCACGGCTGTCGCCTTCTCTGATACTTCAGACAAGATCTACAGTGGTGGAATCGACAATGTTGTCAAGGTGTGGGATCTTAGGAGAAACGAGGTCACCATGACTCTTGAAGGTCATCATAATATGATAACGGGTATGCAACTAAGCCCTGATGGCTCTTACCTCCTTACCAATGGGATGGATTCTACCCTTCGTATATGGGATTTGCGTCTGTATACATCACAGAATCATTGCATCAAGATAATGGAGGGACACCAGCACAACGTGGAACATAACCTGCTTAAGTGCAGTTGGTCTCCTGATGGGAGCAAGGTTACTGCTCGTATTTCGGATCGGATGGTTTATATTTTGGACACCACTCATAGAAACATACTCTATAAGCTTCCTGGTTACACTAGATCAGTCAATGAGTGCGCCTTTCATCCTACTGAACCTATCATAGGATCTTGCAGCAGTGATAAACAGATATATCTTGGGGAGTTTTGAGAAAACGAATTAAGGGCGAGGAAGGGTTAGATTGTTAGCCTGACCTGGCAATTCTCGCAGTCAATACATTTGTCAAGGTAAGAAGTAGGATCAGCTCTATTATACATATTCACTTGATGCTTGCACTTATTATTGGTGAATGTGATCACATACCTATAGACTCATAATATGCATACTCCTGTATTTTCATTATATGATAAGCAAGTTAATGAAGTAATCAGAATATGATTGCCCTGAGAGCCTACTACTTTATGCTTATTATAAACATAGTGTCGTTTATGATATCCTTATGTTACTCCTATGTAGTTATCTAATACCTTAAATGTTACTCTCCAAAAATGGCACATCTCATTTTTGTATGGAATGAATGCTTTATAGTGTATACACTTACAAAATGCCTCTGCAGTTGCTGGTATAATTGAGCATTGCAAAGATTAAGCCTTTGTGGTGTAGAGTAGGATTCTCAACTGCCTTTATAGTTGCAACAAGGGTAGGATTTGTGAGAGTTTTAGAATAAAACTTCTTGGGGCATCAGAAATCCTGAGTCGAGATTTTTGAGCTGGCATGCTGCAAATGGATCATCATATATCCCCAAACTAGACTCTTACAGAACATTTTGAGTGAATCATTGAATTGATGCGAAATTAGCTTAAGGGGTTTAGTCGTCCTGGTTTATATATAGCAATATATCTCGAATAGCACCGAAAAATTACTAGCATCAATATACTTGACCTCACCACTTGAAACCTAAAAGCAACTCCTGTTTGCCTTCTTGCTCAAGTTAGGTGGAGAAAATACCATTCTCATAAAACTAAAGATGTAATATTTTTAATCCAATCGATTTGATGATATTTATGAGGTTATTTGGTGAAATGCACTAAGATTATCATAATTAAATGTGTGGGTTGTGTCTTTTTAGTGTTATGTTATACTCTTATCTTTCTGTAAATCACCCTCTTCGGGAAGAAAGACTCCATTCTTCATACAGAATATCTAATAGGAGTGGGTTATATGAATGTTACAGGATACACAGGACCCAAATCCTTTGATCCGAGCTTTAGCTGTTCGAACAATGGGTTGTATCCGAGCTTTATTGTACTTTCAGTAATTTATATTCCATGTTTCTGGACCTAACTTCTGAAATTGTTTCAGCTAGGAATTTGTCCAGAAGCTGTAATCCATTTGCAAATTATGAAGGATGAGCTCATTTCCATATCAAATGAGCTCCTTGATGACGCTACTGAATTAAACTCAGATCAAATTGAAAAGCTTCGAAAAGATAGGATGCAGTTGAATAAGCAATTTTCAAGCTGGCATATTTCCCCCTGTTTGTGTAATCTGTAAACCATAAAAAAGAATTTGAGCACTTGTGCATATGTTTGACCATTTTTGCATTTAATGAAAAAGTTGAGCATTTATTTGCATTTGATGAAAAAGTTGAGCATTTGTGCATTTAGTGAAAAAGTTGAGCACTTTTGATATTGCTAATACAGTATATCGTTATTGCTGTCTCGAAATTGGTGTTTGTTGTAGATTCTTTCCCCCTGTTTGGGTGTGTGGTTCCCCATGTTTTTGTTGTTTTTCCCCCTGTTTCTGTCCATCAATGGTGGCTGCAGCAGCGGTGTATGCAACAGTTAAAAGATCTGATAAGCAAGTATGAAGGGATCGTTGAAGAAAAGAAGCAGATGGTTGGTATTACTGAATCATCGCCGATTGACAATGAAGTAAAGGTGATAACTACTCCTTTCTACATGGACCTGCTACATCCACGGTAACTAATGAAGTACCGTGTGAAAAGAAGTTATATGCAGCAACTAACACTGGATCAAAACCTGTCAAGAGTAATCCCGATCCACCTAAATCTGGTCAAATTGAACACACTCACCCAGTGGAAAAACGCAGACAGGATTCCCACCAGTTAGCTTCTGAAAACATGTAGTATTTGTTCCAAGTGACCAAAATGTAGACGATGAAGTATTCGTTCAGAGTGAATAAAATATAGAAGATGAAGAATATAAACAAGTGCCTTATAAACAAGTAATTTGGAACCGATCAAAAGTTAACAAAATTAGACTTTGTAATACAGGCCCTCACCCTACTTAACTGCTACTGCTCAACTGCTCCACCGCTATTGCTCAACTGCTCCACCGCCACCGCCACTGCTCAACTGCTCCACCGCCATGCTCAACTTTTCCATCCTATATCCGAGACCCTAAATTTAGCTATTAAAACCCTTCCATCTCTTGATTAATACAAATAATATTAAAAGTCGTTGTTCAAAATAATGGAAGTGCGGGGAATCGAACCCCGTGCCTCTCGCATGCAAAGCGAGCGCTCTACCATATGAGCTACACTCCCGTACCCATAGAATTTATCTTTGAACTTCTTACCCCGTACCCATAGAATTATATAGTGAACACATGTTTACCCGAGGCTGAATCATGGATTTGATTGAAAATTTGTAACCAACACATAATTTACCCGAGCCAGGTTGATATTTTGATTTGGACTACCGGGCTGCAACTCTGTGTTTGTTTTGTTATGCATATAACGTCTATTGCATAAGAAGTTATAACTGATTGTTTTGTAAATGACAATGCCAAACAACCCTATAACTATAAGCAAAGTCAAGTGAGGGATTAGACCTTATAAGTCATAAGTCATGTGCTTCTATTCACATAGCCGAAACACAACCCGCTTCTATTCATCATGTGCTTCTATTCACTAGGAGGGTGCGAAAGGTCACAGTACTGCAATTTAAAGAACTTTCAGTGGCTGCACCATTTAGCCTATGCAATGGTGGAAGCGACTGATCATATACAGCAAAAACGCTATCAGTATAAGAGTTCTAACCAGTAGACCCTTGGTGATATGCATCTGGTCCTTCAATGAATAGAAATCGACGAAGGACATCCTCACGATCAACGCCACATAATCTCATGTATGGTTCAGCAGCCTCAGATTGCAGGCAACAGAACTTGATTTTCCTATCTTTGTCAGCTTTAATCACTAGCTTCACCCCTATAAACAATACAAAAGTCGTACACAAGTTATTGTGAGATTCTCGAGGATAAATCATAACTTTTCTAATACTTTCTTGGTAGTTGGGCTACAAAAATGTTTAGTTAAATTGCAGGCTGCCATGCACTTTATATAGTAGTAAACACATCTCATTTAACTGACGATGCGTAGTTGGACAAAAAAAGTTCGACATGGGCCTTGTATAATTCTTTTGACGCGCAACCAGTGCCAATGACAAAAAACTATGCAGCGATGAGCAAATAGAATCATAATCATACTAGATAGCATGTTACAAAACCCACCTTGGGGACATCATGCAGAAAGCCTGAACAGTTAAGAATGTACTTACCAGTCGAGTTCGGCTGCAAAATTGACTCCATTGTGAAGATGAATAGAGAACTCAAGAATATGTGAAACTAAGTCCCTTGTGATAGCTCTTTCCATGTCTTAGAAAAGGAGCGCGTACATGCAAAAAAGAAAGCTTTTATGTCAAAACGTGAAATCCAACTTAACCCCGAGTTGCATCTTTTATGTGCAGAAGAAGTATGTGAAAATAACTCTGTACGCTTATTCACATTGATAACAATTTGATCCAAAAAGTATGTGAAAGTGAAGGGTCATTTATTTATAATCACATACCCAAGATTTTATAATATATGTCTCCTAATAGGCTGTCTAGTTCACGTGTCTTTGCATTACGATAATAGAACCTTCTAACCTCGCCATCTTCATCAGAGAACTAGTAAAGACAAACACAAGTTCTCAATTTTGGGTCACAAAAAACATCCACATACAGGATATGTTTCAATAATAAACAAGAAATCAACTTACAGCAAATTCATAGTCTTGGATGTTCTGTAATACATCTTCATCAAGCTTTTCTTCAAAAATGCACATCAAATATCCTATATAGAAGTTGTAGCGGAAAGTAAGAGCAGGAAGTGACATCCTCAATTTCTACACTTTTAACAATCGTTCAGTTCGTTTGAAATAGCACTCAACTCAACCAACTATCGAGCAAATTTTGATGAGAAAGATACTTCTCAAAACCTGGTCCATCACTTTCCTGGCTTGTTTATTATTGTTGGATCACATTACTTAATATAGGTGTATATTACAATATTATTGTTACTAACAGCAATGCTATTAATCAAAATTCCATCAGAGAAGAGTTCAGAACTGATATACTGTTATTGCAGCCACTTTATATATCCATCAAGTCAAACTACATTATTAAGTTTACAAAGTGTTAATTCATAACTGATATTCTGTTATTGCAGCCACTTTATATGTATGGATTTTATAGTATTACTTAGATGAAGAACTTCAGCTAAAATTGAAGTACATTACTTCAGATTCTATAGAATATGAAACATGTAACAGACCTATTTGATTAATATAAACAACTTGTGGAAGCAATCTGTGAGTAGACATGTAAGGAATGCGTGCATGTTCCAAAGCCGACACTTGTTAAAGCAGTGGTATAATCAAATTAGCACACTAAACGAACATACAGAAAAGCAATTGGTGGAAACTAATCTCACCTCTTCTAAAAATTCTGGCAACTCTTCATATATTTGCCTCAGTTCATCCAACTGCATTCGAGTATAAAGAAAAGGTTCGTCAAAAGAACAGAACACAGGATAAATAAGATAATTATATGGATGGATATGATTACAGCCTAAAGAAATTCACTAGTAATGTCCTTGACCTCTTCACAAAAACCATCTTTCACCGTTGTCTCATAACCTTTATCTTTACTTCTATTTACATCAATAACACCAATTACCTACAGAAGACGGATACTCGAAACTTAACCTCGACCCGTTACTCATCTCATTAAAATCCAAACTCTCCTTACAACCAATCTCACCACGAAACGCAAGCGAATTCCCGAAAAACTCCCTAGACTTATCGAAACTATCCGAAAAACCTAAAGTACCCGAACTCTCACACCTTCCCGAAACCTCATAAGAACTACTATTAACCATATCCATAACAAACTCACCAGAACTAACAGTAGTCTCAGTCTCCAAAACCAAACCCTTAACATTATCACCATCACCATAACCATCACCATCACCATCATCATTAGTAGTAGTAAAAGATATAACAGAAGTAGGAGAAATAACACTAGTTTCAGATAGCTTAACCAGCTTATTACTCAAATCAGAAGCAACAATGGGCTGAACAACAGGCATACAAAGCTTACCAGAGCTAAAAGAAGCATGTACAACAGAAGCAACGGGAATGTTGTGGAGATGAATGGGGAGAGCGCGTGGGAGCGCGTGAGAGAGCAAGGGACCTTCATATTCGATGGCGAAAGAGTAGGGGTGATGGGTTTTTTATGGTGATGTGAGTTAAGGAGTAGTGTATGTGCACGTGGACCATCACCAAGTCGTTTGATTATTTCAACAGACCGCCGAAGCTCCATACCACTAGAAGAAGGCTGACAGGCTGACTCAGCAATTTGATCAGCTAATTTTTGTCTTTGTGCAGTGATAGCAGACTGTAATGAAGAGAGCATGGATGGTGTCATAGATTCATTAGTTTTTTGTTCTTTTACAACGCCTTCTCCTTCATCAAGGGAAGCCAAAGCTTCATCGACTCTTCTTTCGGCTAGTAATATATTGAGGTTGTCTTTGTATTGTGATAACCAAACCTCCATCTTTGAAGGTTCTCTGTCTTCAAAGTCAAAACTAACATTTTTCTTTGAACCAGGGCCTGAAGACATAGACTCGACATCAACACCCTCGGCTAGAGTATGAATGATAGTTGCTCGGCTGGATAGAAGATTCCTCAAGGCGACTAGTTGTCCTTCAAGATCAGATATCTCCCTTGACACACTGCGACGTACGTGTAAAAATAGATAGTATTATATCACCTCAGTATCATACTCAATTATATACTAAATGCACGTACGGTTGTTAGTTCACGAAGTTGGTTTCCTAATACTATAGCTTCTATCATTAACCACCATACTTAAATCTTAAGCAGCAACTATTTTTGTTTGTTAATGAAAGGCGAAAGATGAATGTGAGCAATCTAATACTAGTCTCAAGATTTTTCAACTACACTCAGTAACCACCGCCACCCCTAATGATTAACAAACAAAACCAAACAAACGCCTGAAAGCATAAATTATCGATCATTGAACATAAATAAAACTTGCAGCAACTAGTAATGAAGCCAAAAATCCTTCTAATCCCTAATGACTAAGAAACGCCTACATTAGTCCATAAACGGATACATTTGTTTTACAGTGATTCAGAATGAATATATCAAATGACAAACTACAGCTATTATTCGGGTACCGTCAACATATATCATTCTATTACCGAATTCATCAACTAGTAATCCCTAATGTCTTTTTATCAATCATTGAACATAAATAAAACATACAGCAACTAGTAATGAAGTCAAAAATCCTCCTAATCCCTGATGACTAAGGGGGTGTTTGGTTTGGCTTATATAATGTAAGCCGATATCAGCTTATATACAGCAACTAGTAATGAAGTCAACTGATTACATCCTAAAGGGTACACATAACAAAAAACACCCAAATTCACACACCAAACATCATACTTAACAAAAACCCCAAATGAGTCATCACTAAACCCTAAATTCACACATCAATAATCATAAAAAAATTGCAAAAATACCTAACAACAGCTTCTTCTTTGCTCTGAAGCGAATTCAAATCAAGAAAACACTTCTTCAAATCAAGTGGGTCATCAGCAGATTGTCCCAAGAAGGTGAATTCCTTTCGTCACTTTTCTCTTCAATTACATAAAGGAAATGAATTTGTTTATAATGTGATTTCTTGGTTAAGCTGGAATTGAATACAAAGGAGAAGAAAGCAGAAGAATGAAGAAGGAAGAGAGAGGAAGAGACAGAGATAACAAAACAAAATTAAAACAAGGGTATATTTGTAATTTCAATATTTTAATAATATAATAAATATTGTGTCAGTCAGACACATGGCAATAAAGTAGTGGAGTTGTGCAGTTGTGTAGTTTGTGAAGTGCTCAACATGACCATATTTGTCCCTAGTTGAAAAGTTGATCATGATAAGGTTATGAAGTGATCAAAATGACCAAATTGGTCTTTTTCCCTTTATTAGCTTCATAAGTCGCACTTCAAATTTTCGTTGATATCCACATCAACAACCCTATAAATCCAATTCACACATTGTATTCACATTTAGATGTCACGGGTACATAAAAACTAAAAGGTAAACAGAACACATTTTCCATTTAAGTGTCATCATGTAAATATACTATAACTATTTCTAGTAAAAAAGTCGTCTAAACTTTTTAACCAAAAAAAGATTAAATCGTACAATAATAACGTACTTTTACAAATGTATCATCTTAATACATGAACTATTTTTTATTCTACTTAATGTAACGTACATGAATCATGACCATGACCTTTTTTGGTCTTTATGAATCTCTGCCTCTATACGTATCTCACAAACTCAAACCTAATTGTCCGTACAAATATACAATCACAAAGCACCCTTGGTTACAAATTTCTCATATCTCATGCTTAGATACGTTATACCAAAAAATGTATGCTTGCTCAAAATCAAAATACTTATAGTAGTATAGCTTATCTCAAATTAGTTAGAAGTATTAAATAAATAAATGGTAGGTTACTCTTTTGGACCACTGAATCAATAAATGAGTCACCAAGCAATTAAATAAAACGAAATAAACTTAAACCATCTCACCTCGTCAAACCTCCTCAAAACAACCCTAAAGAAGTAAAGATTTAATACTAACAAGGATAATCCATTGGGGTCACGTACAATCAGCGACGGACTCGGAACACTAAATCATTAGATGTACAAATAATTTTTACTTAACACACATATTTATTATCGGATTCATTTTAATAAATCAATATTTTTAATAAAAATACATTGTGTGACAAATTTTCATCGGTTTCCCGTAAACCCTCGAAAACCCCCTTAAATTCACCTTTGCATACAACTGTATGAAGAATCAACACTTGAGACTTAAACCAAAAAAATTAAAAAGAAAATTAACATCAAAGTCTTTACAAAACTTAATCCTTCCTGATTTTATAATAAAACTTCAAATACACAACATTTTTTTTCATATTTAATGAATTTAATACTAAATATAACTCTTTGTTTCAAAATAAATATTTAATTTGATTTTTGAATATTTTTTAAAACTTTGGCTACAAAAATATTTTTATTTGTATTATATAGTACTTGATAAAGTTATATCAGTGAAAATATATTTGAAATTTTATTCATTCATATATTTTACGTCAATTATTATATAACATACATAAAAACAATTAAATTCAAAGTTATAAATGAAAAATACTTTAAAAGTTAAAAGTTGAAACTTATTTTAAAACAAATAGTACATTTTTATCAATATTACCTAAACGTCAAGTTACCTCTTTACCCTTTTATCATATAATTAGAAAAACTAAACTCAGGGACGTTTGGTTAAACTGTGGTAAATGGAAATGGGTAAATGAATACAAAAGAATGCAATGACATTCTCTAGTATTATCATTACCATTATTAATGTTTGGTTAATATAAGTTATAGTGGTGACTGGAGATGGTGGCAACAACTGTTAGGGTGATAGTCAGTGGTCGCGACTAGAGGTTATTGATCCCAAACTTAGATCAATTTAGCTTTTGTATTATCGAGATAAATCATGTATAATACGTAGAAACTTTGTGTAACTAACAATCTAAGTGTTATGTGGAATTTAACCCTTAGGACAAAGAACAAAGTAACACAAACGATTACCAAAATTTCCAATCGATTAATAATAATATCCAGGACAGTGTATGAAAAGCGTATCTCACATCTAACACTAAGGCCTCCTTTTATAACATAAGGAGTCTTGTACATTAAGCTAAGGATCAACTATAATTGGAAAATATACAAATATAAACATGGAAAATAACTTATTCGACTATATCTTCCTAATATTACAAAACATGTTGATCCATGCAATCCTATAGTGGGGGGAGTCTTCTTATCAGTGGCTTCATGACAGCGGCTACACAACACATAACATCGGATAGAATAATCTTCAACATCGGATAGAATCCTCGTGTCAGCGTATAAGGACTTGGTCATTTTATTCCCAACAATCCTCCCCTAAACTAGATATTTACCCTAACCATCAAGTTTCTGAATGAAACAAAATGTACATAGAGGATTCTTACAAACATATTTATCCTTAGATTTGAGAATGAATAAATCTCAAAAAGTCAACACTCAAATCACTTGTGTAGTCAACCTTCAGTTTAGTCTTGATCATCTTCCTTAAATTCTCTTGTGATAGTGGATACACCTTATCCACTAATAAGTATTATGAAAAGTTTGAAGTACTTAACTAATAAACACCAGCTGCAAAAAACAATATCCAATCTAAGCCATCTGAATCTTCTAAATCCAGCCATACCGGATCATCTTGATCATGGTCAGACATTCTCCTAAAAGTTGACCAAATTCTGCTTTCTCCAACACTTGTTGGAACATTGGCTTTAGACTCTGCCAATAACAAACTCCATATGGTCTTCAAGTCTTCCCTGTCCATACTGCCAAACAAAAAACCAAGGGAAGTAAAAACTTCTACCTTTCCACCATACCTTGTGAACTTCTAGAAACATGTACCTTCATCCTTCTCATATTTGATTATAGGGTTTATAAGTTCCACAAGCTCTAAGACAATCTATCCTAAAGTGACAAGCTCCATATTTACCTTCAATAAGCTAGCATTAGGCAAATTTGACTCCAACATATCAAATTCTGGAAAATTGAGCTTGACACCTTTCTTATTTGGCTTTGGAACCTAGGCTTCTGGATTCAGCTTCATTTCCTGTTCTAATTCCTCTTGTATTTCAGCTGAGAGGTTGATCTTGGTGTTGTGTTCGCATATCTCACTTTAAATGGGATATGCCTTGTACTCTAGTTCTTCAAAGGTCATGCCTCTAAACTTCTTCCATGTCCACCCAGTCTGATTGCTTCTTAACAACATTTTATATGATTCTCTCCTATGTGACTTGGGTTTCAACAGAACATTCGAAGCTTTGTTTACTTCCATTACCTTCAAATCATTATGAACTCTCGACAATCCCTCATATATCCTAAGAGAATAAGGAAGATCATGCTCTATAGCCTCTTTTTCATACCTAAAATATAGGCTTGCAATCTGATCCATATCATAGTCAATTAATAAGGCTAAACTCCTAAGTTTATCCCCAGCTTCCTTATCATCACCATATTCCACCTGTTTTTCCTTTTCTTGATCAGAACCTGATATATCCATGCTTTATGAATCTGTACTAGTTATTTGAGCTTCAACCAATTTATGTTGTTGCTCCTTTAACTCTTGCTCATGTAATTGTTGGGCCAACTGTGCATCAAATTCAGTCCTAGCATCTTTCATTGAAGAATTCTACCAAAACCCATTTACCTTTATCTATGGATCAATGAAAGGTAAAGTTGTAGTTACCTATGTCTGTGGCTCTCTAATGATGAATGGTGGTTGGGATACACCAACAGCGGATAGAGATCTTTGTTCAGTGGATAGATCTAATAGGCCAACAACGGGTTGACTAGTCATGACAGTGGATACATCAGCATTGTCAGTGGATGCAACTCTTCCAGCACTTACTTGATCCATCAGTTGAACAAAAGAAAGCTTCAATGGTGTCATCAAAGAAGAATCAAACCCCCTTTGTTCCTTCAAACCTGTAAGAGTATCAACTACTTCTATTGTGCCTACACTTAAATCCTTTGAGCCTTCTTTGGAACCTTTATCACTCAAATTCAAGTCCTCCTCCCATTTGTAAGACTCCTCTCCAATACGATCATCTAAGGACTGAACCACAAATGTCCTCCTAGACGTACCTCTGGCTTCCAAAGTAGAGAGTCTTTCCCTCAACTGAATGAGTTCAAGACCCTATTGCTTGACTGTATGTACCAACTTTGTATTTTGCTTTTGCAAGCTAATAGAAAGTTTCGTTAATTCCATGTTGGTCAAGGGTTCCAGACTTCCCTCATCCATATTCGGGGAATCAACCCTCAATGTGGATTCATTGGGCATGGGGATGGGATTAGACAGTAGCACTGACTTGTTCTACATCTAAGCTAGAGACAATAGTGCTAGCCACCCCTATATCACTAAGCACCCCTAGTGGTAGTGGTCTCCTCTGCTACAAGGTGAGCACCACTAGGGGAGACACCCCAGTGAGCATTTGGCGTTTAGAGATCCTAAATTGTGAAGGTGAGGATGTTGAAGTGGTGTTTGGGTCAAAGATGGTATAATAGTGGGTGCAGGTTGGGTGTCAATGAGTAGAGTAAGTGTGATAGCTGGTAAAGGTTGAGTAACAGCGGGTAGAGGATCTGGTACAATGTAAAACTCGCATGCTTTTACCATGAATAGTACCCTAACGATCGTACGTACATGATTAGAACTTTCCTTTTATAACATGTTTATGTTTCACGAACAAGATTTACAAGTATTACGTACGTGTGATATCACAATAAGTATTTAATACGTATTAAGACACGATAATTATTTCAATAATAACTATAATCACGAACATACGAACATGAAACCATGAACGTTAATAATCACGAGCTTAGTATTACGTATTTATGTATATTTATTACGACCATGAATAAATATAATAAGTCACGAACGATAGCTATTTAAATCACGAGAACACGAACACGAGAACACACTTATTATTAGAAACGAGAAAACATTTGGGTTACCCCATGTGGGCCCCCTACCCGCGGCTAAAACACAAGAAAAGGGCCAAGCCCATGCAATTTTACTAAAACAAGAATTTGGGAAAAGATATTTTCATAATAACAAAATATTAGAAAAGATTAAAACCCTAAAAATATTTTCTCTCCTTCTTGTCTCCTTGGCCGCCGGGTAGCACTCACACCAAGGGGGTGTTTGGTTGATTTTGGTGATTGATATATTACAAGGTCGTTAGTGTGTTCGTTCTCCTTGATTCACGTAGTCGGTAAATCCTTAAACCTCTTTTTTCTTTATGTTTTATTTAATCAAGAACACATGAAAACATGAATGGTATAAAAACAAGTGATTACATGTTATAAAATCATGAGGGTAAAAATTAAGTTAGGTTTAAGGGGTGTTTGTTTTTGGCCGACACATGAACCGAGACCAAGGGGGGGGGGGGGGGGGGGGGTCTCGGCTTATTTTTTATACACACCAACCGAGACCTCAAGGTCTCGGTGTGTGTTATGTGTCTCGGCCGCAGGAGAAATGGGAACCCCGACCTCGGTCGGGGTGTGTTTTGGCTCGGTTGGGTCTCGGCTAAGACAAGAACCACCACCGGCTTATGCCGGTGGCTAAATAAGGAAAGTCGGGGGAACCCCCATGCCGCGGCAGCAAGGGGAACCACCGGCTAGCCGGTGGGAACTTTTGCTAGCCGGCGGCTAGCCAAGACCAAGGTTGCGTTTGGTTGCTGGTTCACGGGTTAAAACTGGTCTGATTCACACATGTTTAGATTAAAACACGGGTTCGATTCATGGGCCATTTTTGCAAGTTAATTATTTTACAAGGTTAATTATTTTTACAAGTTTATTTTAACAAGATTAAATTAAATTAATTAAAACATGTACATGATTAATTTAATTTATACATGACTTAGGTTATTAATATTTTTATTAATACATGAATTTTAACCTAAGTAATGATCATTTTAATTAGACCATATAATTAATTAATTATTGAAATCATGACTTATAATTAATTAATTTACATGACTTAGGTTATATTATTAATAGATAATAATACATGTTTTAACCTAAGTATTGTTACCTTTATTTAATTAAATCATGTTATATTTAATTAAATACTTTAACCTATACTTTATTTAATTTACATGAAATAATTAATAAACTATAGTATTTAATTACACGACTCAGAATATTAATCAGTAAACACTTAAGCTTATATAATTAGCTTAATAATCCAGCTTATTTCTATTTATGGAAACTTTCTATTTTTAGAAACTTATTTAATTAAGGCAGCTAATCTATTTATGGAAACTTTCTATTTTTAGAAACTTATCTATTTTAAACAATAAATATATTTTTGGAAACTTTCTATTTTTGGAAACTTTCTATTTTTGGAAACTTTCTATTTTAGGGAACCTGCTATTTTTAGAAAGTTACTTTTTATTACACAACAAGTATAATAATACAAGAAATACTTAATCAGAATAGACATAATACATGATAAACACAGTATAAAGCTTTAATCAGTAAAACATGACATGAACATATAAAACAAGCTATGACATGATATAAAACCAGTTAAGTACTCAGTAATCAGATACTTATACACGTATGTATTTATGTAGCATTAGTGATACCGAAGTAGGACTATCTTCCGTTCGTCTTCTTCGTTCACTGGACACAAGGTACGGATTCTCCGTCCTTTCAGTATGGACATTCTTCCTTATTTGGATACCCCGTATGCAGCCAACTGTTTTCCCTAGTATATGTTTTATATGTTTCTGAATTGCTTATGTTTAATTAGATACCTAAATCCATATACATGCATGACCAGTTTCACCTAGTTATGGAGGTACCATAACCATAACACTGGAGGCACCAGTGTTATGACTCCACCACGACGGAGTGATAACTTGTGGCGTCCCTTCAGCTTTTGGCCATATTATTATTATCAGGTGGGGCGTCTGGGTGCATCCTAGTTTACATGTTTTCAGCAGATTATTCAGGTGAATATGGTGTGTGCCTTGCATCCTTCACAAGGAGTTGATCCCTCCTACTTAAACCAGTATATTAAATTAGAGGCAGCCCCTCTAATTTGCATGACGAGGTCACCCCTCCAAGTATTCATGCACGTTGATAATTCATGACCTATATTGGCTAATGGTAAACATGTTAAATAGTTTTTATAAGATAAACATAAAGCTTTTCAAACTATAAAACCAGTTTTAATAAGACATGCCAGGTTATTCAGGACTTAGTCTTTTCCGCTGCTCTATGCTTATATGCTTATGTTATTCATGCTTTACTTGTATATCCGTGCACTGAGCGTTATGCTCAGCCATTTTCCTTTTCATGTTCCCAAAACGGCAGGTACTCAGGGACGCTCGTAGACTTTAAGCGTACGTGCATATGGATTGGAAGCTTCCTAGCCTTCTTTACTTTATGCATTTCTTTATACTTTGATACTCATTTCCATGGACATTGTTTAGTCCTTTTCAATTACAGTACTTATGTTTGTGTGTGATGAGTTCTACTTTTGGGGTACTGATGTTTGATTCCGGTATTTCATTTATGGTCATGTGATGTTTTATACATTTATCCTTGTATGCTTT
The DNA here is from genome assembly GCA_025667525.1 of Glebionis coronaria. Lineage (NCBI taxonomy): Eukaryota > Viridiplantae > Streptophyta > Magnoliopsida > Asterales > Asteraceae > Glebionis > Glebionis coronaria. The sequence goes on from CM046881.1 coordinate 183,946,787, forward strand.
GATGACACGCCATAATCACGCGTGACATTCTATTTACCAAAATAGGGTGTTACAGTTATGGTATCAGAGCCAAGGCTTCGACCTGTAGGCTCTCAAAACACGACCTGTGATTAGTGGGTAGTCACTATGGTCTTCCTAGAACTGACAGTCGGTTTTCATGCATTCATCATTTTCATGCATACATATATATGTCATTGTCACAGGTTTATGACTAAGTAATGGTTGGTACATGACTGGCCCTATTTAGTCACATGTGTTTTATCGAAATTTTAAATTTGGGACCGACCCATTGGCATCCCCTCGCCATGTCTTTTGCGTTGAGTGAACTGACCATAGGCGTTCACTCTCGCGCATACAAAAATTTTCATAAAACTGCATCATGCATTCATGTACTAGTTTTTCCTACATAAAATTTTTCTCATGATTTATTGGTATAATTTTTTTTTCATGTATATAATTTATGTTTTAATCAGTTTCATCATGTATTTTATGTTATACTGTCAGATGGTTCTCACACGCGAGCATGAACAACTCAATGCAGCAATCCAAGCTGCAATGCAAGCTATGCTTCCTCAGCTGAGGAACGAAATCAGGGCTGAGGTTCAGGCTGCCAACAACCATCAGCAACACCCAGTACCTCCTTCTCCTCCTCTAGCAATATTGGTCACATGACTGGAGAGATTCAATAAGCTCCGCCCTCGAGCTTTCGAGAGAACAGATAGCCCCAGTGAAGCTGAAAGCTGGTTGGCTCACATTGAGAAGATCTTCGATGTTATGGACTGTGACCTCGTCTTCAAGTCGAGATTGGCTTGCTACAGATTCGAAGGTGATGTACTATCATGGTGGATGGCACTGAAGCAGTCTAAGGGAGGTGATAATTGGGTGGTTGGTTTGACTTGGTCTCAGTTCAGGGATTTGGTGATGGGACAGTTCTTTCCCAAAGCTGAGCAAGACAAACTGAAGAGAGAGTACCATAGAATCCGACAGAGAGCTGGGGAGAATAGCAACGAGTTCATGCAGCGCTTTCTTCGCTTGGCCGGTTTCCTAGGTGCAGCAGGTACTCCTGAAGAGCAAGCACACCACTTTAGGTGGGCTCTTCGCACATCGGTCGCAAACAACTTGGTGTGTGCTACGTTCAACACAGTGGCACAAGTGGCCGATGCAACACGTAAGCTGGAGATGCTGTAGGAAAGAGATGAGTTCGGGGAAGCAGAGAGACCCGATAAGAGGTAAACATTCGTATTCAAACGGTGACCAATCCGTATTCTTTCAGTATATGTCAATATTTCATCTCTTTAAATTGTATCTTCCAGGCAGAAGACTGGGGACCGGTCTCAGCCGGCTACTCAGCAAAGCCTAATCAGCCCAAGGGAAACGGTCAGACTCACGACCGTTCTGCTACGGATAGGCGTGGAGGTAATGATAATTACCATAACAACGCTGGACACTCCAACAGCAGCAGGTCCTTATACTTACTCATTTTCTTATGATTACATGTTATAATTATTAATTCTGACACATTAGCAAATCTTCTACCAGGAATCATGGTAACGGGAGGGATCAGAACCAGAGAGGTTCACAGCCTAACCGTCCAGCTATCACTGGCTCCCAGCCAGTCAGGACAACTACTGGAGAATATACTCATCCTCTTTGCTCTACTTGCCACCGTAGGCACCCAGGGCCATGTCGCCGTGACAGCGACGCATGCTACAAGTGTGGTCTTCTTGGCCATCGCATGAAAGGTTGCCGCAAGGGAGAGATGGAGGGTACATCGGGACATGCTGATACCAAGCCGCCTCCTACTAGTGGACGCGTTTACACGACATCTCGCGATCAGGCCAACAAGTCTACAGGTACCATAACTGGAATCTTGTGTATGTATGGTCAAGCTGCATGTGTTCTGTTTGATACGGGTGCTACTCACTCGGTCATTTCTACTGCTTATGCCAAGAATGTTAGGATACTCCCCATGCCACTAGAGAATATACTGAGTATTTCCACGCCTTTGAGAGACTCAACCCATGTGTACAAGAGCCTTCCCATAGAGTTTGACGACAAGATTCGTCCTGTTGATGCACTTCCGCTAGACATGAATGATTTTGACATGATTTTGGGCATGGATTGGCTATCCAAGCATCATGCTACCATAGACCGCCATTCATATCTAGTCATCTTCGGTGATGTTAATGCACCAGAGTACATTCACAACGGGTTCGTACCCGGAAGGTCTGTACAAATCATATCAACCCTACAAGCACGTGCATTACTTTCACATGGCTGTGAGGGTTATCTAGCTACTGTTCATGACATGAATGCTGAATCCCCATCAATTCAGGATCAGCCGATAGTGTCAGAATTTCCAGATGTATTTCCAGAAGAACTTCCGGGCATACCACCTCCACGTGAAGTAGAATTTAATATCGAGCTCATCCCAGGAGCTGAGCTGATTTCCAAGGCTCCTTATCGCATGGCTCCAATAGAGTTAAAGGAGCTGAAGGATCAATTGCAAGAACTTCTGGAACGAGGCTTTATTCGACCGAGCGCATCTCCATAGGTCGCACCGGTCTTATTCGTTAAGAAGAAGGACGGCAGTATGCGTCTTTGCATAGACTATCGCGAGCTCAACAAGATTACCATCAGGAATAGGTATCCACTACCACGTATAGACGATCTGTTTGACCAACTCCAAGGGGTCAAACATTTCTCCAAGATTGATCTAAGGTCAGGCTATCATCAGCTACGGGTTAAAGAGCAGGACATCGCCAAGACTGCTTTCCGTACACGCTATGGCCACTACGAATTTGTAGTCATGCCATTTGGCCTTACCAATTCTCCAGCAGTGTTCATGGATTTGATGAACATAATCTTCCATGAATTTCTGGACAAGTTCGTCATTGTCTTCATTGACGACATCCTGATATTCTCTAAGTCCAAGGAGGAACACAAAGACCATATTCGTACAGTACTACAGATTCTTCGCCAGAAGCAGCTGTATGCTAAATTCTCTAAGTGTGAGTTCTGGTTAGACAAGATGGCATTCTTAGGTCACACTGTATCAGCAGAAGGAATCACGATGGATCCAGCGAAGGTTGAGGCTATTACCAAGTGGCCAAGGCCGACATCAGCGACTGAAGTCCGCAATTTCCTAGGCTTAGCTGGTAATTACCGTAGGTTCGTGGATAACTTTTCCTGCTTAGCACTACCATTGACCAAACTGATGCGGAAAGGTGAGAAATTCGTCTGGACTGAAGAAAGAGAGAAGAGCTTTGAAGACCTAAAGCAGAAGTTAGTATCTGCACCTATTCTTACTCTCCCATCTGGTACAGGTGGATTTCAGATCTACAGTGATGCATCAGGGAAGGGACTTGGCTGTGTTCTCATGCAACATGGGAAAGTGATCGCGTATGCTTCACGACAACTTAAGCCTTATGAGGAAAATTACCCTATGCATGACTTGGAACTTGCAACAGTTGTGTTTGCATTGAAGATATGGAGGCACTACTTATATGGAGAATCATGTGACATTTTCACGGACCACAAGAGCTTGAAGTATATATTCACTCAGCGTGAATTGAACATGAGACAAAGGAGATGGTTAGAGCTGTTGAAGGATTATGACATTAATCTGCAGTATCATCCCGGCAAGGCGAATGTAGTGGCAGATGCACTTAGTAGAAAGTCTGGAATGATAAACGGCATTAAAATTGAGGAGGAAATCATAAGAGACTTGGAGCGACTAGACATAGAGATCATGGTACGTGGACAACACGGTTACTGGGCTAAACTTAGAGTAGAACCCGAGTTACTCTCTAAGATCAAGGAAGCACAGAAAGATGATGGAGAAATCTGGGCGATAATTCAGAATTTGGAGAAGCAGACAGAATTCAGAGTAGACGCAGATGGTATCTTATGACAGGGCACGAGACTTTGTGTTCCTGATGATCAAGAACTCTAGGAAGCATTGTTAGCTGAGGCTCATAGCTCCCCATTTTCTATCCATCCTGGTTCGACCAAGATGTACCATGACATCAAGCAGTACTTTTGGTGGAGTGGTATGAAACAGGATGTGGCTACTTACGTCTCCAAATGTCTTACCTGCCAGCAGGTTAAGATCGAGCATCAGCGATCTGACGGTCTTCTTCAACCGTTAGATATTCCAGAGTGGAAGTGGGACAAAATCACCATGGATTTTGTTACTGGTCTTCCGCCATCAAAGAAGAAGCACGATACAATTTGGGTTATCGTTGATCGACTTACCAAATCAGCTCATTTCTTACCGATCCGCAAGGAAGATTCGGTCAGTAAACTCACCGATACTTATAGGAGGGAAATCATGAGGCTTCACGGTGCTCCATCCAGCATCGTCTCGGACAGAGATCCTCGGTTCACTTCACGATTTTGGCAAAGTCTGCAGAAAGATTGGGGTACAAAACTTAAGCTTAGCACGAATTTTCATCCTCAAACAGACGGGCAGTTAGAGCGAACGATTCAGACGTTGGAAGACATGTTCAGGTCATGTGCGTTGGAATGGACGGGTGATTGGGACGATTATATCTGTTTGGTGGAGTTTGCATACAACAACAGTTGGCACGCAAGTATCAAGTGTGCTCCTTTCGAGATGTTGTATGGCAGAAAGTGTCGCGCCCCAATCTGCTGGGATCAGGTTGGTGAGCGAACACTTGAAGGACCAGAAATGATAGAGCTGACTAATGAGAAGGTCGCAATAGCTAAACAGAAACTACAAGAAGCACGGTCACGTCAGAAGAGTTACGTAGACAAGCATCGTAGGGACTTACATTTTAACATAGGAGATCACGTTTTCCTTAAGGTTTCGCCGGCACGTGGTGTTAGACGTTTTGGAATCAAAGGGAAGCTCAGTCCTCGATTTATCGGATCGTTTGATGTCATTGAACGAGTCGGTGAAGTATCTTACCGTTTAGCGTTACCTGCGCAGATTTCTCATGTTCATGATGTTTTCCATGTGTCCTTACTCAGAGGGTACAAGTATCATCCCCTTAACATGGTTCAGTATCCACTGGAACAGATTCGTGAAGATCTCACTTTCATAGAAGAACCCGATCGAGTTCTTGACAGACAAGAACGAGTCATGAGAAGGAAGACGATTCCATTCGTCAAAATCCTTTGGAGGGATCATACCGAGCGGGAAGCCACTTGGGAAACACAGGAGTCTATCCAGGCTTCTTACCCTCATTTCATATTTTGAATTCGGGTATGTTCTTCTTTTCCAGTTTACTTTATCTATAATTTGGGGACGAATTATTCTTTTTAGGGGGGAAGAGTTGTAAAACCCACATGCTTTTACCATGAATAGTACCCTTACGATCGTATGTACATGATTAGAACTTTCCTTTTATAACATGTTTACGTTTCAAACAAGATTTACAAGTATTACGTACGTGTGATATCACGATAAGTATTTAATACGTATTAAGACACGATAATTATTTCAATAATAATTATAATCACGAACATACGAACATGAAACCATGAACGTTAATAATCACGAGCTTAGTATTACGTATTTAAGTATATTTATTACGACCATGAATAAATATAATAAGTCACGAAGGATAGCTATTTAAATCACGAGAACACGAACACGAGAACACACTTATTATTAGACACGAGAAAACATTTGGGTTACCCCATGTGGGCCCCCTACCCGCGGCTAAAACACAAGAAAAGGGCCAAGCCCATGCAATTTTAATAAAACAAGAATTTGGGAAAAGATATTTTCATAATAACAAATTATTAGAAAAGATTAAAACCCTAAAAATCTTTTCTCTCCTTCTTGTCTCCTTGGCCGCCGGGTAGCACTCACACCAAGGGGGTGTTTGGTTGATTTTGGTGATTGATTTATTATAAGGTCGTTAGTATGTTTGTTCTCCTTGATTCACGTAGTCGGTAAATCCTTAAACCTCTTTTTCTTTATGTTTTATTTAATCAAGAACACATGAAAACATGAATGGTATAAAAACAAGTGATTACATGTTATAAAATCATGAGGGTAAAAATTAAGTAAGGTTTAAGGGGTGTTTGTTTTTGGCCGACACATGAACCGAGACCAAGGGGGGGGGGGGGGGGGGGGGGTCTCGGCTTGTTTTTTACTCACACCAACCGAGACCTCAAGGTCTCGGTGTGTGTTGTGTGTCTCGGCCGTAGGAGAAAAGGGAACCCCGACCTCGGTCGGGGTGTGTTTTGGCTCGGTTGGGTCTCGGCTAAGAAAAGAACCACCACCGGCTTATGTCGGTGGCTAAATAAGGAAAGCAGGGGGAACCCCTATGCCGCGGCAGCAAGGGGAACCACCGGCTAGCCGGTGGGAACTTTTGCTAGCCGGCGGCTAGCCAAGACCAAGGGTGCGTTTGGTTGCCGGTTCACGGGTTAAAACCGGTCCGGTTCACACATGTTAGATTAAAACACGGGTTTGGTTCATGGGCCATTTTTGCAAGTTAATTATTTTACAAGGTTAATTATTTTTACAAGTTTATTTAACAAAATTAAATTAAATTAATAAAAACAAGTACATGATTAATTTAATTTATACATGACTTAGGTTATTAATATTATTATTAATACGTGAATTTTAACCTAATTAATTATCATTTTAATTAGACCATATAATTAATTAATTATTGAAATCATGACTTATAATTAATTAATTTAAATGACTTAGGTTATATTATTAATAGATAATAATACATGTTTTAACCTAATTATTGTTACCTTTATTTAATTAAATTATGTTATATTTAATTAAATACTTTAACCTATAGTTTATTTAATTTACATGAAATAATTAATAAACTATACTATTTAATTACATGACTCCGAATATTAATCAGTAAACACTTAAGCTTATATAATTAGCTTTATAATCCACCTTATTTCTATTTATAGAAACTTTCTATTTTTAGAAACTTATTTAATCAAGGCAGCTAATCTATTAATGGAAACTTTCTATTTTTAGAAACTTATCTATTTTAAGCAGTAAATCTATTTTCGGAAACTTTCTATTTTTGGAAAATTTCTATTTTTGGAAACTTTCTATTTTTGGAAACTTTCTATTTTAGGGAACCTGCTATTTTTAGAAAGGTACTTATTATTACACAACAGGTATAATAATACAAGAAATACTTAATCAGAATAGACAAAATACATGATAAACACAGTATAAAGCTTTAATCAGTAAAACATGACATGAACATATAAAACAAGCTAAGACATGATATAAAACCAGTTAAGTACTCAGTAATCAGATACTTATACACGTATGTATTTATGTAGCATTAGTGATACCGAAGTAGGACTCTCTTCCGTTCGTCTTCTTCGTTCATTGGACACAAGGTACGGATTCTCCGTCCTTTCAGTATGGACATTCTTCCTTATTAGGATTCCCCGTATGCAGCCAACTATTTTCCCTAGTATATGTTTTATATGTTTTTGAATTGCTTATGTTTAATTAGATACCTAAAGCCATATACATGCATGATTAGTTTCACCTAGTTATGGAGGTACCATAACCATAACACTAGAGGCACCAGTGTTATGACTCCACCACGACGGAGTGATAGCTCGTGGCATCCCTTCAGCTTTTGGCCATGTTATTATTATCAGGTGGGGCGTATGAGTGCATCCTAGTTTATATGTTTTCATCAGATTATTCACGTGAATGTGGTGTGTGCCTTGCATCCTTCACAAGGAGCTGATCCCTCCTACCCAAACCAGTATATTAAATTAGAGGCAGCCCCTCTAATTTGCATGACGAGGTCACCCCTCCAAGTATTCATGCATGTTGATAATTCATGACCTATATTGGCTAATGGTAAACATGTTAAACAATTTATATAAGATAAACATAAGGCTTTTCAAACTATAAAACCAGTTTTAATAAGACATGCCAGGTTATTCAGGACTTAGTCTTTTCCGCTGCTCTATGCTTATATGCTTATGTTATTCATGCTTTACTTGTATATCCGTGCACTGAGCGTTATGCTCAGCCGTTTTCCTTTTCATGTTCCCAAAACGGCAGGTACTCAGGGACGCTCGTAGACTTTAAGCGTACGTGCATATGGATTGGAAGCTTCCTAGCCTTCTTTACTTTATGCATTTCTTTATACTTTGATACTCATTTCCATGGACATTGTTTAGTCCTTTTCAATTACAGTCCTTATGTTTGTGTGTGATGAGTTCTACTTTTGGGGTACCGATGTTTGATTCCGGTATTTCCTTTATGATCATGTGATGTTTTATACATTTATCCTTGTATGCTTTGATGACACGCCATAATCACGCGTGACATCCATTTACCAAAATGGGGTGTTACATACAAGGTTGTTAATTTCCATGGAAGTTTCATGGTAAGGTGATAGTGGTGGGGCTGGTTGGTCAGGAATCAATTCAACAGCTTGAATAAGGTCAAGCATGGGTTGGGGAAAAGGCAAGAGTCTATGATGGGTGTTCAAAGTGGTAAACAAACTCTTTGTTGCACATAGGGTCATAAAAAAGAGTATGGTCAATGTTGCATTCCCCTTGAAGTCCCAAAACCATTTCTAAAAGCCTTGGGTAGAGTAAAGACATTATACTACCCTTGTTGTTCATCATGCCTTCGAAAATCATTTTAGAAAAATTATATCTTTGTCCAGAGACCATGCAAACAAGAGCAATAGTAATAGAATGGCCAATCTCACTGAAAGCAGAAGACTTTGGACTTAAACATTGTAGAAGGACATGAATAAGGAATTTCTAAGCTGGGGGAAATTGATTTTTATCAAATTTTGAAATATGACCTTCTTGTGGAACGTTGTATCCCAAGCCCATCAACCCTGCATGTAGTTCTTCAATAGGAAGAAGTTCCACTCCACCTAAATCATCAAGCCTTAAAGCTTGACGAATAAGGGCTTCTGTGACAATTTTAGTTCTCCCATGAACAGAGCCTTCAATTGTTTTCTCATTATTAATTGTTGTAGAACTAGAAGTGTTCCAAAACTATTTAATATGTGAAATAGGAATGAGAGGTTTATGAAGAAGTGCAAACCTTAGGTTAGACACCCTTAAATAATCAATCATCCCGTCGTATTGTGGATTCCTGTCTTCCTTAGTCAGAATAGCAATCATATTATGTTGTGGTTTGAATGAAGATCAAGATTTGCAGGTCTGAAACGTATTGCCATTGTTAAGATTTGAAAAGTTTAAGATGGAATAAAGGTGAAAAATATGATTATGGAAGATGAATATTGTAAAAATTGCAAGTGACACTGTTAGGAGACGTAATTGGGTAAATATAGCATACAAGTAGGGATACTATTGGTTGAATAAGAGGTAAGTGCATAAAAGTTCAAAATATACTCAATTAAATCTTGAAAAATAATACATTTATCTCTTAACATTAATAAAAATACCTATACTACTAAAATTATTACCAAAAATATCTCAAAAATTACAACTGAGTGGGATATAGTGTTTTTCAACGATCAAATTTTCTTTCAGTGCCAACGACCATATTTGACAGTGTGTACACAAGGCTTTGTCAGTGTGTAGAATATACATGACAGTGGGTAGAAATCCACTATCAGTTGGTAGAAAGTTTTAAGTAAAAAAACAAACAAAGGTAATATTTCTAAGAGAACCAAATAGTCTCTAATAAGCAGAAGTGAAAAACACTGTCCATACATACACACATGCAAAAGCATGATAGACATGCAAGAACTCTAGAGTCCTTTGTTCACAAATGCACCATAGATAAATTTAATTCATATAGAACCTTTGCAACTCCCAACTTAGCCTAAAAATGTACATCCCAAGTCTCTCATCCGACCAATCCTATATTTAGGTAAAAAATGTCTTGGCAACATACAAATCTTGTTATGAACTTGCATGTTACAGTGCCTCAAGGATTAGAAATTCCAGCAATGCATAAGAAAAGCCTTCACTATCCCTGGGCCCCTCTCACCAGTGGACACAGTCTAGAACTGTGATAAGAGCACTCTAAGAGTACCCAATGTTCTAAAGGTGCCCTAATACCTCCCCTTAAAGTATGCATATACTTATAAACTTTTACAACCATAGAAACAAATTTTTATTTCAAGATATAAATGCAAAGCATTCCAACCATCATAAATAAATATTTGAAACTTACAAACCCAACAATGAGCAACCATCAATCCATATTGCTCCAATATCCTGTATTTTTAGACAAAACCACAAAAACACACCAACATATGCTACACTTCCTACGACAATAGATAGAGAAAGCATGTCAGTGGATAAAAAGAATAGTAGAAAGACTAACAGTGCATAGAATAATACCAATGTGTCTCCTTATATATACTTTTACAACATTAAGACAAAGTTTTTCAAGGATTAATCATTCTAATACTTGCCACTAGGTACTAGAATCTCCCAACATCAAAGAGTTTTGTTAAAAGATCTGACATATTATCCTCTGTGTCAAATTTCTCTTGTTGGACCAAACCTTTTTCAAAATAATCCCTAATAAAATGATGTCTAATCTCTATGTGTTTAGTTTTAGAATGATGTACACGATTTTTAATGATACACAAAGCACTGTTATTATCTATCTAAATCTTATTATGCATAAAACTGTACCCATAGTCCATCAATTGATTTTGAATCCATAGCACTTGACCACAACAAGCAACAACAACTACATACTCAGCTTCAGTTGTTGAATTGGCTATAATAGTTTGTTTCTTGCATTGCAAAGATATCAATCTGCTCCCCAAGAATTGGCATCCACCTGTGGTTGACTTTCTATCTCTGTTGTTACGTCAGTGTTTGAATATCCCACCAACTACAAGGTAGAGTCTTTAGGATACCATAATCCCAAAGTGGGGTAGAACCTAAGGTACCTAAAGATCCTCTTCACAACATGAAAGTGACACTCTTTAGGATTCACTTGATGTCGTGCACATGCACAAACAACAAACGTAATGTCAGGTCTAGAAGTTGTGAGATACATCAATGAACCAATCATTGACCTATAGTGCCTGACATCAAAATCTTTTCCTTCTCCAAGCTTGTCTCAAGGGTGTTCTCTATCCATGGGTGTGCTAGCCCTTTTTTCATGTGTTGAGAACCCAAACTTCTTCAAATTTGAGCTACATATTTGTCTTGAGAGATGAAGATACCATCATTCCTTTGTTGTACTTGAAGCCAAAAAAGAAGTTCATCTATCCTATGGAACTCATATAAAACTTGTCGGTCATTAGCTTTGAATATTTGTTCATCTATGGATTTGAAGATCCAAAGATGATATCATCAACATAGACCTGAACTAGTAGAAAATCCTTCCCTTTATGCTTAGTAAATAATGTCTGGTCTATGGTCCCTCTCTTGAATTTATGGTTCACAAAATAGGTGGACAGAGTACCATACCTTGCTCTGGGGGCTTGATGAAGGCCATACATTACCTTTTCCACTCTATACACTTTGTGTGGATGTTCTGAATCCTCAAATCCAGGAGGTTGCATAACATATACTTCATCTTGAATAGTTCCATACAAGAAGGCACTCTTCGCGTCCATTTGATACACTATGAATCCCAAGAAAGAAGCATAGACAAGGAAAATCCTTATTGCTTCAATTCTGGCAACAGGTGAAAAAACCTCTTCATAATCAATACCCTCTTCTTGTGTGTAAGCTTGAGCAACCAATCTAGCTTTGTTTCTGATCACATTACCTCTTTCATCCTTCTTATTCCTAAGAACCCAACATGCTCTAATTGGTCTAACATGTTTGGGACTGTCCAAAAGGTCCTAAACATCTTGTATAGAAAATTGGTGAAGCTCATCCTGCATTACTTCAACCCAACTTTCATCTTTAAGAGCATAAAAAATCTTCTTAGGTTCTGCTTGTGATAGAAACATGCAAACAAAAACTCTTAAATCCATGTATTATCATCTTTTTTGTGAATATTGGCAATAAAACCACCTTGTCTTTTCTTTTGGCTTTTGTTTTGTCTTGGAGTATGAAAAGAATCAGTTATTGTTGATCCCAAACTTAGATCGATTAGCTTTGTGTATACGAGATTAGATCAAGTATAACACGTAGAGAAACCTTTGTTATATGCTTTGTGAATCTAAGTGTTATGCGGAATTTAACACTTAAACAAGAACACAAGATGTAAACAAAACTTTCACTTTGATTATGAATATCGAACTTGCTTACAATGAAAGATGTTTACGAATGAAAACTTATATAAAACTTGATACTAAACATTAACCTAAAGGCCTTCTTTTATAGACTAAGAAGCCTTGTACAATAAGCTACGTATCAACTATTCTAGGTAAAGATAAACATAGAGAATACATTGTCGTTTCTATCCTTACTAGAAGTATTCTAGAATATAATAAACGTGTAGCTTATATCTTCCATCAGTGCTTGTCTTCAATGTGTCAACGCTTGACTTTAACTTGTCAACGCTTGTGCTGTCAGCGCTTGCTTTGTTCCTGTCAACGCTTGATTTGTTCTTGTCAGCGCTCAAGTGATCTGGCCTTAATTTATTCCCAACAATCCTCCCCTAAACTTGATATCCACTCTTATGATCAAGTTTCTGAATAAGCATTAAGAACTTGGAGGAGTCTGACAAACCTTCTCATATTGGTAATAAATAAATCTGATCAAATTCTTTGCCACGTCACTTGTATAATCTATCTCCAGCTGGGTGTCCTTCATCTTTTCCAAAACAGCCTTGGATATGAAATACTGAGCATCCACAAATAGATACTCAGCAAACTTTGTAGAACTCAAATGGTATACACCAGCAGCTGAATATAACCTCCATTGAAGACCACTGAGGTCATCTTCAAGATCCTTCCATATTTCAGGATCTTCCTCATTTGTCCCACACATTCTTTTGAATGTGGTCCAAAGTTTTATTCCATTAGCTGAAGTTGGTGCTTCAGCCTCATACTTGGTCTCTAGCAACCTCCAAAGGTCCACCAAGTCTTCTCTATCACAACTTGCAAATAAAGATATGAGAGTGGTAAAAGTGTGTACCTCCTTGCCAAATCTTCCAATCTTCCAGAATCCACATTCATCCTCATCATAACTCACAATTGGATTCCTGGAATCTAATGGTAACACCTGCACCATATCTTAAGCTTCTAATGGGGAGAGCTTGAGGCTCTTTCTAATAACTGCTTCACTTGGATATAGTGGATTCATATCTTTTGGAAACTCAAGTGTAAATCCCTTCTTCACTGGCCTGGGAACTATCATAGCTTTCTTGATTTCCATCTCTTCTGCAAGTTGCTCCTTTCTTTCATCTGAAAGAAGTCTGAAAGTGTTTTCTTCCTGCACTTTCACCCAAATAGGATAAGCCCTATGTTCCAACTCATCAAATGTCAAAGCCTTCAACTTCTGATGTGTCCATCCAACTCCATGACATCTGAGCAACATAAAATAGAGCTCCCTTCTATCCCTTTTCAATTCAGAGAGAATATTGCTTGCCTTGTGCTTCAAAATCACCTTACAATCCTTCTGAACTCTAAGAAGAAGCTCCAAACCCCATATTTGATCTGAAATGGTCAAGTCTGGATTATCCATGCAACTTTCTTCCCAAGAATTGTACATCTGAACCACCTCTGGCATGTCAAAGTCAACCTGCAACTTTAAATCTCTCAACTTTTCCCTAGCAAGCTCATCACCATACTCAAGCCTTTCTGGTTCTATAATCATCACACTTGAGTCTGAGCTAGCTTCATCACTTTCTTCTTCAGAAGTAACAACAAATGGTGACTTTTCTTTTTCACCTTGTTCCATCATTTGTTCAGACAGTCTTCTATCAAATTCAACCTGGGCTGCATTCTTTGGAACAATTTCTTCTACCAATTTACCCTTACCCTTATCTGATGGTGCAATGGTTGGTAAGGTAGATGGTAATACCTGAGTAGAAACTTCTTTGATGATAGATGATGACTGGAATACATCACCTTCATGTGCAGGTCTATCAACGCCCAAATTTCCTCTATCAGCGCCCAAAATACTTCTATCAGCGTCCAAATTTGTCTTGTCAATGCTCAAATATTTTCCCTCAGCGCCTTGTGTAACCTCTCTCAACATAGCTGTAAATGATAAATTTAGATTGGTTGGAGAGATTAAGGACGTATCAAAACCTGTTTGTTCCTTTAAAGTTGTAAGGGCTTCAGCAACATCCATTGATTGACCATCTTGGCTGCCCTTATCACTCAGATTTCTTTGATCTTCCTCCCCTTTGGAAGACTCCTCCATACCCCTCCTAGTATGATCACTCTCCAAAACAACAATCCTCTCCCTCAATTCCTTGAGTTCAAGGCCTTGTGAGCTGACAATTTGTACTAAGTCTGCATTTTGCTTTTGCAAGCTAATGCAGACTGCCGTCAATTCCAAAAGAGTCATTGGTTCCAGTCTGCCCTCTTCTGAAATGGGGATTTAACCTCCCAAGTCAGGTTCATTGGGTATGGATGAGGACTTAATTATGGTGGGACTGCCTTGGCCAGCTTCTAAGCCAGAACCAATAGTCCCAGCCTCATCCAGGTCACCAACCACACTTGTGGTGGTGGTTCTCTCTGCTTCATGGCTAGGACCACCAGAGGAGAACACTCCAGTAGTCCTTTGGCGTTTGATCAACCTATATTCAGGTGGTGTGGAAGATGGTGTGGAAGAATGGGTAGATGTGGGTTGGTTAAGGGGTGTTTGGGATTGTGATGGTTGTGTGTCAGCGTTGGAAATAGGCACATCAACGCCAACATTAGATGTGTCAGCGTCAAAGGGTTCTTGGTCAATTTGCATTTGTTCAGGTGAGGGTAAAGGTTCAGGGATGGGTTCAAGTTGTGGTTGAAGGTCAATTTGAGGTTGGGGGTCTGGTTAAGGTTGTGCTGCTGCAATAACAGCAAGCATGGCTGGGGTCAAAGGTAAGTCTCTATGAGGTGGTGAATTCATCTTTGTAAAAATAGCTTTCTTTTGTTCAGGGATCTTATAAAAATCATTGTGATCCCTTGAACAATATCTTTGATCATCAAAAATCATTTGCAGAAAACGGGGATAAGCTAAAGTCATTTTTGTCCCCTTGTTTTTACACATCCCTTCAAAAATCATTTTAGAAAAGTTATATTTTTGTCCTGTTGCAATGCACACAATAGCACTAGCAATGGATCTATTGATCTCATTGTGTGCAGTACATTTGGGACTCAAACATTGAAGGAGGATGTGGATGAGGTACTTCCAGGCTGGGGGAAATTCCTGCTTATGATACTTATTAAGAGTACCTTCATCAGGAATAGGATATCCCAAAGCCCTAAGCCCTTGTTCTATTTCATTTATGGGAAGGATGGTTATACCATCAGCATCATCAAGATGCAAGGCCTGGCGTACCAAGGCCTCAGTAACCACCCAAGACCTCCCATGAACAATAGAAGTTAATGTGGTCACTCCATTAACTGTTGAGGAACTAACAGTGTTCCAAAACTGCTTAATGTGTGTGACTGGAATGAGTGGTGCATGAGAAAGAGCATACCTTAAGGGGGATGCGTTCAAATACGCTACCATTTGTGTGTATTGAGGAAACAAATCATTATCAGTAACAAGATAAGCAATCATGTTGTGTTGAGACTTGAACCCCAAATCCAATTCTGCTGAGTTAAACTTTGGTGCCATTGATGAAAGCTGTTAATTTGAAGTGTAGAAGATGAAGGTTGATAAGAGAAAAGTGTTAGACAAGAATTATAGATACCCTGTTTAAAAAAAATAGGAGCCAAATTTATAGGAGATAAAGAATGCATGTGATTGGCCCAAAAATATGCAAAGATTTTCAAAAACTAATCATGAAAATATTGAAAAAGTTATAAGTTATCTCATGCATTTAATGAAAGTAACAACTCCTAAAATTACGGCTTGAAAATATGTCAAAAAGTAACAACTGGGTAGGACCCATTGAGTGTCAACGGTCAAAAATAACCTATCAACGCCCAACGGCTATAATCTTGTCAACGTTCGCCTAAAGCCATGTCAGCGTCCAATTTGGTCACAACAACGCTTGGAAATTTCTTGTCAGCGTCCAAAAATAAAATTGTTTTAAAAAGTGAAAAATGACCTTAACAAGTAATTTATCCTAGAGAAGATAACCAAAAGCTGATAATTATCATAGGGCGGCAAGCACTGTCCAGTTATGCACACTTGCATAAGCAAGATAGACATAACAGTCCTCTAGTGTCCGTTGCTAACCAAAATTCTTAACAACCAAGTTACCTTATAAAATCCTTGTTACTCCCAGGTAAATCCCATATCAAAATCATTCCCAAGTCCCCCAACAGACCACAACCAATTCTAGGCCAAAAATGTCTTGGCAGCATGCAAAGTTGATATACTATGCATGCTACAGTGCCTCATGGTTTAGTAAAACTAACCCATACTCACCTGTGGACACAATCTAGAATTGTGATAAGAGTATCATATGGATACCCAAAAATCCTAAAGGTTCCTAAAACCTCCCCTTAAACTATGATACAAAAAGTTGGCTAAAATCATGCATGAACATAAAAATTTATGTCAAGATAGGAATGAAACATTCCAACCATCATCCATAAATAAAAACTTGTCCAAATGCTACTCCATTAATCCATAAGCAACTCTGTATCCAATGGTATACTGCTAACACCATCTGCACATTTAGATTGAAAACCACAAAACTAACATTGTTGCTGACAACGCCCCGATAACACACAACAGCGTTGAAGGAAGCTTTGTCAGCGTTAGACAATTATATTGCTGACAACGTTGCAAAAACACTTATCAGTGTTCAAACAACCTTTGTTAGTGTTAGAAAAATATAGTGGAAAATCTAAATCATCAATAAGACCAATAATAATAATGCATCATCCTGTACATACTTTTACAAAAAGAATCCAAAACACATATTAAGTGAGATTAACCATTCCAATACTTGTTACCAAGTATTGAAACCTTCCAGTATCAAAAGGTTTAGTTAATAAATCTGACACATTTTCCTCAGTGTCAACCCTATCTGGTTGTATTAAACCTTTCTCAAAGCAATCTCTTATAAAATGGTGTCTAATTTCTATGTGTTTAGTTTTAGAATGATGTACAGGATTCTTAATAATGCATAAAGTACTATTATTGTCCACAAATATCTTAGTATGCATGAAATTATACCCATAGTCTAACAACTGGTTCTGAATCCACAACACTTGACCACAACATGCTGCTGCAGCCACATACTCTGCTTCAGTTGTAGAGTTAGCCACCACTGTTTGTTTCTTGCATTGCCAAGATATTAATCTGCTCCCAAGAAACTGACATCCACCAGTTGTGGATTTCCTATCAAACTTATCACCTCCATAATCACTATCTGAATATGCAATCAGCTCCAATGGTGAATCCTTTGGGTACCACAAACCAAGACTAGGGAAATATCTTAGGTACCTAAAGATCCTCTTCACAGCATAAAGGTGACATTCTTTGGGAGTCACTTGATGACGTGCACAAGCACATACAGCAAACATGATATCAGGTCTGGAAGCAGTAAGATACATCAAGGATCCAATCATGGATCTATAATGCCTGACATCAACATCTTTCCCATCTCCAATCTTTCCCCAAGGGTGTTCTCTATCCATAGGAGTAGTAGCCCTCTTTTCATGTGGAGAAAAGCCAAACTTCTTCAAGATTTCAGCAACATATTTGTCCTGGGAGATGAAGATACCATCTTCTTTCTGCTGAACTTGTAAACCAAGAAAGAAGTTCATCTCCCCCATAGCACTCATCTTGAATTTGTCTGTCATAAGCTTGGAGAAATCCTCACTCATCTTTGGATCATTAGACCCAAAAATGATATCATCAACATAGACCTGTACAAGCAACACATCTTTGCCTTTCTTCTTTGTAAATAGTGTCTGATCTATGGTGCCCCTCTTGAATCCATTGTCCACTAAATATGTAGACAAGGTACCATACCATGCTCTAGGGGCTTGATGAAGGCCATACATAGCCTTTTTGACTCTATACACTTTATCTGGATGCTCTGGATCCTCAAAACCAGGAGGTTGCATGACATAAACTTCCTCAACAATGGTGCCATACAAGAATGCACTTTTGACATCCATTTGATAGACTGTGAAGCCCATGCAAGATGCATAGGCTAGAAAAATCCTAATAGCTTCAATCCTTGCAACTGGTGCAAAGACCTCCTCATAGTCTATCCCCTCCTCTTGTGTATAACCTTGAGCCACTAACCTTGCCTTGTTTCTGACCACAATACCTCTTTCATCTCTTTTGTTCCTGAGAACCCATCTTGTCCCTATAGGTCTGACATATCTAGGACAATCAACTAGCTCCCAAACATCCTGAATTGCAAATTGGTAAAGCTCATCCTGCATTGCTTCCACCCAACTTGGTTCTTTGAGAGCATCAAATATCTTCTTGGGTTCTTCTTGTGACAGAAAACATGCAAACAAACATGCTTGTACAAGAGGGGTATCAACCTTCTTGTGTATATTGGCAATAAACCCACCAAGACCTTGGTGTGATCTTCTGGTCTGAACTGGAGTCATAATATCACCAATGATCTGAAATGTGGGGTGATTCTTCATTGTGGAAGTGAGAACTCCTCCTTCAAAAAGTCTGGTGTCCTCAACTTCACGCTCCATGTTGCCAATATCTTCTTCATCAGACTCTCTTTGAGCAACAGGAATATCTTCATGAACATTGGAAGGTCCACCTTGTTCAAAACTGGAAGAGAAAAGATGCCCATAAGTGTTGTCAACGTTTGAATCTTGGTTGTCAGCGTCTGGGCTAACAGCGCTTGAAATGTTGTTGTCAACGTCTGAATTGGTCTTGTCAGCGCTAGATTTGCCTTTGTCAGCGCCTGAAGAACCATGCATGTTTGTATTTGGTGGTATTTGGAGACCACCATTATCTTGTCCAGCAGCAGCAGCAGCAAAAGCATCTGTCCAAATGGGAATTGTGACATATTCAAATGTAGGAGATGCCTTTTCTGCTTGTGATCCAACCCTCTCATCAACCTGTGTACCTGAAACATCAACAACTTGTTCCTCCACAACATTTGAAGTTACCTTCACAATGTCTGGATTAGTGACAGGCATATAATTTAAAGTTCTAGATAAGGGTTCTAAATCAAACAACCAATTAGGACCACTTTCAGGATCACTAGGTTTATTCTCTAAGAACCTAACATGTACTCTTTCAACAATACGTTTGTCCTCTTTAAGATAAACCCTATAACCCTTGCTCTGCACTGAATACCCCATGAAGTAACCTTCATCACCTTTTGCACTAAATTTCCCTAAGGCATCACTAGTATCTAGTACAACTACATGACAACCAAAAGGTCTGAGAAAACCAATATTAGGTTTTCTTCCCCAAAGTAACTCATAAGGTGTTTTGTTCTGAATTTTGTTAACCAATGCTCTATTTTGCACATAACATGCTGTATTAACAGCCTCAGCCCAAAAGGCTATAGGAAAGTGAGCATCAGCCAACATTGTTCTGGCTGCTTCAATTAGGGTTCTATTTTTCCTTTCAGCAACCCCATTTTGTTGTGGGGTTCTAGCAATACTGAATTGCCTAGTAATTCCCTTCCTGGCACAAAAATCATCTAGCTTCTTGTTCCTAAATTCTCCACCATTATCACTCCTAAGCATCTTAACCTCATTGCCAGACCTTTTCTCAATTTGAGTGATAAATTCAATAAGAACATCAGCTGTGTCACTCTTCATAGCTAAAAAGAATGTCCAAGTAAACCTAGAAAAGTCATCAGTGACAACAAAACAATATGACTTGCCATTCAAACTTTCTTTATTAGTTGGACCAAAGAGGTCCATGTGAAGCATATGAAGAGGTCTGGAACTAGTATGCACCTGCTTGGACTTGAATGAGACCTTGTGCTGCTTGCCTTTAAGACATGCAACACAAGAGTGGTCATTGTGGAAGGCCTTCTCAGGCAAACCATCAACTAAACCAAGCCTCACAAGTCTATTTATATTTTTAAAATTTATGTGCCCTAGTCTCCTGTGCCACAAATTACTTTCATCTACTGAGGCCTTAGCATAAAAACAAGACATATTTGTATTCACCTTAATCCCATCTAAATTCACATTATATATGTCCTTATGCCTAGGTGTTCTATACTCAATGTACTTCTCATCAGGGATCTTAAAATCCTTGCTTAACACCAAACACTCAGTATCAGTGAAAAGAACCTTATTTTTGTTATCACACACTTGTGATACACTAAACAAATTATAATCCAGTTCTTTTACGAGGAAGACGTTCTCAAAACGTAGATTATTGGTGAGAAGGGTTCCTTTGCCTGTAATGGTGCCGTAGCCCCCTCCAAAGTATACCTTATCACCATCTTTAATAGGAGTGAAGTTCGTCAGATAGTCTTCCTTTCCTGTCATGTGCCTTGAGCATCCACTATCCCAATATCCATAGTCATTGATCAGTCTTTGAATGCCCTGCACATAAAGAAAACAAATTAGTTTTCTTTGGGAACCCAAGTCTCAGAAGACTTGGATTCATCTGGTTGTTCAATAAGAACAGACTTAGTTCTCACAACAACCCCATTCTCATCCTTTTTAGGATGAAAGACCCAGTTAACCCCAATTGGTTTTGTAATGACCTTAGAAATGTAATTAAATCTATTGCAAGTCATTGAAATTCCATTATTATTAGGGTTTTGATCTTTCTTGGGTCTCCATGTTAAGCTTGAAGAAGCTTTAGACCCCTTACCTTGTGGTTGCAAATATTTAGGTCTGGTCACGTTTCTGTCAGCGTTGGATTTTGTCCTGTCAACGCTGAAATTACCCTTGTCAACGTTGAACCTAGGGTTTGCTACAGGAACCCATTGCCTATTTGACCAGGTGTTTGTCTTTTGAAAAGGTCTTTGTCCATGAGTGTTAGACCTTCTAGAAAAGAATGGGGCAGGTCTAATCACTTGTGGACTTTGCTGCACACAAGATTTGGGTCTGACAACGTTTGACTTTCTAACAACGTTGACTTTCTTCCTATCAGCGCTGAAATTGTTCCTATCAGCGCTGGCTTTGGGAGCGTTGACACACTTGTATGCCAAATGTGAAAAGCTACCACAAGTATAACAGGCTTTCTTAGACACACTCTTAGGTCTAGAAGGGAAGAAACCTGTTCCATGATTGTTAACTTGGCTCTTGGGTGACCTATTATTCCTATACATCCTTGCATATTTAATGGTAGGTCTTCTAACAGTGTTGGAGCCTAGGTCAACAGCTTTACCAGTAACTGGGTGAGTAACCTTAATGGGTGGTGATTCATTGGGACTTTCACATAGCAAACCTCCCTTAACAAATAAAGTAGGGTTAGCTTTCTTCCACTCATTTAGGTCAGTCAGTTTTTGTTGATACTCTTCCACTGGAGTGACAACTCTTGGTGGAGGAATGAATTCCTCTTCTTGGCATTCTGGTATACCAGTCCAAGATAAATCCTTTCTAAGGACACCATAGAAGTCACCAGCTGGTGGTGGAACCAGAGAGTAATCATTCATCCCAATCCCAGTCATGTCCTTAGGATCCCTTTGTTTAGCTACACAGTCTCCTAGGGTTTGGGTGGCTCTATCAAATCTTTGAATCTTGAGGTCAACATTATCTTTATTCTTAATGGCCTCATCTAACTTAGCCTGTAGGTCTCTATTGACCTTTGTCATGATATTTCTAATATCCATACTACCCTCTAGCTCATGTTTTAAGATATTTATCTTATCTTTTAAATCAAATTCCATTTTCTTGTATTCAGAAACGGTTTTCTCAGTTTCAGTAAGAGCTAGTTGGTAATTGGACAATTTGCACCTTTCAGTGCTCATATCATCTTTTAGTTTTAACACTTCTTTGTTAAGTCTATCAGTGTTTAACCTACAACCTTTGCTACAAAAAGCATCATCATATACCTCATTATCAGATGAAGAGGAGGAGTGTGCCATGAGAGCATATTCAACATGCTCTTCTTCTTCAATATCAGCAATCAAAGCTTTGTCCTCTTCAGCATTCTTAGCCAGATAGCTCCAATCCCATCCAGTACCATCAATTCCTTGAACTGCAACCATGGGTTTGGAATCTTGAGCTTTGACAACCTGACTTGAGGGTTTACCAGCATCAGATCTTCTAGGAGATCTGCATTCCCTCATAAAGTGTCCCATACGATGACAGTTGTAGCATTCAACTTTGGATTTATCAAATCCAGCAGTGTCTTTAGCATTGAAGGTCATCTTCTTCTTGAACCTTCTATTCCACCTATTTGCTCTTATACTAGCAAGAGCCATATTCCACTTGATGTCCATATCTTCCAAGTGCTCATCACTTATCTGCTCAAGGTCCTCATATGTAATCACTGAACCATTGGGCAAAGAAGCAATGTAAGCACACACAATATCCAAATCCAAACCAGCAGGTTTAACTCTTGGGGAGTCATTCATGAATGTGTCAGCGTCTGAAAAGGAGACGTTGACAGGACTTGTTCCAGCGCTGACAAATGATGATCCAGTAACTGGATGCATAAAAGAGTCCTTTTGATTGAATTGACCTTCACTATGAGAGAAGAAGGCCATGTTGCTGGTGCTAGGTTTGCTTCCATGTGCTGAAAGAGTTTCATCTTCCAACAATCTTAGTTTGTTGTAGATGTCATCAAACGAGGAGCTCTTGTAAGTATTATTGGCAAGAATAGATCTTGCCTCAATCTTCCATGCCTCACCAAGACTTTTCAGAAAGGTAGCATTGGTGTCAACATCACCAACTTGTGTCCCCATGAAGGACAACTTGCTTGTGATGTCAAGCAATCTGCTTCTCACACTACTCAGTTTCTCATTGGGCTTAGCTTTGAAGACAGCATAATCATGCAGAAGTTGCTTTTTCTTTTCTTCCTTAGTGTCTGCATTGCCACCATATGCAACTTCAATTGCTTCCCAAAGATCCTTAGCAGATTCATAGCCTCTATATTTGTGCTGGTTTTCTTGTCCCAAAGAGACTTTCAGAATATTTAGGGCTTTCATGTCAACCCTTTTCTTTGCAATATCTTTAGCACCTACAGCTCTACCATCTCCAGGTTTTTCTTTCTTATCTTCATCAGGACATCCTTCAACAGCTGATCTTTGAGTAATGGCATCCTGAATCTTTTGAGCCTTATTGAATGAGTTTCCATATTCAATAATCTCCCAGAGTGTGTAATCAAAGATCCCCAGATATTGTTCAAAGTTGAACTTCCATAAGTCAAAGTTGGTTGCATCAAGCATGGGAATCTTGATGTTTGGTAAGGGTGAGGAGGAGGAGGTTATTGCTTCAGACATGATGTTTTTAGGGTTTTGGTGTTTTTAGGGTTTTTGAGAAAATTAGGGTTAAGGTGTTCGTATATCGTTCTGGTGTTCTTCAAAGATCAAAAGTTCCTCAACAAGCTCTGATACCACTTGTTGATCCCAAACTTAGATCGATTAGCTTTGTGTATACGAGATTAGATCAAGTATAACACGTAGAGAAACCTTTGTTATATGCTTTGTGAATCTAAGTGTTATGCGGAATTTAACACTTAAACAAGAACACAAGATGTAAACAAAACTTTCACTTTGATTATGAATGTCGAACTTGCTTACAATGAAAGATGTTTACGAATGAAAACTTATATAAAACTTGATACTAAACATTAACCTAAAGGCCTTCTTTTATAGACTAAGAAGCCTTGTACAATAAGCTACGTATCAACTATTCTAGGTAAAGATAAACATAAAGAATACATTGTCGTTTCTATCCTTACTAGAAGTATTCTAGAATATAATAAACGTGTAGCTTATATCTTCCATCAGTGCTTGTCTTCAATGTGTCAACGCTTGACTTTAACTTGTCAACGCTTGTGCTGTCAGCGCTTGCTTTGTTCCTGTCAACGCTTGATTTGTTCTTGTCAGCGCTCAAGTGATCTGGCCTTAATTTATTCCCAACAATTATTTGGGAAGGAGGATGAGTTTTGGACTCATATAAGGTTGATCCTCCCCTAAACAAATTATCAACTTGAATAGTAGACTCCAAGTTGCCAATATCGTCATCTTCTTGTGTTTCATACCCACCGTCATCATTTAGGTCTTTTTCAATGGATGAAGTGGAGCTGATAGTAGTAAAATCACACTTGTTTAGGAAAACAAGCGTAAAGCGGTAAGTATTAAGCATACGTTTAGGAAAACGTAAACACTTATGACCCTTTTGTGAGTTCGTTCTCGAGGAGGATTAATGTGTGTGTTAAACTTGATGGTATTTGAGATTAATATTGATGAGATAAAGGAAAAATGAAAATGATGACGATTACGATTAAAATTAGACCACGACGAATGATAAAACGTAAAACGTAAAAATGTGACGAAATTAAAAATTACTCTAAAAAATCCGAGAAAATTACAACAAATTCCTAAAAATCCAATTTGAGTTTACAAATAATCAAAACTTTTTCAAACCTTTTATTTAATTAATATTTAATTTTATAATGCTAATTAAAGCCCTAAAAATCAAATAAATTAATAAAAAGCCTAAATAAAGATTTTTCAATTTGTAAACCTCCAAAATAACTTAATTAAACTAAAAAGTATTTTTGCAAATTTTAAAACCTATTAAAACTATTTAAAATGATTAAAGATTAAAAATAAATATTAAAATAATATTAAAATTCAAAATTTATAAAAATTTCTAAAAACTTGCAAACTAGTTTATTTTAACTTAATTAAACAGAAAATGAAAGTGAAATGACCTAAATACCCCTGTTGGGCCCTCAAATGGGTCAAAATAAAAAACACTCCAAGTTAATGGGCTTTTGGCCCAATAAGTCAAAAGTTAACCAAATAAGCCCACAAGTTCCAGTCTAGCTTAAAATTTGATTTTAAACAAAAACTCTAAAGGCCCAAAAGTTGAAAGTGAGCTTATCACAGCTTAATAAGCACTCAACTTATTCTTAGGCCAATAAGCCCATTAAGCCATAAACTAATGCCATAAGCTGAAACTTTACACACATCATTCTCTTGTGATTATAGAGCAGTTTGTAAAAAGAAAGTTTGAAAAAGCTCAATAAATAAGCCTGAAATAAGCCAAAGCTCTCTACAGAAAACGACAAAATAGTCGTTTTTGAGTTCTAGGTTGATTCAAGAGCTGTTTCAACTTGCAAAATGTTTTAAATCACTTAAATAAGATAAATAAGCAAAAAGATTTCCAATAAGCTAAGCTGAAATGATGAATAAGCACTTTTGGAAAAAGTCAAAAAGTTTGTTTTCTAGTAAAACCCTAAAACCAAAAGCCACAAACTTCAAAACTAGCTTATAAGATGAAAATATTAAGATTGGTCACAAAAAGAAAGTTGTTGCCCAGAGAAATAAGCTAGAATAGCTTATTGATAAGTTGACCAAGTTTTAACACTATCAGTGGCAAGCAGCAGTGCGAAAGTCGTTCCCACTGCTTGAAATGAGAAGTAGATTTGATTTGGTTTTAGTTGTTTTTTTTGGACAAAAAAGGCACCGCTACAACCAGTGAGTTGTAGGGAGTCACAATCAAGCAAATAAACAACAATTCACACAGCCAATAGATACAGTTAAATCATTTAGTGCTTAGATATGAAAAAGAACAAGATCTGATGGTCTAAGCAGTTGTTTAAGCAAGAATAAGCCCAAAGAACTTCACCAAAAGCATACAACAGCTAGCATAATCATTCTTCTATAATAAACATGGCATAAGAACAGGTTTCATGCATTGGTTCATCAATGAGATCTAGTATTAAGCCTATGTGACTTACTGATGAATTTGGTACACAGAAAAAGCACTCAACTGATGTAGTTGACCAAATTATGAACTTTCAATTACCAAAACAAGTTAACAGGTTGCACAAACTTAGATTTTACACTACTTAACCCTAGTCCTATACCCTAGTTACTAAGTGACTGATTTTTACTTCACAGAAACTCAAAACAACCTTGTTTTAGCTATGATTCAGTATTAGGTGTTTAAGTCCACAAGATATGTAGGTTTTAGAGCTAAACTAGTTAAAATCAGATCCCAACACTAAGTGACTCTTAACACCTACTCAATTTTTACCAAAGCTTTCAAAACATGCAATCCCAAACACTACTTTAAAACTTGAATCTAGATTTTAACAAAGAGTTTTTGTTTAAAACCACACAAAACTTGTTAAGATCAATCAAAACACACATGAAACATGAAATCACAGAGATTCATCAATAATTTATCACAAAGCACCAAGCATAAGCTGACCACATAAAATTCATAAACTTGAAAGTAAATGGATTTTGAGCAAAACCTTAGAGACATACATCCATGCCCCGTTTGTATAGCTTATGTGATAGCTCAAAGAATCACAAGCTTCCAACACAACCCTACTAAGAATGAACAAGGTCAGGCAATAACATATATTTATAAAAATGGAAAAGTCTTGGTGATTTTGAGTAACCCCACAAGTTTGCAGCCCAAACTTATTTACCCACTACACCCTGATTATCTCAATCATGGTGCTATGGTCATACATACTTTCAAACTCAAACCAAAAGGGATCTTATCTTCTCAACCAAAGAACTCAGGGAATAAACTTTTAACAGAACTTGAAAGAAAAAGTATGAAAAAGGAAACTTTTTTTAAAACGATTGAAACACAAGTAACAACAATAGCATAAATAGTAAAAGGGAACTTGGAATTCTCTTTGTCAACAATCAAAACTCACTTTTCATTCATTACAGAAGTGGATTTACAAGTTGTGACCCATAAGCAGAAAAACCAAGAACAAAGATAAATGTAAAAACCTAATGCCTTATATAGGCTACAAGTGATTCTAGAAAGCTGATAAAACAAGAAATCCTAATGCTGTAATCTTCTAAAAATGCCCTTGTGGAAATTCGAATATGCCAAGTTTGAATATTGTCTTGGAGGTGCAACATGTGATCCCAGTTGTTGTGTAGTGATCTCCTTCGTTTATCTTGGGCGTAGGAATAAAGCATAACTTGTGAGGCGTTGATTCACTGGCATTGGTTTGTTTGGTAGTATAAGGTGGGGCAGGGGAGGGTTTGATAATCCATGTGGGTGATAGGGAAAGGTGATTAGGAGTGGGATTAGGCTTTTCTTAGTGGTAATCATTGATCTGGAGAAGATTAACCAAAAACCCTTTGATTAGATAGGGTAATTAGATTTAGGGTTTATGTGTTCTTGGCTGGGAAATGATGCGAGTTTAATACAGTTTAGGGGTGATTAATATGATAGGCGCCAGTTATGTATTAAACTAATCCGCTTGAAAACTGATTAGTAGTGGGATGGTGAGGTGGATGAATGATGGGCTCTGATTGGTTGATGAGGTGAGTGGGGTCAGGTGGCAACTCTTGGTTGGTTAAGGTAAGAATGGTGGTCGGCCAGCTTTAGTCCCTTTCTTTTCAACTTGTGTTCATTTAAGTTTTGGCAGCTTGAAACTCAAATCCCCTTTGTAATTAAGTTTTAAAATTCATACTTTGGCCACATAAACGTTTGCAAAGTATAATCAAGGGTATTTTTTGTACTTTCTTGAATCTTCAAGGACCATTCATGAAATGTCTTGGAATTTTAAGGTCTTTTCTTGTATGTTTGACTTTGTGGAGTACCAAACATGACAAGTCTTCATTTTGTAGGGACCATGCTTGCCAATTCTTCAAAGTTGAGGGTCGTTTTTGTAACTTTGACAAACTTTAGGGACCAAAATTGTAATTAATAATATACAAGGGTATAAAGTGTCATTTCTTCAATGATGAAGGACCTTTCTTGTACAATCTTCAATTGTTCAAGGACTTTTCTTTGGAAATTCAACATTAGGGCCCGGTTCATTGTGCGGCTTCGTTTTCGTATTCATTTTTGATTGATTCTTGTGATCTTTTGTCATTTTCTTGATATTCGTACCTAAAATACAAATTGAACAAACACAAGCATATACATGGCACTTTTTATGATATTTTCATTGTTTTAAGCCCGTTTTGGACGATGAGACTATGTATAAAAGCAGTCTCATCATTCCCCCATACTAAACCATTACCGTGCCCTCACACAATACTAGAATAAAGTATCTTAGCATCTCCAAAATTTATTTTTATTGACTTTTATTGAAATGTAAACTTACTACACTACTACTACTTGTGTTTTAGACATAATGTATGATTTTCATCGTAAAATGGGACGTTTAGGTTCATAGAACAAGAACACGCGAATGCTTCGTTAAAAATAATTTCGTCGTCCCTGATTTTCACCCAATTCCATGCTAAGCGTGTAACGAGATCATTGTCATTATAAGTTAGTAATGCTAACACTACTCATATGCCCTAATCACGTACTTAGACTCCCTTAATCCTAATTGGTATCTCTTATATTTTATTTTTGTCTTGAATGATCATGATGATACATTGTTGACTTATGCAATGATAGAGATTAAGGTCCAAAAATAGAGTCATAACGGTGTAACCAAAACCCTCGAATTAATAACCTCCCCTAATAGACAACGATGTCAAAAAATTAAGTCAACAAGAAGGATCGATAAACACGGTTATATAACGGTTTTGAACATGAGACTTATTACCAAGATTTTTATACGCCCCCTAACGGATGGGCCTTATTATCATAGGTTTACCTCCATCTTTTATTCAACTCCGCCATGGAGCTTTTATTATGACTTCGGTCTTGCCTTGCCTTTTATTAAACCTCGCCGTGAGGTGTTTATTATGGCCAAAGACGTGTATCCTCAACGTAAAACGTACTTTTGGATCTTTAAAGCTTCAAAGTTTAAGGCTTTCACTTTCAATTTTCGCATAGATTTTTCGGCCTTGTGAGCTTCGAATTTTTGCTTGATTTAGGTGAGTGAGCACTTAAAATTATTATTGGGTGAAGCTTTCGATTATTCGGGGTTTGAATATGATATGAGCAAAAGGAAAACAAGTCATGATGGTTCCTTCTAAGAGCTTGTTGTTACCCATTACTCCACAACCTTTCTCTCACCATGTGACCTACAAGGGAGAATCTTCTAAGGCAACCAACACTTGTTGTTTTCCCATCAAGGAACGAATTTTTGATCTTGGCATAGAGCTTGCTAAACCATCTCAGTATCCGCCTGATGCAACAAAAGGAAAACTTTTGAAAGATTTGCGAGTATCACCTTATCATCTTTTGAAGAACATATGGGCAACCATTTTGGAGAACAACACCTCACTCTTTTCACCATTGCTTGGGAAGTTAGATGTTGGTTTGTGTTATAAGTGGGATGGTAATTATGTATTTGATCCGGGGTGATCTTTATGGAGTTTTGATAATTGAAAACTTGCTTTACCTCATCATAGAGATTTTTCTTAAAAAGGGCACATTTTTTACTCTCCATGATCTGTTTTAGACACTTGTAAGTGTGGGATGAGTCAAGCTAGAGACTCCATAAATCAAGCTTGAATAACTAGGTTTAGAGTTTGTAGATTTAGAGTGTTGTAGGTTAGCAATAAGGATATAGAGTTGATGAGAAGTGTAGGGGAGACCTTCCTTTTGTCTTCATGTTGTTTGTAGGGTTGCTCACTCATCACGTGCTTTGGAGCTTACGGAGGAGGCCCTAGTATCCGGTTCACTTCGTTACTATTGTGATTTTTCATAGACAAATTGTGCTTTAAAAATGAATTCACTATAGTTGATCTTTCCTTAGCTTGGGTTAAGCAAAGTCTATTCATTGTAATAAGTGTAGGGGAGTTTACTTCCATGTTCTTAAACATTGAGGACAATGTTTAGCTTAAGTATAGGGGGTTCTTCTATCTAAGGGACCTTTCCTAGACTTTGTCATTGACCTTCATGATAACTTGGAAAATTAATTTTTCAAACATTTTTCAAATTTTTGATCTACTTTGGCCAC
The DNA here is from genome assembly GCA_025667525.1 of Glebionis coronaria. Classification (NCBI taxonomy): domain Eukaryota; kingdom Viridiplantae; phylum Streptophyta; class Magnoliopsida; order Asterales; family Asteraceae; genus Glebionis; species Glebionis coronaria. The sequence continues at coordinate 183,976,733 of CM046881.1, forward strand.
CAAAAATATGCATTCATGATTTTTGCATTAATCATTTTTCATTTGCATAACACATTTGTATTGTATATATTTCTTCTTTTATTTTTCATCAAAAATATATAAAGAGAAAAAAATAATAAAGGATATGGTTTAACAAGTTTAGATATCTTTGACATATTAGGCCCGCCATGGATACTTTGACTCAACCCGAGTTTGCTTATCCAAGCACTAGCTAGTACCCTTAACCATGTAGTCCTTCATTGGTCTATTAGGCTAAGCATCCACTACTCTCATTATTTGAGATTTTAAATTTGTGGAGAATGGGAGATGATAGAGTTGAAGCAAGTATAAAAGGGCTAGATAAACTTCATGACAATTACTTGTGGCTAAACCCTTCTCTTTCTTTGCCTCTATTTTCTTCGCATGTATATATGTTAATAAATAATCAAGAACGGTTTTAATTGGTTTGTAGTCTCTTATGTATTTTTTACTAATCATTCATGGTTGGTATAAGTACGTCTTAAGATTCTAAGTTAGAACGTTTTATGTGTACTAGACTTATGTCATGCTTAATACTTAGCGGGTGTTTTTCCATTTATTCTTTTCAACTTTTTTTGTGAGGAATAAAGAAAAATAAGAGCGGCTTACCAAAAAAAATGAGTGGCTAGAAAAAAAAGAGAAAAAAAAGAAAAAGAAAAAAATAATAATTATACAAGACTCCCAAGAGGGGCAGTGAAGTGTTAATTATAGTGACTATTGAATTCCAATATTACCTTGACGGGTTGCGGGGATTTGATAGTTGCTCCAATCCAATATTACCTTGACGGGTTGCGGGATTAAAGATCCAAAGTCTCAAAAAGGCGGCGGATGTAACTTATTGCGTGTGTTTTATTTTTCTTTCCTTAGCGAGTGTGTAGCTACTTATTAATGCATGACATGAGGATTTTATACATAAGGTGAATGACTTATTACTCTTGAAACGGACTTATATTAATTGTGAGCGGTTTTTCAAGTAATGGATGAGAGGATTACTTAGGGTTAAAACCGTGCTTCCTTATTTTTGGATTTTACATTTCTTATATTTCACGCTTAAAATAATGACAAATTTGCCTTCAAGCAATTTGCTCAAATAATAAACGGTTCCACATTTAATTGTCATGAATAAGTTGATGCACTTTTTACTTGTGAATACAATGATCCCATTTTTAAGCTTGGTATGGGGAAAGCGAAACTTGAGGGTGATAAGTGTCCATGGTACCAAAGCCCTAATTTAAGTCATTGATTTCTTTATGAGTTTTTCCATCAAAACCGTTTATGAAAAAAAATCAAAAATATATAAATAGAATTGTTCTTCTTTGCATTGTATTGTACAAAATTAAAATCATGCATCATATAGTGTAGGGTAGTATAAAATCATTTCATATTGGCCAAGGTGGGTTAATTATGAGAAAAATGTAAAATTGTGCTTTAAAATATAGCATTACATGAGGTCATGGCAATGATCAAGTGTAGGAGATTTGATATAAGCAAAATCTCATATCAATTAATTAACAAATCACCCTAAAACACATAGAAAATACCTAACTTTTGTGCTACAAAGCAGTATTATGTGGTATGTTTTGTGTTTGTGCTTAAATAGGTAACAAGGATACAATTTCAAGTAAACAAGAGGAAATCAAGCTCATTTATGATGAAAAGACAAGAGAAGGATCAAAGATGACAAGCCATTTGAAGATGAAGGACCTATCTTGACAATATTCAAAAGTTAAGGGACTTAAATGCAAAGTTTGGAAAAAGTCAAAATTTAAATCAAACTTGGTCAAACTTTATGTCTAACAAGACAATGGGCTTAAAAAGTCAAGAATACAAGTCAAAGGACCTTAATTGCCAAAAGAATGGAGAAAGGATCTCAATTGAAGAATCTGCTAAAGTGAGGGACTGAAAATGTCAAATTTGCATATACTTTGGCCTTGATCCGAGTCATTACCATTTAAACCAATCAAACTACAAAGAGAAAGGAGTGCAGATTACCACCTATTACGCCAGCTCACCAGTGCATTAAATAAACAAATCCAAGAATAGTGGAAGCGCACTTACTTCCCTTTGGCCAATCAGAGAGCTACACCCAATAATTCATTATATCCAAAAAAGAAAATGATCCGTGTGCTTGGTCATTATCCAATGAAATGATGACACGTGTCATCTTCAACAAAGAACAAGCCCAGTATCGAATTTGAGCTACAAGGCATTTCATGAAAAACTTTCTACATGAAAAAGGCTTCAAATGAGAAGACGAATTCAGCTATGCAACTTAATTAGACTGAAAGTGGAAGAATAAGAAAACCCCTTTGGTGTTCTTGGAGTCAGATCAATAATTCACCAGTTCTTGACACCTGACATCTCCCCATTGGATGAGACACGTCAATCACTCTAACATCTCATCATCAAACCTCTATAAATAGCAGCTAGGCCTTTCATTTTTAGTATGCAGTTAAAGTGTGAAAACACACACACTTTATAATTTCTCTCATAGTTTGTTAGATACTAGTAACTAAACTCAAGAGCCTGACAAACTTTTGAGTTGGTTAGTTAGTTAGACAGTTGGAACCACCTTTTGTAACTACCTTTCTACTATCAATAAAATTTCACTAAATTCTCACTCAAATCATCTTACATTCTACTGCATTCTTAGCCATACTGTTGCTGCTTTCTTCTATTGATCATACTAGATCAATAGAAGCTTTGTGGATGTTTTGGAAGCTTATTAGTACTCAGTTCAAGTTCTAGTTCCAGTTTTAGCAAATTGTAGCTGTTTGGGTTGATTTGAGCAGAAATAGCTTTTGGAGGTGATAAATTGGGTTAATGATGGTGTATTGGTGGTGTTCTTGCAGATCTTAGTTGGCTCAGCGCCATACTACTCCATCAACGAAGGCTTCACATCTAAAAGGCACTTTTTCTTGTTAAAATTCCTCTAAAATTAACTTTGCATGCTAAAATTCCTAGTGTAAACACTATTTGCTGAATTGATCATGTGATTAGATTTGTTCTAGTATAACTGTGTTGGATTGATAGTCTTTGAGTGATTTTGTAGATTGATTATGAGTTTACTTGATTTCCAGCTTTGTTTTTCATCAGTAATTGGTCTTTTGTTTCATTATGTAGTCAAGTGTGTTTACTAGCTTAATTTCAGTCTTAACACATCTCATTTTGTCATCTAAACATATATTGATTAGAGTCATAACTTGATTCACATTTGAGCTTAAAGTTCCTTTGAAAAAGTCTTGTTCAGATTAATAAAGTAGTGTTTGGATTTGATTGATTTTGATAATTCAAGTTTGTTAAAATTGGTGATTCTTGTTCATTTACATCTAGTAGCATTGTGTGATCAGTTTTGGTTCATTTTATAGTCATTACATTAGTCAAAAAGGCAATTGGTATACAAAGTTTATAACATAAAACCCTAAAAACTCTCTAATGGCTGCCAAAAATTCGTCCTTCCCAATCTGACTCGTTTTTTGCTTTCTTCTTGATCCGAATACCTAATAACGTTTGTGTTCTATTGTTTAATCTTTGATTATTACAATTTAACATGCTCTTTATCAGGTTGCTAGATTAATTGGACTGTCTTAATTCATTTTTTTAGGATATTTTTTCGCAGATTGTTATCTTATTCCTAATCGACTTTCATTATGATAGTCGGTTAAGGGATCTTTGTTTTTTTGTTATATTCGTTCGTTCATTCGTATCTCGTGTTTGTTAGACGTGGAACTTGTGTCGTTTAGTGTTTGCAGCGATTGTGGTGTATTAGGGTTTCGAGAGTTAGAGTTTTCTGTGGTTTGTTATTTGTGTTTTAGGGTTAAATTGGTGGTGCGATTTGGTGTTGCGATTAGGGTTCGATGGTTTCTACTAGGAGTGGTGGCGGTATTGATGCTCCTGCTGTTCGTAGGCCATCTAAGGGTGCTATGCATAACCAAGGTGGTAATGGTGAGAGTGGAATTGGCTTGGATGCTGCATACGAATCGGAATTCCCTAGCCTGAATAAGTCTGGGACTAGGAGCGATTCACATGATGGGAAAAACACGGCAGCCATGGCGGTTGCATGTGTGACGGGCTCACAAACTCCTAGTCATGATGGTGCTATTGATATTACTCACATCCATAATATTGATGGTATTGCAAAATTTTTTGATGTTCCTCTTGCCTCTTTACCAGAACTTAATGTTTTTATCCGTGGAATGAAAGAGGGTAAGTTTCGATTCTCTGAGTTATTGCCTCAGGAACAAGTTCGGTTTCTTGTTGATATTATTTGTAAAAAACATGCTGAATTTACGAACTCTTCTCCTAAGAATAAGGTTTGTATTAAAGATATTGGTGATGTGGCTAAGTTCCTACGTACTTCACTTGACTCTCTAGAGGAGATTGACATTTTTTTAAGGAGGTCAAGGCTGGTTCTCATCTGAAGTGGCTCAGTTTGAATCAAGATACTCGTAGTGGGATCATAAAGATCATTGAGCAACATGTGCGGTTCCTTGAGCAACACGTTATTGTGGAGCCTGTTGTTGAGTCTGTTAATGTTCACCCTGATGCTTCTAGTGTTGCTGATCCTGTCTTTGAGGGAGTTAATGTGTCTGTTCCTAGAAGAGTTGTCCAAAAGATTGGTTCTCGTTTTGAGTTTACTCTTTATGGTTATTTCCTTGGTCCGAGATTGGCGTACCCAGTTGTTGAGTACTTTGCTAGGAGCAATTGGGGTAAGCATGGTTTAAAGCGTATTATGATGAACAATAAAGGTTTTTTATTCTTTAAATTTAAGACGCAAACTGGTTTAGATGCTGTCTTGGAAGGCGGCCCTTGGTTGATTCGTAAAAACCCTATTATTTTGAAGACATGGTCTTTGGGTACTCGTATTTTTAAAGAAGAGTTGACTCGAATTCCAATTTGGGTAAAGCTGCATGATGTCCCCTTACAGGTGTTTGAAGAGGAAGGAATTAATTTGATTGCTTCTTTTCTGGGTAGGCCTATTATGTTTGACTCTTTTACAAACTCTATGTGTAAAGACTCATGGGGGAGGAGTAGCTTTGCTAGATGTCTTATTGAAGTTCAATCTGATGTTGATTTAGTTGAGGTTGTTACTATTGGTGTCCCATCACTTTGTAGTGATGAGTACACTAAAGAAACAATCAGGGTTGAATATGAATGGAAACCTCCTCGGTGTGATGCTTGTAAGATTTTTGGTCATGATAGTGATGTGTGCCCAAAAAAGGTTGTGACTGCTTCTAGTTCTACTCCTGTTACGGCGCCTGTTGAAACATCTAAGGATGGTTTTCAAACAGTTGGCAAGAAGAGAAGGAACAAGAAGCCCAAGTCTAATAAGTATACTGGTCCTACGGTTCTCCCGACTGTGAAGTTTCAGCCTAAAGCAACCCCTAGTGTTCCCACGAATGGTGGTAAATCTACAGGTAAAGCTCCTTCTCCTAAAGGGAAGGAAGTGGTTTCTTCTTCATTAGACGGTAATGTGGCTATGCCTAATCCATTTGTAGCTTTAGCTAATGATGGTGACGCGGATGATGAGGATGTTGAAAATACTTATGATGAAACAGTTAATCTTCTTGATACTGGTGGAGGATCTTCTTCCATGAGTGGTGCGGGATAGGTGTTTTATCTGAATGTTGTTTACTGTTCTAGTTATAGATTTGTTTGTAACTAGGTGTTGAGGTGTTTATGGTCTGTCATGAACACTAGTTTATCAAGCTTTTGGCTTGAGGTTAATGCGGTACTTCAGCCGCATTCCATGTGAACTTTATATGGTTTTTTGGTTAATATATTTACCGGGTAACTCCCATTACCAAAAAAAAGGCAATTGGTTAGAAAAAAGTTTGGGTCAAGTATTTTCATCAGTTTATTCAGAAAACTTGCTAGATTCAAATCAATGCCATGTCTTCATTACTTAACCATTTTGCTTGAAACCAGTTCTCAGTTGAAGTTTTAACATCCAATTATTAAGTTCGTAAGAGGAAATTCTACAGTATCTAGTTTGCATTGAGAAATCAGCTTTTTAATAAGCTCAATACCCAATTGCATGTTTCTGGGATAAAGTCCAATCTGTTTTCTTGAATCTCCATTTCTACTTCATAAATGTGCTCATTTTCTTTCACAAACCTTGTTACAAACATGTCATGAGTGAGTTTTGAAGTTTTCAGCTTATTGAAAAATCTAGTCAACGTTGGTCAAATAAGAACTTTTCAGCTTAAATTCAGTTTCCAGCTTACCTAGTGAATCATTTTAAAATTGGAAAGTCATTCCAATCTTTTTGTCAGCTTATTAATCAGTTTGTTCTTAAAAAGCAAGTTGTGGATGTCTGGTTTTCTAGTTTGCTTATTTTTGGCTTATTTGAATAAGCTACTTTGAGATTTACTAGCTTTTAAGCTGTTTCCTTACACATGTCTAGCTAAAATTCCATTTTAAGCATTTTGAAACAAATTAGAGCTTATTTGGTCCATTAATAAGCTCACACGAGCTTGTTCATTTACTTAGCCCGTTTTTGTTAAAAAGTTTTCATTAATTGCACTTTAGTCCTTTTGGTTTGTAACTATTTTCAATTGAGGCTAATCTTCCTTGTTTTTAGGGTTTTCAAGTTTACAACCCTTGTATTTTCAGTTTTTGTCAATTTCTGTTAGGAAGTTTGTTAACTGGTTAAAATTTGTTACAAGTTGTTAGAATTTACATTTTTAGTCCTTATAGTTTCTGAACTTTACATTTTAGTCCCTTAACTTTCATTTAGCTTTCATTTTTAGCACTTTTACTTTCATGCTTTTACATTTTGAACTTTTGTGAATATTATTTGGTAATTGCAAAGTGTTTTACGGATACGTAGGTTTAATATTTTTCACTTTTTACTTGTTGATTGAAATAGACATATAATTTCCAAATACCCTAACAACCAAGAACAATTAAAGACTTGAGATTTTTAGGACTTTCAATTTGTCAAGAATCGAGAGAAAACGAACTTCAAAATACTTAATTTCAAATGGCGCCGCTGCCGGTTCATGACATTACGAGAGACTATTGATTGACGGTTTTCATTGGCTTTTGGGATCCGTTCACCGCGTGAACGTTATTTTTACGTATCATAAATAAAAAACAAAAAAAAATATAAAATATAAAATTATAAAAACCAAAAAATAACAAAAATAATTCTTTTCCTAAAGAATTGACCAAAAAAATAAAAAATTCAAAAAGCATTTTTTTTCCTAAGAGATTGCACCCAAAAATATATATTATTGGATTTCATCGGTTTTTACGTACATATAGTATTTTCTTTAAAAACCCAATAAATACAAAAATATTTTCTCTATATTATTATATGTAGATACGTATACGTATACGAACAACCAATACACATATCTCCATAAGTATTGCTTTTGCAATACACCGTGTTAGGGAGCGTTCCGGTCCTTGACACGTGTATCGATCAAATTTTATTAAGCAAGAATAGATAAATACTTCCAATAGGAAAGAATTCGACGAATACAAACTACAAAGTGAATAGAAAGGTGACGTGCTATAAAATGCCGTCTAAGGTTAATAGGTACTTAAGTGCTTCGCGCCACCTAACCCCCCGTTCACTAGTGCTTATTCTAAGAAGGAAGGCTTGATTGGGGGTCTTGCACCCAAGTAGTACTTACGTATATTATAATTTCTTGTGGATATTTCATATTGAATCTCGAAGAGGATAATCCCTTCCTCTTCAAAGTCGAACGAGAGCTTCTCTCACACTCTTTGATTTGCGTTGCATGCTCACCCGCGGGCGTGCACAAATACCATTTGGTGTACAACCCCTTCCTCCCAAGAGGAAGAAAAAGAGAAAGAGTAAAAACAACACCGTTCATCATTCCGATCCCGAGAATCGTGATTTGATCTACACACAACAAGAAGCCATGGCCGGCGTTGACACTCGACCTTTGATGGAGCACTTACAATCCAATGTGCAAGGATATGCCGATGCTATTAAGATACCCGAGATTCCTACAAATACCTTTGAGCTTAAGACATCTATGATTAACTTGGTTTCAAACACACCATTTTTGGGAGATCTAATGATAATCCACATGATCAACTTAAGAAGTTTCTTGCTCTTTGCAACACCATTAAGTAGAATGGAGTTCCCCATGATGCCATTAAGTTGATATTGATACAATTTTCACTAGAGGGAAATGCCAAGTATTGGCTAGATACACAACCACCCGAGAGCATTACTACGTGGGATGATTTCACTAAGAAGTTTTTGAACAAGTTCTTTCCCCCATCTAAGACCATGGCTTTGAGGAACCTAAGTATTGGATTTCAACAAAAACCTAGCCAAACCTTTAGTGATGCATGGGAGGAGTTCAAGGAGTTATTGAGGAAATGCCCAAATCATGGATTCAATGAGGTTCACCAAATCAATACTTTCTATAATGGATTAAGACCACACCACAATATCCACTAAACTCTTCTGCAGGTGGAAATATTCTTTCTAAATCCATTCAAGAAGCTTGGGACATTATTGAGACTAAATCAATGGTGCAAACTAACACACAATTTGATGAAAGGGTTCATGTTGTGCAAGATAGTTCTCAAGCACCTTGTGATAACCAATTCCTCAAGAGTCACCAAGAGATACTCAAATTAATGGAAAGGAATCAAGACATGAATCTTAAGTCAAATCAAGAATTAATCCAAACCCTTAAGGGACTTTCCTTGAACAATTCAACCAATGATGTGCATGCTATTGCTCTTTCATGTGAGACTTGTGGAGGTCCCCATTCTTACCAACAATGTGATAAATTTCAAGGTTATCAAGTTGAGTGTTATGCTTACCAAGAAGAACATAGGGAACATTTCAAACCCAACATCAATCAAAACAACCTTTCTTACAAGTCTCAAAACTACCTTGCTCCACCCGGATTCCCACACCATCCACCCACCCATACTAAACCCAATCCCCCTCAATTGTTACAAAGGAACCAAGGGCCAAGGCCACAATACCAAGGGAACAACTATAAAGCACCCAACAACTTTTAAAATCAAGGAAATAACTTTCACCCACCCAATCAAGGATTTAATCCACCACCACCACCCTTCCTAAATCAAGGATACCCTCAAGTTCAAAATCAAGGATATGGGCCACATGATAATAATGACTATGTTGAGAGGAGAATTTGTGAAAGTGAAAAGAGAATGCAAGAGCAAATGAGACTTATAACTGAGGAGAATACCAAGAGGATTTTGATGGCATTTAATCAAAGACCACAAGGGGCTTTACCCTCTAACACACAAACAAACCCGAGGGCTAATGTCAATGCTATCACAACAAGAAGTGGAAAGAAAACTCATGATCCCTCACCACCCAAACCTACTTTGGTAAAGCCTATTATGATTCCATCTTGTGATAAGCCTTCTACATCTAGTTCACCATCTTCATGTTCTACAACCTCAACACCTACACCTCCTACTCCTTTAACTTCCACACCTATCAATGAAGAACCCAACAAAGAAAATCCTTCATCAACCACTCAACCACAACCAAAACCAAGTCTCCCTTATCCATCACGATTGAGAAAGGAAAAGCTTAAGAATAAGGATGATATACAAGTCTCAAACTTTTTGAGGATGTTCAAGCAACTTAACATAAACATCTCCTTTGCGGAAGCCTTAGCCAATATGCATAAATTTGCTAAGATGATCAAGGACTTACTTTCTAACAAGGAGAAATTAGTGGATTTGCCTAATGCTTCCTTAAATGAAAATTGCTCTGCGGTTTTGCTAAAGAAGTTGCCTACTAAGCTTGGAGATCCGGGGAGGTTTTTGATTCCTTGCAATTTTCCGGGGGTGGAAAATTGCATGGCATTAGCGGATTTAGGGGCAAGCATAAATCTCATGCCATTATCGGTTTGGAAAAGACTTTCACTTCCCGAGCTCACTCCTACTAAGATGACTCTTGAGTTGGCCAACCGTACTATAGCTTATCCAGTGGGAATTGCGGAGGATGTTTTTGTTGGGGTTGATAGATTTACCTTTCCCGCGGACTTTGTGGTGGTTGATTATGATATGGATCCGAGAGTTCCTTTGATTGTTGGTAGGCCATTTTTAAGAACGGGTCGGACTCTTATAGATGTGGCGGAAGGAGAACTTACAATGAGGGTAGGAGATGAGAGAGTTGTGTTTAACATGGGAAAGTTGTCAAAGAAGTCTAATGAGCCTGAAACGGTGAAGCATATTGATGTTGTGAATGAGGAAGAAACTCAAGATGATATCCTTGATGAAGTTTGTGATGAATATTTTTATGAAGCTTGCTCAAGTGGAGCTTATGATCTTCCTTATGTTGAGACCATCGCTTCCATTACCTCATCTTTAGATTTTCATGAACCTCAAGAGCTTAACTTTGGTGATTTTGTGATTTATTCCAATCCTCTCTTTGAAACCTCATATGATAACCCATTTTTCCACCACGATGAAGACACCAATGAGGATTTTAGTGATGATGAATCTCTTCTTTGTGATACACCAACATATGATGATTATAGTGATGATGAGCTCTCCACTTGTGACTCTCCATTCATTGATGATCACACATCCTTGGGTTTTGAGGGATCACCAATCTTTGATAGACCAATCTATGATGTTTATGGTGATGAGGAGGATTCTATCATGGATGAGAGTGATGAGTTTTTAGAGGTTGATATACCTTTTAAGTACACTCTTGGTTATATTGACGAGGAGGGGGACATACTTTTTCTAGAATCTCAATTACATGAAGATCCTTTACCTTCTTCTTTGCCCACCTCAACCTTTCAAAGTGATAAAGGAAAACAAGTCATGATGGTTCCTTCTAAGAGCTTGTTGTTACCCATTACTCCACAACCTTTCTCTCACCATGTGACCTACAAGGGAGAATCTTCTAAGGCAACAACACTTGTTGTTTTCCCATCAAGGAACGGATTTTTGATCCTGGTATAGAGCTTGCTAAACCATCTCAGTATCCGCCTGATGCAACAAAAGGAAAACTTTTGAAAGATTTGAGAGTATCACCTTATCATCTTTTGAAGAACATATGGGCAACCATTTTGGAGAACAACACCTCACTCATTTCACCATTGCTTGGGAAGTTAGATGTTAGATTGTGTTATAAGTGGGATGGTAATTATGTATTTGATCCGGGGAATCTTTATGGAGTTTTGATAATTGAAAAGTTGCTTTACCTCATCATAGAGATTTTTCTTAAAAAGGGCACAATTTTTACTCTCCATGATAGGTTTTAGACACTTGTAAGTGTGGGATGAGTCGAGCTAGAGACTCCATAAATCAAGCTTGAATAACTAGGTTTAGAGTTTTTAGATTTAGAGTGTTGTAGGTTAGCAATAAGGATATAGAGTTGATGAGAAGTGTAGGGGAGACCTTCCTTTTGTCTTCATGTTGTTTGTAGGGTTTCTCACTCATCACGTGCTTTGGAGCTTACGGAGGAGGCCCTAGTATCCGGTTCACTTCGTTACTATTGTGATTTTTCATAGACACATTGTGATTTAAAAATGAATTCACTATAGTTGATCTTTCCTTAGCTTGGGTTAAGCAAAGTCTATTCATTGTCATAAGTGTAGGGGAGTTTACTTCCATGTTCTTAAACATTGAGGACAATGTTTAGCTTAAGTTTAGGGGGGTCTTCTATCGAAGGGACCTTACCTAGACTTTGTCATTGACCTTCATGATAACTTGGAAAATTAATTTTTCAAACATTTTTCAAATTTTTGATCTACTTTGGCCACCAAAAATATACATTCATGATTTGTGCATTAATCATTTTTCATTTGCATAACACATTTGCATTGTATATATTTCTTCTTTTATTTTTCATAAAAAATATATAAAAAGAAAAAAATAATAAAGGATATGGTTTAACAAGTTTAGATATCTTTGACATATTAGGCCCGCCATGGATACTTTGACTCAACCCGAGTTTACTTATCCAAGCATTAGCTAGTATCCTTAACCATGTAGTCCTTCATTGGTCTATTAGGCTAAGCATCCACTACTCTCATTATTTGAGATTTTAAATTTGTGGAGAATGGGAGATGATAGAGTTGAAGCAAGTATAAAAGGGCTAGATAAACTTCATGACAATTACTTGTGGCTAAACCCTTCTCTTTCTTTGCCTCTATTTTCTTCGCATGTATATATGTTAATAAATAATCAAGAACGGTTTTAATTGGTTTGTAGTCTCTTATGAATTTTTGACTAATCATTCATGGTTGGTATAAGTACGTCTTAAGATTCTAAGTTAGAACGTTTTATGTGTACTAGACTTATGTCATGCTTAGTACTTAGCGGGTGTTTTTCCTTTTATTCTTTTCAACTTTCTTTGTGAGGAATAAAGAAAAATAAGAGCGGCTTACAAAAAAAATAACTATACAAGACTCCCAAGAGGGGCAGTGAAGTGTTAATTATAGTGACTATTGAATTCCAATATTACCTTGACGGGTTGCGGGGATTTGATAGTTGCTCCAATCCGATATTACCTTGACGGGTTGTGGGATTGAAGATCCAAAGTCTCAAAAAGGCGGCGAATGTAAATTATTATGTGAGTTTTATTTTTCTTTCCTTAGCGAGTGTGTAGCTACTTATTAATGCATGACATGAGAATTTTACACATAAGGCGAATGACTTATTACTCTTGAAACGGACTTATATTAATTGTGAGCGGTTTTTTAAGTAATGGATGAGAGGATTACTTAGGGTTAAAACCGTGCTTCCTTATTTTTGGATTTTAGGTTTCTTATATTTCACGCTTCAAATAATGACAAATTTGCCTTCAAGCAATTTGCTCAAATAATAAACGGTTCCACATTAATTGTCATGAATAAGTTGATGCACTTTTTACTTGTGAATACAATGATCCCATTTTTAAGCTTGGTATGGGGAAAGTGAAACTTGAGGTTGATAAGTGTCCATGGTACGAAAGCCCTAATTTAAGTCATTGATTTCTTTATGAGTTTTTCCATCAAAACCATTTATGAAAAAAAATCAAAAATATATAAATAGAATTGTTCTTATTTGCATTGCATTGTACAAAATCAAAATCATGCATCATATAGTGTAGGGTAGTATAAAATCATTTCATATTGGCCAAGGTGGGTTAATTATGAAAAAAATGTAAATTAAAATATAGCATTGCATGAGGTCATGGCAATGATCAAGTGTAGAGGATTTGATATGAGAAAAATATCATATCAAGTAATCAACAAATCACCCTAAAACACATAGAAAATACCTAACTTTTGTGCTATAAAGTAGTATTATGTCGTATGTTTTGTGTTTGTGCTTAAATAGGTAACAATGATACAATTTCAACTAAAAAAGAGGAAATAAAGCCCATTTATGATGAAAAGACAAGAGAAGGATCAAAGATGACAAGCCATTTGAAGATGAAGGACCTATCTTGACAATATTCAAAAGTTAAGGGACTTAAATGCAAAGTTTGGAAAAAGTCAAGATTAAAGTCAAACTTGGTCAAACTTCAAGTCAAACAAGTCAATGGGCTTAAAAAGTCAAGAATACAAGTCAAAGGACCTTAATTGCCAAAAGAATGAAGAAAGGATCTCAATTGAAGAATCTGCTAAAGTGAGGGACTGAAAATGTCAAATTTGCATATACTTTGGCCTTGATCCGAGTCATTACCATTTAAACCAATCAAAATGCAAAGAGAAAGGAGTGCGGATTGCCACCTATTACGCCAGCTCACCAGTGCATTAAATAAACAAATCCAAGAATAGTGGAAGCGCACTTACTTCCCTTTGGCCAATCAAAGAGCTACACCAAATAATCCATTATATCCAAAAAAGATAATGATCCGTGTGCTTGGTCAGTATCCAATGAAATGATGACACGTGTCATCTTCAACAAAGAACAAGCCCAGTATCGAATTTGAGCTACAAGGCATTTCATGAAAAACTTTCTACATGAAAAAGGCTTCAAATAAGAAGACGAATTCAGCTATGCAACTTAATTAGACTGAAAGCGGAGGAATAAGAAAACCCCTTTAGTGTTCTTGGAGTCAAATCCATAATTCACCAGTTCTTGACACCTGACATCTCCCCATTGGATGAGACACGTCAATCACTCCAACATCTCATCATCAAACCTCTATAAATAACAACTAGGCCTTTCATTTTTAGTGTGTAGTTAAAGTGTGAAAACACACACACTTTATAGTTTCTCTCATAGTTTGTTAGATACTAGTAACTAAACTCAAGAGCCTGACAAACTTTTGAGTTGGTTAGTTAGTTAGACAGTTGTAACCACCTTTTGTAACTACCTTTCTACTATCAATAAAATTTCACTAAATTCTCACTCAAATCTTCTTACATTCTACTGCATACTTAGCCATACTGTTGTTGCTGTCTTCTATTGATCATACTAGATCAATAGAAGCTTTGTGGATGTTTTTGGAAGCTTATTAGTACTCAGTTCAAGTTCTAGTTCTAGTTTTAGCAAATTGTAGTTGTTTGGAGCAGAAATAGCTTTTGGAGGTGATAAATTGGGTTAAAGATGGTGTATTGGTGGTGTTCTTGCAGATCTTAGTTGGCTCAGGGCCATACTACTCCATCAACGGAGGCTTCACAGCTAAAAGGCACTTTTTCTTGTTAAAATTCCTTTAAAATGAACTTTGCATGCTAAAATTCCTAGTGTAAACACTATTTGCTGAATTGATCATGTGATTAGATTTGTTCTAGTATAACTGTGTTAGATTGATAGTCTTTGAGTGATTTTGTAGATTGATTATGAGTTTACTTGATTTCCAGCTTTGTTTTTCATTAATAATTGGTCTTTAGTTTCATTTTGTAGTCAAGTGTGTTTACTAGCTTAATTTCAGTCTTAATACATCTCATTTTGTCATCTAAACATATCTTGATTAGAGTCATAACTTGATTCACATTTGAGCTTAAAGTTCCTTTAAAAAGTCTTGTTCAGCTTAATAAAGTAGTGTTTGGATTTGATTGATTTTGATAATTCAAGTCTGTTAAAATTGGTGATTCTTGTTCATTTAAATCTAGTAGCATTGTGTGATCAGTTTTGGTTCATTTTATAGTCATTACATTAGTCAAAAAGGCAATTGGTTAGAAAAAAGTTTGGGTCAAGTATTTTCATCAGTTTATTCAGAAAACTTGCTAGATTCAAATCAATGCCATTTCTTCATTACTTAACCATTTTGCTTGAAACTAGTTCTCAGTTGAAGTTTTAACATCCAAAGATTAAGTTTATAAGATGAAATTCTATAGTATCTAGTTTTCATTGAGAAATCAGCTTTTTAATAAGCTCAATACCCAATTGCATGTTTCTGTGATAAAGTACAATCTGTTTTCTTGAATCTCCATTTCTACTTCATAAATGTGCTCATTTTCTTTCACAAACCTTGTTACAAACATGTCATGAGTGAGTTTTGAAGTTTTCTGCTTATTGAAAAATCTAGTCAACGTTGGTCAAATAAGCACTTTTCAGCTTAAATTCAGTTTCCAGCTTATCTAGTGAATCATTTTCAAATTGGAAAGACATTCCAATCTTTTTGTCAGCTTATTAATCAGTTTGTTCATAAAAATCAAGTTGTGGATGTCTCGTTTGCTAGTTTGCTTATTCTTGGCTTATTTGAATAAGCTACTTTGAGATTTACTAGCTTTTAAGCTGTTTCCTTACACATGTCTAGCTAAAATTCCATTTTAAGCATTTTGAAACAAATTAGAGCTTATTTGGTCCATTAATAAGCTCACACGAGCTTATTCATTTACTTATCCCGTTTTTGTTAAAAAGTTTTCATTAATTGCACTTTAGTCCTTTTGGTTTGTAACTGTTTTCAATTGAGGCTAATCTTCCTTGTTTTTAGGGTTTTCAAGTTTACAGCCCTTGTATTTTCAGTTTTTGTCAATTTCTGTTAGGAAGTTTGTTAATTGGTTAAAATTTGTTACAAGTTGTTAGAATTTACATTTTTAGTCCTTATAGTTTCTGAACTTTACATTTTAGTCCCTTAACTTTCATTTAGCTTTCATTTTTAGCACATTTACTTTCATGCTTTTACATTTTGAACTTTTGTGAATATTATTTGGTAATTGCAAAGTGTTTTACGGATACGTAGGTTTAATATTTTTCACTTTTTACTTGTTGATTGAAATCGACATAGAATTTCCAAATACCCTAACAACCAAGAACAATTAAAGACTTGAGATTTTAAGGACTTTCAGTTTGTCAAGAATCGAGAGAAAACGAACTTCAAAATACTTAATTTCACAATACTTCAAAACCGTGACGCTGGCGATACCTTAATGTTTTCCCAATTTAATTACATGGAAGCTACTAGAAAAAGCTAGAAACCAACGATCAAGACTAAACCGCTAAGTCAATATTTATTAGCAAAATATATATACAAGCGGAGGGAGTATAAGCAAACAAGTGGAACACATGAGTTTTTGAAAGAATACGAGTACTCTACGTTTAGCATAGTAACTTATAATTAACTCTATCATTTTCCTCATTTAAGAGACTTAGCCTAAAAGGTTAAGGAATCGAAGCTAAGTGCTCAACACGCACGGTCGAATAAAAAATTACTCTTATTCTCGCCATCGGAAAATCCACATTCGTGTCTTTAAACACTTATGAAAATATGAGGAATTTTTTAAAATTTGGCCATTTTTAGCCTTATTTTGCAACAAAACGATAAACACAAAGATGAACTTTGGAAAGCGTGAAGGTTTAGCAAGGCAAGTATCTATTCACCCCCCATACTAAAGTTAAACATTGTCCTCAATGTTTCGACTCTAAGGGTAGAATACCCCCATACTAGAGACGAAGTCGAATGCTTAATCTAGCATGGAAAGGGTGGAACCATTAAATGTATAGCCGTTTATGAAATGTGCTAAAATACCTAAGGTTAGAACATCAAAGGATATATCATATGGATATCAAGAAATTCTTCCAAGCAAACGATCGAGTGCTCACGTAAAATGAACACAAGAGGCTCCAATCGTGAAGATGATGATCTAAATAACCACAATTCACAAACAACCACGGAACAAAGGTTGGAAGGGCACAAATCCCCTCACATTAGCTACATTAGAAAGCGATAATATGTACATGGATAAGCATGGGATCTCCCCCACGAGACACCTCGTTTTCTATTACCGATTCAAGAGCTCGACTCGATCCCCTCAATACTAATTATCATTGGGGAAGGTGACTTGGTCGAGGTCGTCCAAAGAAGGGACTTCCCCACCAAAGTAGTGCTTAACTCTATGACCATTCACCTTAAAGTTAGGACCATAATTTTGAACTAGCTCGATGGTCCCATAAGGAAACACTTGGGTGATGGTGAACGGTCCGGACCAACGGGATTTCAACTTGCCGGGAAATATTGCCAATCTTGAGTTAAAAAGCAACACTTGATATCCAATGTTAAAAACCCGGTTTTTAATTTTAGAATCATGAAACTTTTTGGTTTTGTCTTTGTAAATCAATGAATTTTCATAAGGAATGTCCCTCAATTCATCCAGTTCATTCAATTGCTTTTTCCGGTGTTTTCCCGTGGTCTCAATGTCATCATTACAATGCTTTAGAGCCCAATAAGCTTTGTGTTCGAGTTCAATTGGCAAGTGACAATTCTTCCCATGCACGAGCTTATAAGGAGTGCACCCAATGGGCGTCTTATAGGCGGTACGAAAGGCCCATAAAGCATTGTATAACTTATCCGACCAAGATTGTTGGTTTTCTTCTATCGACCTTTCCAAGATCCTCTTCAAAGCTCAGTTCGAAACCTCGACTTGCCCACTCGTTTACGGGTGATAAGCCATAGAAAGCCGATGTGTAACCCCATATTTCTTTAGAAACTTTTCAAATTGGTCGTTACAAAAATGGGTTCCACGATCGCTTATGACTGCACGAGGGGTTCCAAACCGAGAGAACAATTGTTTCAAGAACTTGACTACCACACGAGCATCGTTTATGGGCAAAGCCTTAGATTCCACCCACTTAGATAGGTAGTCAACGGCGAAAAGGATGTACTTTTTACCACGAGATGATGGGAACGACCCCATAAAATCAATTCCCCACATGTCAAAGATCTCACACACTTGGATGATGTTTTGTGGCATTTCATCGTTTTGTGAGGCTTTTCCTTAATGTTGGCACGAGTCACACAACTTGACAAGTGCGTGCGCATCTCGGTAAATAGTAGGCCAAAAGAAACCGACATCAAAGACCTTATTTGTCGTGAGATTAGCACCATGGTGACCACCCGTGGGTCCCTCGTGACAAGCTCTAAGGATATTAGTAGCTTCGGTGCCAAACACACAACGTCGGATAATTTGATCCGCACAAGTCCAAAATAGATAAGGGTCATCCCAAAAGTAGAATTTGACGTCACGAAAGAATTTTCGTTTTTGTTGTGTCGTCATACCCTTAATGATGAAATTCCCCGCATGGTAATTTGCAATATCCGCAAACCATGGGGTAGAAGAATCTTCCTTGGAATTCACTATACCAAGTGTCTCGAGAGGAAATGTTTCGGTGATTTCCTTGTTCTCGTTTACACTTTGGTGAGGATCTCCAAACGAGAGAGGTGATCGGCCGCAAGATTCTCGACTCCTTTTTTGTCAAGTATGGTGACATCAAATTCTTGTAAGAGGAGAATCCAACGAAGCAATCTCGGCTTTGAATCAAGCTTAGAAAAGAGGTACTTAATATCCGAATGATCCGTATAAACTATGCTTTTGGTCAAGACGAGATAAGGTCGGAATTTCTCAAATGCATACACCACGGAAAGTAATTCTTTTTCCGTTGTGGTGTATTTAAGATGAGCCTTGGTCATCGTCTTACTAGCATAGTGAATAGGCAAGAAATGATTATCATGACGTTGCCCCAAAATGGCCCCAATAGCGTAATCACTTGTATCACACATTAGCTCAAAGGGGAGGTTCTAATTTGGAGCAACAAGAATGGGAGCTTCGGTAAGTTTCCTTTTAAGAATTTCAAAGGCTCGAACACAATCTTCGTTAAAGATGTAAGGGGCATCTTTTTCGAGAAGGTTCATAATGGGTCGAGATATCTTTGAAAAATCTTTGATGAAGCGACGATAAAAGCCCGTGTGGCCTAGGAAACTCCTAACTCCCTTGACGGTTTTGGGATGAGATAATTTGGCGATGACGTCTATCTTAGATTTGTCTACCTTAATCCCCGCTTTCGAGACCTTGTGCCCTAAGACGATCCCTTCCTTACACATAAAATGACATTTTTTCGAATTGAGCACAAGGTTGCTTTCCTCACAACGTTTCAACATTTGCTCCAAATTTCCTAAACACGAAGTGAACGAACTACCAAATACCGAAAAGTCATCCATGAAAACTTCCATCGTCTTCTCGATCATGTCATGAAAAATAGCCATCATGCACCTTTGAAAGGTTCCCGGTGCATTGCAAAGTCCGAATAGCATTCTACGATAGGAAAACGTTCGATATGGACACGTAAACGTAGTTTTTTCTTGATCACGAGGATCGATGTAGATTTGAAAGTAACCGAAAAAACCATCTAAGAAGCAATAGAAATCGTTTCCCGCAAGTCGCTCTAACATTTGATCCATGAAGGGCAAGGGAAAATGGTCTTTACGAGTGGCGTCATTTAACTTACGATAGTCAATACACACCCTCCAACCGGTCACGATTCGAGTTGGAATTAACTCTTTGTCATCATTTGGCACAACGGTCATTCCTCCTTTTTTAGGGACACAATGGATTGGGCTTACCCAAGGGCAATCAGATATAGGGTAAATCATTCCCGCGTCAAGGAGTTTAAGGACTTCCTTTTTGATGACGTCGTGAATTTTGGGGTTTACCCTTCTTTGATATTGAATTGCGGGCTTGTAGTACTCCTCCATTAAAATATTGTATGTACAAAATTTTGGGTCGATACCCTTAATGTCGGATAATTTCCACGCAATTGCCCCTTTATGAGCCTTCAAGACATCAATAAGTGCGGTTTTTTCATCATCCGAAAGATCCTTCGCCAATAATAATCGGCAACTTATCGTCTCCTTCCAAGAATACGTATTAGGGGCGAGGAGGAAGATCTTTCAACTCAAGGATTGGTGGTTCCTCGATTGAAGATTTGGGCTCAATACTCATAACCTCCACCGGTAGAGGAAATGGGAAATCGTTTAGAAAATCCTCGATAATCGAAAAATCCTCATCGTCATCGAGGTCTTCGTTAGAAGTTCGAGGTACATCAAACTCTTCCAAAGTAAAACCACCTCCTTCAAATGGAGTGAAAGATGGTGTCGAATTATCAAGGATAGGATCGAGCATAGTGGGATTGCCACTATTTGCTTCATCGACAAAACCTAAAATCTCTTGTGAAAATTCCTCGCAAACGACATCGATCAAATCAATATGGTTTAAAGTCGCGATAGAATAAACATGAGATAGTTTGGAGTTTTGAGTTGCGTTTATAACAATTCCTCGTCGTTGAAGCGTAAAGTGATTTTTCTAGCATGCACATCAATGACCGCTTTCGACGTATCTAAAAACAAACGACCTAAAATGAGAGGAACTTGAGGATCGTAGGAATATCGGCTACGATAAAGTCTACCGGATAATAGAACTTTCCCACTTTCACAAAAACGTCTTCGGCCGTTCCACATGCGGGAATCGTAGAATGACCGGCCATCTCGATAGACATCTTTCTAGAAGTAAGATTCGGAAGATTGAGCGACTTAAATATTTCAAGAGGCATCAAACTAATACTAGCACCAACATCGGCCCAGGCGTAGCATTCTTCCATATCTTGGATACCGCACAGAATTAAAAATTTAACGGGATCACCGACTTTTTTGAGGTATGCGGTTAAGATAAACCGATGAACAACTAGACAATTTTTTCAATTTCTCCTTGTTATTCAACATACTTTTGAAGTTTGCGGCAAATCTAGGCATCATGATTAAAGCGTCGGCAAAACTTATGTTAAAATGCATATCACGAAACATTTTTATAAAAAGCTCAAATTGATCATTGTCTCGTTCTTGCAATTTTTCCTTTTGACGTCTCGATGGGTAAGGTAAGGGTGGTGTTGGGTGGGGCATAAGCATATCCTTTGGAATCTCGGGTTCCAAACTTGGTAAAGGGTCGACCGTAGGTGTGGTTTGAGCGGTACTTCGTGGGATTGAAATGTGCTCCTTTTCGACCACAACCTCGGGTTCTTCCTCAATTTCCTCATCCATAGGAGTAATTGGTTGAGGAGTCGGCTCCTTAAAGGTCTTACCACTACGTGTGGTAATCACTTTCATCTCTCCCTTCGGGTTTGACACGGTGTTGCTAGGAAGACTACCCGAAGTAGAGGATTTATTCATCATAATTGCTTCCAAAATAACATTAAGCTTGATGTCTTGCTTAACGGCACTTTGATATATCCTTTGTTCAAGCCTAGATTGACTTTTCTCAATTTTGTTGTTTTGTCCTCTAATTTGATTTGCAAAATCGTTTTTCAACTCAATTTTCATGTTGGCATTTTCCCTAGCAAAATTTGCTAATTCCCTTGTGTTTTTAGCCGTTTCCCTAGCTTGACTAGCCAATTGCTCTTGGATATTTTCGATAATTTTGTCATTTACCGTAGCGTAATTCAAAAAGTCATTTGGAACCTCTTTAATGTAAGAATTTTGAAATCCTTGACTCGGGTTTTGAAAATTACGGTTTTGATTTTGGTTTTGCACTTGATTACTAGTCCCTTGATTCCCATTGTTTTAATTGTTTCCCTTGTAATTTTTCCTTTGATTTCCTTGGTAACCAACTTGATTGTTGCGATAATTGTTAGCATTTTGATTTGGTGGAAAACCCGGTGGAGTCAATTGATTAGTGGGGTAACTTGACCGTTTTGGTTATAAGTACCCGTGGCCGCGTAGGCACTCGAAGTGTTACCACTGGAGGTAATGCACTCGGAGAAATCATGAGCTCCAGCACAATAAACACAAGAAACCTCAACCGCTTTAGCCATAGCGGGAGTGAGTTGTTCACCAACTTTAAAATCTTTTAATAATCCCTTAAGCTTATCAAAAATCTTGTTTTCCAAATTAGCCTCAATTTGTTGAGCATCGATGGTAGATGACAATGAAGGCGAAGACGAAGCCTTGTTAACACTCGGTGTGCTACGAGGGCTATAAACTTTGGACCTATTCTCAATGATTGTCAATGCTTCTTCGACCGTTTTACACAAAAAATTACCACCCGCGGCGTCATTAAGATAATCTCGTTCATGATCGTTCAATCCATTGTAAAATGTGTCGATTTGATGTAAGTCGGAAAAACCGTGATGAGGACATTCATGCAACATTTCCTTAAACCTATTCTAAGCCGTTGAAAAACTCTCATTATATTGTTGCGAAAACTTTGAAATCTCGTTTTTCAAATGCGTAGTCTTAGAGCGCGGGAAAAATTGGTTCACGAACTTTGAAACGAGATCCTTCCACGTCAGTATAGAATTGGGTGGCTCTTTCTCTAACCAAATTTTAGCGGGCCTCGCTAAGGTATACGGAAAAAGCATCATCTTAATCACGTCATTTGAGACGTCCTTAAACTTTCAAGTCGATGTAAGACGATTGAAATGGCGAATGTGGTTATGAGGGTTGTCCTTTTCGTTACCAAGAAACTTGTTTGCTTGGATCATGGACAATAAACCCGTCTTAACCTCAAAATTCTCCGCAAGGATAGCGAGAATCACAATCGCTTCTCCATAACCCTCGGTGGGTGCTTGAAGCAATTCCATCATAGTACGATTAGCCATGGAAGCTTCTTGTTCTACAATGGGAGATTCTTCACTAGAAGGTGTTTGGTTTCCTTCCTTTTGACGATGTTTACCTGCACGTTTTGCTTTGGAGCGAGTTTGCATAAACGTAACGTACAACGTGGGGTGAGCAAAGAAGATTCTTTTTGGTGTTTTTACGTTTTTCAATTTTTTTTTGTGTTTTTGATTGTTTTTACTTTTTTTGGATTTTTCTTGTGAATTACGTAGACACACATCTACAAATATCCCCTCGAATTGATTTCTCGATTAAAGGAGCCTCAAGGAATGAAAACGATCACGTTGAGTGAACGCCTTCAATGACTTTAGAACGTTGGTGGAACACCAAAACGTTCAAGAGGGTTTAATCTTTGAAACCAAGCAAATATATGATACGTAGATAATACTTTGGTCGGGAAACCCTCGATTAACCCTTTTTCTCTCAACACACACAAGCAAGCGGGGGAAACGAGGCGGCTCTTAGCACTTAAGAGCCTTTTTTCCTTAGGTCGTGAAATACAACCGCCTTATACCCACCTTTTAGTTTGTGTTAATTAAAATCAAGCTTCTCGAAAGTAATTATCTATATTGCCTTTTTATTTTGCTTTAGATTCGAATACAATAATTGAGTGATGAAATCCCAATTAAGGTTTAGTTTTCACGCTTTTGGAGATATTGTGGATTTATTGTGATATGTATACACTATAGTAATAATATTCACAAAAACAATGAAAACCGATAATACGTATGATTAGAGTGCTAATCACACAAATACTATTTATGGATAATATCAAAAACAAAATTGTTCAAACTTAACACAACACGCCTCCCTGGCAGCGGCGCCAAAATGATAGTAGTAAAATCACACTTGTTTAGGAAAACAATCGTAAAGCGGTAAGTATTAAGCGTACGTTTAGAAAAACGTAAACACTTATGACCCTTTTGTGAGTTCGTTCTCGGGGAGGATTAATGTGTATGTTAAACTTGATGGTATTTGAGATTAATATTGATGAGATAAAGGAAAAATGAAAATGATGACGGTTACGATTAAAATTAGACTACGACGAATGATAAACCGTAAAACGTAAAAACGTGACAAAATTAAAAATTACTCTAAAAAATCCTAGAAAATCACAATAAATTCCTAAAAATACAATTAGAGTTTACAAGAAATCAAAAGTTTTCAAACCTTTTATTTAATTTTATAATGGTAATTAAAGCCCTAAAAATCAAATAAATTAATAAAAAGCCCAAATAAAGATTTTTCAATTTGTAAACCTCCAAAATAACATAATTAAACTAAAAAGTATTTTTGCAAAATTTAAAACCTATTAAAACTATTTAAAATGATTAAAAATTAAAAATAAATATTAAAATAATATTAAAAATTCAAAATTTATAAAAAATTCTAAAAACTTGCAAACTAGTTTATTTTAACTTAATTAAATAGAAATATGAAAGTGAAAATGACCTAAATACCCCTATTGGGCCCTCAAATGGGTCAAAATAAAAAACAGTCCAAGTTAATGGGCTTTTTGGCCCAATAAGACAAAAGTTAACCAAATAAGCCCAAAAGTTCTAGTCTAGCTTAAAATTTGATTTTAAACAAAAAAACTCTAAAGGCCTAAAAGCTGAAAGTGAGCTTATCACAGCTTAATAAGCACTCATCTTATTCTTAATGGGCCAATAAGCCCATTAAGCCATAAGCTAATGCCATAAGCTGAAATTTTACACACATCCTTCTCTTGTGATTATAAAGCAGTTTGTAAAAAGAAATTTTGAAAAAGCTTAATAAATAAGCCTGAAATAAGCCAAAGCTCTCTATAGACAACAAAAAAATAGTCGTTTTTGAGTTCTAGGCTGATTCAAGAGCTGATTCAACTTGCAAGATTTTTTAAATCACTTAATTAAGCTAAATAAGCAAAAAGATTTCCAATAAGCTAACCCAATAAGCTGAAATGATGAATAAGCACTTTTGTAAAAAGACAAAAAAGTTTGTTTTCTAGTAAAACCCTAAAACCAAAAGCGACAAACTTCAAAACTAGCTTATAAGATGAAAATATTAAGATTGATCACAAAAAGAAAGTTGTTGCCCCAGAGAAATAAGCTAGAATAGCTTATTGATAAGCTGACCAAGTATTAACACTATTAGTGGCAAGAAGCAGTGGGAAAGGAGTTCCCACTGCTTGAAATGAAAAAGTAGATTTGATCTGGTTTCAGTTGGTTTTTTTGGACAAACAAGGCACCCCTACAACCAGTGAGTTGTAGGGAGTCACAATCAAGCAAATAAACAACAATTCACATAGCCAATAGATACTGTTAAATCATTTAGTGCTCAGACATGAAAAAGAACAAGATCTGATTGTCTAAGCAGTTGTTTAAGCAAAAATAAGCCCAAAGAACTTCACCAAAAGCATACAACAACTAGCATAATCATTCTTCTATACTAAACATGGCATAAGAACAGGTTTCATGCATTGGTTCATCAATTAGATCTAGTATTAAGACTATGTGACTTACTGATGAATTTGGTAAACAGAAAAAGCATTCAGCTGATGTAGTTGACCAAATTATGAACTTTCAATTACCAACAAGTTAACCGGTTGCACAAACTTAAATTTTACACTACTCAACCCTAGTCCTATACCCTAGTTACTAAGTGACTGAGTTTTACTTCACAGAAACTCAAAACAACCTTGTTTTGGCTATGATTTAGTTTTAGGTGTTTAAGTCCACAAGATATGCAGGTTTTAGAGCTAAACCAGTTAAAATCAGATCCCAACACTATGTGACTCTTAACACCTACTCAATTTTTACCAAAGATTTCAAAAGATGCAATCCCAAACACTACTTTAAAACTTGAATCTAGATTTTAACAAAGAATTTTTGTTCAAAACCACACAAAACTTGTTAAGATCAATCAAAACACACATGAAACATGAAATCACAAGATTCATCAGCAATTTATCACAAAGCACCAAGCATAAGCAGACCACATAAAATTCCTAAACTTGAAAGGAAATGGATTTTGAGCAAAACCTCATAGACATACATCCATCCCCCGTTTGTATAGCTTATGTGATAGCTCAAAGAATCACAAGCTTCCAACACAACCCTGCTAAGAATGAAAAAGATTAAGCAATAACAGATATCTATAAAAATGGAAAAGTCTTGGTGATTTTGAGTAACCCCACAAGTTTGCAGCCTAAACTTATGTACCCACTACCCCTGATTATCTCAATCATGGTGGTTATGGTCATACATACTTTCAAACTCAAACCAAAAGGGATCTTCTCTTCTCATCCAAAGGACTCAGGGAACAAACTTTTAACAGAACTTGCAAGAAAAAGTATGAAAAAGGAAACTTTTTTTAAAACGGATTGAAACACAAGTAACAACAATAGCATAAATAGTAAAAGGGAACTTGGAATTCTCTTTATCAACATTCAAAACTCACTTTTCATTCATAACAAAAGTGGATTTAGAAGTTGTGACTCATAAGCAGAAAAACCAAGAACAAAGATAAATGTAAAAACCCTAATGCCTTATATAGGCTACCAGTGATTCTAGAAAGCTAATCAAACAAGAAATCCTAATGCCGTAATCTTCCAAAAATGCCCTTGTGGAAATTCGAATATGCCAAGTCTGAATTTGGTCTTGGAGGTGCAACATGTGATCCCAGTTGTTGTGTAGTGATCTCCTTCGTTTATCTTGGGCGTAGGAATAAAGCACAAGTTGTGAGGCGTTGATTCACTGGCATTGGTTTGTTTGGTAGTATAAGGTGGGGTATGGGAGGGTTTGATAAGCCATGTGGGTGATGGGGAAAGGTGATTAGGAGTGGGATTAGGCTTTTCTTAGTGGTAATCATTGATTTGGAGAAGATTAACCAAAAACCCTTTGATTAGATAGGGTAACTAGATTTAGGGTTTATGTGTCCTTGGCCAGGAAATGATGCGAGTTTAATCCAGATTAGGGGTGATTAATATGTTAGGCGCCAAATATGTATTAAACTAATCCGTTTAAAACTGATTAGTAGTGGGATGGTGAGGTGGATGAATGATGGGCTCTGATTGGTTGATGAGGTGAGTGGGGTGAGGTGGAAACTCTTGGTTGGTTAAGGTAAGAATGGTGGTCGGCCAGCTTTAGTCCCTTTCTTTTCAACTTGTGTTCATTTAAGTTTTGGCAACTTGAAACTTAAATCCCCTTTGTAATTAAGTTTTAAAATTCATACTTTGGCCACATAAACTTTTGCAAAGTATAATCAAGGGTATTTCTTGTACTTTCTTGAATCTTCAAGGACCATTCATGACATGTCTTGGATTTTGAAGGTCTTTTCTTGTATGTTTGACTTTGAGGAGGACCAAACATGACAAGTCTTTATTTTATAGGGACCATTCTTGCCAATTCTTAAAAGTTGAGGGTCCTTTTTTGTAACTTTGACAAACTTTAGGGACCAAAATTGTAACTATTAATATACAAGGGTATAAAGTGTCATTTATTCAATGATGAAGGACCTTTCTTGTACAATCTTCAATTCTTCAAGGACTTTTCTTTGGAAATTCAACACTAGGGCCCGGTTCATTGTGCGGCTTCGTTTCCTGTGTTCATTTTTGATTGATTCTTGTGATCTTTTGTCATTTTCTCGATATCCGTACCTAATATACACATTGAACAAACACAAGCATATATATGGCACTTTTTATGATATTTTTATTGTTTTAAGCCCGTTTTGGGTGATGAGACCATGTATAAAGCAGTCTCATCAGGAGCCACTGACACCTTCATTAGGTATAGTCAAGGATTCAATAACTAACTCAACAGCGGGTACAGGAGAGCTATTAGTAGGTGGACTCTTGCCACTGACATCATCAAAAGAGGATAAAACTGTATTGATGGTGGGTATAGAGTCATTGTCATCTTTGACAACATCATTCTTTGGACTCTCTTGTTCCTTTTTCTCCTTTATTTTCTCAGCAGCAGATGCTTTCACAAACTTTTCACTCCAAATAGGCACATCCAAGACATTGAATGCTGAGATGTGCTTTGTATTTTGTGATCTTATAGCCTCCTTAGCTTGTATACCTGCATGGTTAGAAATTGGAGCTTCCAAATCTGCATGATTAGCCATAGGCATATAATTCATAGATCTAGTCAATGGTTCTAAATCAAACAACCAATTTGGACAAGATTCAGGATCACTAGGCTTATTTTCCAAGAAGTCCACATGGATATTTTATGTAACAAGGTGTGTCTTCTTGTTATAAACCCTATACCCTTTTTTGTTCATATAGTATCCCACAAAATATCACTCATCACCCTTTGCATTAAACTTTGCTAGGTTGTCACTAGTATTCATGATCAAAACATGACAACCAAAGGGTCTAAAGAAATCTATCAAAGGTTTCTTATTCCAAAATAGCTCATAAGGGGTTTTGTTGTGAGACTTGTTAATTAGGGCTCTATTATGAACATAAAAAGATGTGCTAACAGCCTCAGCCCAAAAGGAAATGGGTAACTGTGCATCTGATAACATGGTTCTAGCTGCCTCAATCAAGGTCCTATTTCTTCTTTCCGCTACACCATTTTGCTTTAGAGTTCTAGCTGTGCTAAACTCCCTAGTAATTCCTTTCTTGACACATAAGGCATCTAAATCTTTGTTTCAAAACTCACCACCATTATCACTCCTAATGATTTTCACTTCATACCTTTTTTTCTTTTCTATTTGGGTGATAAAGTTCACTAATATAAGAGTACTTTCACTCTTTTCACCTAAAAAGAAAGTCCAAGTAAACCTAGAGTGATCATCAGTGACTAAAAAACAATACCACTTATGACTAATGGTAGCCAATGATGTAGGTCCAAATAAATCCATATGAAGCAAATTCAGAGGTTTAGAACTAGTGTGAACAGGCTTAGACTTAAAAGATGCCTTATGCTGCTTGCCTTTTAAGCATGCCACATATGTACGGTCATTTTCAAATGCCTTAGAGGGTAATCCTCTGACAATATTATGCCTAACAAGTTTATTCATGTTCTTAAAATTCAGATGTCCTAGCCTTCTATGCCACAAATTACTCTCATCCACTGAAGCCTTAGCGTACAGACATATTTTATAATTTTGAGTTTTAATACCATTATGATTAACAGCATACATGTCCTTTAGTCTAGGCGTCCTATACTCAATAAACTTTTCAGTGGGTATGATGGAGTAGTAAAACACACCTTTTTTTTAGGAAAAGCCTGAATCGCGGTAAGTATTAAATTCTACGTTTAGGAAAACGTAAAATCGACCATTTAAGTTCGTTCTCGAGGAGGTATGGTGTTTAGCCAACAAATATAGACGTATTTAATCGAGTGGTTACGCTTTTGGAAATAAGGAAAGAAAAGAAAATGGAGACGGATTACGATCAAAACTGACGAAAACGCGTATGCGTTCGAACGTAAGAACGCGACTAAACGAAAATTTTCACCTAAACATTTTTTGAAAATTACCAAAAAGTCCTAAGAAACCTAATTAAGAAAAATATGAAAACTAAATTTTTTTTGAAAGTATTTAAATTAATTTATATTAATTTTTAAAGTTAAATAAAAATCCTAAAAAATAAAATAACTAAGAAAAAGACAAAATTCAAATTTTTTTATTTGTAAACCTAAAATAAAATAAACTAAAACTAAAAATAATTTTTTGAAAAATCTAATTTACTTTTTTCTATTTTTTATCTATTTTCTAAAATTGAAAAACAAAATAATCATAAAAAATAAATTAAGAAAGTGAAAAATATAAAAACTAAACAGAAAAGTCCTAATACTATACTAGGTTAAGGAAAAATGAAAAGGTGGAAAAAGGTAAAGCCAATAATCCAGAATGGGCTGATAAGGCTACGACTTCTTTTTATAAGCTAAAAATTAAAGTTACTATAAGAGGGCAATGTGTTGATTGTTTAACAATAACAAGAGCATAACACACTGGATAGCATGGTTAGTCCCCCAATGAGGGGTCCTAGGCTCTAAACCAGACTACGCTCTTTATTGAATATTATTTTTTTATTTGGTTCTTATGGTTGTTCAGTGAACTAATAAGCACTAGGGGTTCACAATTAAGCTCAGTTTGTCAACAATAAGCCACAAGATAAGCAAATAAGCTCACAGACCAACACCCTCTTGCTTTTGTTTTTCTTTTTGCTTGGTTTCTGTTTGGATTCAATGGGGCAGTCCCACAAGCGTTATGCTTGTGTGTGTGTGTGGGGGGGGGGGTCGAGACAAGCACTCACAAAGGAACACCAACACGAATCAAACACAAACTAATAACTCGCCTAATTTAAACTACAAGTAACAACATACACTTTCTCTTTTTCTATCTTTCTTTTTGGTTTTTCTAGGTTACGCAATCACTGATTCAAAACACTATATCAATAACATAATATGAGCATAGTGGGTTGCTCCCTTTTTTATAATTTTGCTTGGTTCCTTTTTTTTGCTATGTTATGGACAGTTGGCACACAACACATAAACACACACAAAAGGCACAAATTCACGTTTTATACTTTAGAACTAAACACAGCAGGCACATTGGATTCTTTTTCTTTTGTGGTTTTGGTGTTTGATGTTGGTTTCAGAAGGCAAACGAACACAAACACAGTCCAAATGTAACAGCCATAGATTAAAGCAAATAAGCACAAGATAAGCAATCTACAGCTTAATCCAAAAGCAAACAAGCACCCCTAGAGTTTTAAATAACGAGTGGCTAGAAAGAAGCTATATGGTGGACTTACTTAAAGCTAAGAGTTGACCTAAGCTACTAACACAATCTAAACTAACTCAGAACCTAGATTTAATCCTCAATCTAACAGTC
Organism: Glebionis coronaria; assembly: GCA_025667525.1. Lineage (NCBI taxonomy): Eukaryota > Viridiplantae > Streptophyta > Magnoliopsida > Asterales > Asteraceae > Glebionis > Glebionis coronaria. Next base: position 184,007,397 of record CM046881.1, read on the forward strand.
TACAGGCTTTGCTAACACAAACCAACTAAGAGCAAACACCTACTATCACACTAGTTAGCTGATAAGTCTAATGACATAAGCAGACCACTAAGAAAGTTATATTGCTGATTTAAATGGTATTTGGTGACTTTAAAATTAAACAAGAAACTTAAACAAGCTAACAAATCCTAACCCAACTATCCTCAGACCTATATTATCCTAAAACTTATAAGCATACCAGAGCACATAACAAAAACATAAAGATTGCCCCTTAAATTCTTACTGATGACTTTGATGTGTTTTGTTTTGAGCTCAAAGATACACAGTTTGGGAGAATTCTTACCTCCAAGGTGTACATCCACACCTTGGAGTGTTAGAGCCTTAGTGCTAGCACAACAAGAACTAGCTTCCACCCTATTATGACACAAGCAACAAACGTCAATCAAAATATCAAGATCAAATGATCATTATTCTTGTAACACACAAATGAAAACACGATCCGATTTTTACTTTCTTTGAAAAACTTTTTCTCAAAACTTTGAACACAACACCAAAACTTAAAATCTTTTTGAGAATGAATCTCAAACATGAACTTTAAAATGAGATAAGATTTTAGATCAAAACTTTTACAAATTACCAATTTTTTCAACTTATGAAAAAAGGGATTACACTTGTATAAAATTTGAACTCAAAAGATAAATAAACTCGGTGGAACTCTTTTTATTGCTACCATTGACACCAAATTTTGATAATAAAAAGGAATTACGATTTCTTAAAAAATTACCAACTTTTATTAACAAAAAGGGATTACAAGATTAGTAAGCAAATTCCGGAACAAGGGGTACTCCACAAGCATGGGCCACTTTATATACTGATATCAAGAAGACTATAGAAAACTAAAAACCCTAGATGTTGTATTCCTCACATGCCCTTGAATTCGAATCTTGTTCTTGGTCAAAGAGTGGCCTCATGTGACTTATCTGATTGTGCCAGCTGTTGGGATAAATCTTGACTGTTAAATTGTGAGTAGAGAGCAAGTAAATACCTCATAATCGTTGATCATCAATCAAGATTCGTTTTTGGGGTTTGGTGTGAAAGAGACAGGGCATGGCACCCATGTGGTGGTGTCTCTGCTGATGTGGCCAAGGGGATAAGGGTGGGGTTTGATTAGTTGGAAGGTTAATCATCAATCTGGAGATGATGGGGCCTTGATTTGGTGGATTAATGGTGATAGCAAATTAGGGTTCATAAGGTGGGAAAGGGGGGGGGGGGGGTAATATGCTATTGTGGATAATATAATGTTAGGCGCCAGTTTTTTAGATTAATTAATAGTAACTTAAAAGAAATTAATATTAATATCTGGTGGTGGTAAAATGGGTGAAGTGGCAGAAGTGTATTGGTGGGTATTAGTTTTGGTGTTTGGCAAATATGGCCCCCAATCTTCCAAATAATATGGAAATACAATCTTAACAACTTTTATTCAAATATTCTTTGTTAAAACTTTGGCATAGTTGTCAAATTTGGCACATCATATTCCATAATTTTGAACAAGGACTTGTTATGTAATTTGAGCATTCTTCAAGGACTTGTTATGCAATGTCTTCAAACATGAAGGAATTATCTTGTATAAATTAACATTTGGAGGGTCATTTGTGACAAGTCTTCAAAGATGAGGGGACTAAAGTTGTACAATCTTCAAACTTCAAGGGCATTCTGCAAAATCATCATTCGGGTCCGGTTCATTGTGCGGCTTCATTTCCCGTGTTCGTTTTACTTTGATTCTTGTGATCTTTTTGACTTTTTCTTGATATCCATACCTAAAACATACAACAAACGAATACAAGTATATTTTCTGGTATTTTATGATATATTTACACGTTTTAAGCCCGATTTGGACGATGAGACCATGTATAATTGCGGTCTCATCAGGGTATCTCAAAATCTTTGCTCAAAACCAGACACTCAGTATCTGTGAAAAGAACTTTATTTTTGTTGCCACACACTTGTGATACACTAAACAAATTGTATTTAAACTTTTTTACCAGGAAAACTTTCTCAAACTTCATAGTATTGTGACAATGGTATCTTTACCAATTATAATGCCTTTGCTACCTCTAAAGTACACAGTGTCACAATTGCTGATAGAAGTAAAGTTAGATAAGTATTCCTCTTTTCCATTCATGTGCCTTGAGCATCCACTATCCCAATAGCCTTGATCATTAATCTGTGAGATACCCTGCACATGAAGAAACCAAGTTAGTTTCCTTTTGAGAACCTAGCCTTTCCAGACTTAGATCTGTCTAGTTGTTCAACTAGGCTAGCTTTGTTCCTCATAACAAATCTATTCTCATCCCTTTGAGCCCTAAACGTCTAATTTATTCTAATGGTTTAGAATTAACCTTCTCAAGATATTTAAATCTGTTGCAGGTCATTGAAACACCAACAAAAGTAGAGTTTTGTTCTTTTTTAGGCTTCCAAGTTAAGTAAGATGACGTCTAAAACTCATACCCCTTATTACCCATGTATATGTTGGCATTAGGTCTAACAAAGGGCCTGACAGCAGCTAGCTTAGGCATAGAAATACCAAATATAGGTCTGTCAGTGGGTAGGTTTTCCCTGGCAGGGGGCAGGGATGTCTTGGCAGTGGGTAGACTAGATTACACGAAGAACCCATTGTCTGTTAGACCATATCTTGGTCTTTTGAAAGGGTCTTTGGCCAGAAGTATTAGCTGCTTTAGTAAAGTAGGGTGCGGGTCTAGAAGCTTGTGGTCTTGTTTGGGCAAAAGGTCAATGGTCAACAGTGGGTGCAATCTTGTCACTGGATAGGTTGTATCCACTGTGACAGTTACAGGCCAAATAATTATAGCTCCCACATGTATAACAAGCCTTTTTACTAGACACAAAACTAGGTCTAGACTGATTATAACCCATCCTATTTACACTCCCTTGGCTTCCTTTAGGTGATATAGGTTTTCTATACATTTCTGCATATTTAACACTAGTTTTACTTTTGGTAGGGGAACCAAGGTTAACTGGCTTACCATTAACTGGGTTGGTAACAACTATAGGTTTAGACTCACTGGTTTCATCATACAAAAGACATCCTTTGACAAAAAGAAATGGATTTGCAGCTTTCCATTATTCTAAATCTGTTTTCTTCCTCTCAAATTCCTTGATCTCCATGGGGTCAACCAAAGAGGATTCAGGGGAAAAAGGCTTCCTTGGAACTCTGGAATACTAGTCCATGACAAGTCTTTTCCCTTAGAAACCCCAAAGAAATCACTAAGAGGTGGTGGAACAACAGCATATTCCTTAGCATTCATACCAATCCCCGACATGTCTTTAGGGTTTCTCTACTCACCCACACACTTTTCTGGGGTTTGACTAGCCTTTTCAAACATTTTAATTTTAAAACCCACATCTTCTTTAGACTTAATGGCTTCTTCTAGTTTGATTTTTAATTCTTCATTAGACTCAATTAAACTAGCTTTAGACTCATTACTACGTCTTAGGTCTCTTTCTAGGATTTTAGTTTTATCCTTAAAATCCACTTTCATTTTTCTATACTCAACTAAACAACGATCAGATTGTGCAAGACCTCTTTTATAATTTCTTAAGCTAGACTCAGTAGTTTTAAGTTTTTCACTTAAGGATTCAACATTAGCTTGAAGATCAGTAGTGTTTTGCCTACAACCCTTAATACAGAAAGCATCATTGTATACCTCATTGTCAGATGAAGAAGATGAGGAAGATTTTGCCATGAAAGCAAATTGAGCATGCTCCTCTTCTATAGCTATCAATGCTTGTTTCTGCTCCGTTTCTTCTCCCATGTAGCTCCAATCCCATCCTACTCCATCAATGTTTTGCATAGCTACCATAGCTTTTAAATCAACATCTTCCACTTTGATGGTCCTTCTTGAATCCTTTCCTCCATCATTCCTTAGTGGTGACCTACATTCTCTTACAAAGTGTCATATTCTAAGGCAATTGTAGCATTCAACTTTTGATTTATCAAAGCCAATAGATTCCCATCTTTTGAATGTGAACTTTTTTACCAAACTTCTTCTAGAATATGTTAGCACTTATGCTACTTAGTGTCATATACCACTTGATGTCCATCTCCTTAAGATCCGTGTCACTTATTTGTTTAATATCTTCATACATTACTTGAGAACCATGTGGTAAGGAAGCAATGTATGAACAAACAATATCCAGATTAATTCTAGCAGGCCTGTTTCTTGAAGAAGAAGTGACAGTGGATATAGAGTTCTTCACACTGTCATGAGGTACAGACCCATTGTCAAAGGTGTTAATGTAATAATGCCTAAAAATGTTACTTGCATTTTTCGGTCTCGCTTAGTTTTGATTACGACAATATGTAAAAACAAGCATTTACAAAAACAACGAAAAACGAATTCTTGAGTTCAAGTATTTTTCATTTTACCCATTTTCATTTAAAGGTATGAATAAACAAGTACTAACCTTAATCAAGTGATCAAGTGATTTAATCTTTTCTTAAACCTCATTTTTATTAAGTGTGACAAGTTTTTAGTTAAACTTTCTTTTTAATAAAATGTTTTATTAAATTAAATATTTGAAAATTTGAAAATGGCATATTCCCTTTTGATTTGGAATATCCTTTCTCGATATTTTTATAACCAGATATGACCTCCACCACTAAAGGACAAAAAGGGAGAAGAGTCTAGCCCGGTGGTTCCTTAGCGCCTAGGCGGTTCCTTATCGATAAGGTACCGCCGGCTGAGATAAGGAACCGCGGGCAGATATAGCCGCTGGCCATTTGTCCTATAAATAGTAGACCTTTCTCAGATTTTTAATTCACCTCTTTTGCACACAAATTTCCAGATTCAAACATACTTCTTAAATCACTCAAATCCTTGATTATTTGATTGATTACTACTTGTTTAGAAGTGAATCTATCTCATCCATCCCTTCCTCTGCAAGTGCAAAGAGAAGAACACTATCATTGTGAAGTGTTGAGTCCACCACCAAAGATCCTTTGAGGATCAAATTTTATACATTTGTTGTTGTGTAATAGTTGTGAAGATCCAAGTAGTTGTGTCTATTTGGAAGTTGTGTATGTACTAAGTATAGTTGTGTAGATTGGTCCTAGCTACGATTAGGGCTCGACTTTTAGCTTAGAGTCGGAAATTGGTTAAGCGACGTGTATGGTTTTCTCCATCATAAGGAGCTTGTTGTGTAGTGAACTCTCGAGTAAGGAGTACTCGAGGAGTGGAGTAGGAACGAAGAGTGAGCTTCGTTGCCGAACCACTATAAATCCTTGATGTTTGGTTTGATCTTTCTTTACCCTTAACTCTTTACATTCTTTATTATTTGTGCATATATATTAGTTAGTATTAGTTTAAATTACATTATCATTGTTCATATTGTGCATAAGAAGATTTCACTTATTTCCTTAAGTCTAAGTTTTTGAGAAAAAGTAATTTTTGAAAACTATCATTTAACAAGTAAATATAAGAAACTATTCAACCCCCCCTTCTAGTTTCTACAATTGGTATCAGAGCGGGTTGCTCAAGTATTTTTAAAGTATATCGTATTTTAAAACTTGAATCGATCTATGGATTCCAACAAGTACCTAGAAGGACAATCTATGCAAAGACCACCACTTTTTGAAACCGATAGTTTTATTTATTGGAAAAATAAATTTGAGACTTATGTGAAATCAAAAGATTTAGATCTTTCGCATGTTATTACCAATGGTGATTTTTTACCTTATCAATTTAATGAAGTTTCTAAAACAAAGGAATTAGTCACTTTTGACAAAGCTAATGATGATACTAAAAAGAAACTTTTGAAAAATAATGAGGCTAAAATGGTGATTTATAATGCTTTACCTAAGAAAGAGTATGAAAGGATTTTTATGTGTGAAACCGCTAAAGATATATGGAACACTCTTTTAGTAACCCACCAAGGTAATAGCCAAGTCAAAGAAAGCAAAATCGATCTTCTTGTCCAACAATATGAACAATTTGTCATCTTAGAAGATGAAGCTATTGATAGTGCTTTAGCTAGATTTAACACTATTATTACTAGTCTAAAAGCACTTGATGAAGGTTTTTCTAGCAAGAACAATGTTAGAAAGTTTCTTAGGGCCTTACATCCAAAGTAGAGAGCAAAAGTCACGGCGATCGAAGAATCGAAAGATCTCTCAACTTTATCACTCGATGAACTCATAGGCAACTTGAAGGTTCATGAGATGATAATTTTGAAGGACTTGGAATTGATAAAGACCAAGAGTGAAAGGAAGTCTCTTGCACTCAAAGCGAAGAAGGCACAAAGCGATCATGATAGTTCCTCGGATAGTGATGACGAGGAGTATGCATTGGCGGTGAGAGATTTCAAGAGGTTCTTCAAAAGACGAGGTCAACACGTGAGGCAACCCAACAATGACAAGAAACCATTCTTAAAGAATCGGTTTGCCAAGAACGAAAAGGGTGATAAGAGTTGCTTTAGATGTGGTGATCCAAATCATTTCATTAACGAGTGTCCAAAGCCTTCACGCGATAAGAATCACACGACATTCATTAGTGGTTCTTGGAGCGATAGCGGTGAAGATGTTGATGACAACCCCAAAGAGGAGAAATGTCTCATGGCTCACACTTCTAAAGAGGTACATTACAAAACCGAATATTATAGCAATGATAGCTCCACCTTAGATGATATTGAATTAGAAGGCCAATATGATAATTTACACAAACTTAGCCTTAAATTCATAGAAAAAAACAAAACACTAAAATCAAAACTAAGCTTGAAAATGAGATTAATGAACTTAGGGAAAAATTAGGCAAGCTTGAGAAAAATAAAGAAGTAGATATAGGTTGCTTAGGTTGTGAGAAAATTAGGTTAGAGAATGAAGATCTCAAGAGCACCTCCATTAAACTAGAAAAGTTCATGAAAAGTACTAGTGCTCTTGATGATATGTTAAACAAACAAATTCATTCTAAGGAAAGACTTGGTGTATGTTTTAACTCAGATGAAGCATCAACTAGTGAACCTAAACAAGTCCGATTTTCAGAAAAACTATCTGCTGTACGCGGTCCCAAACTGTATGGGGCGGTTCCTTATCGATATGGAACCACCGCCATAGATAAGGTACCGCGGCCAGAAAACGTTTTTGATGAAAATCCTGAACTTTCTGAAAATTCAAATTTAGGTGAACATCCTAAGCATCTTATTGTTAACAAAGTGAAATTACCCATACTTGACGACAATGCCGTTGATAAGTTCTATAAGCCTTTGAGTAAACTTCTAATGGGAAATAGAAGTTTATCAAGACCATCTTCTACTCCACCAAGAGTACGGAATGAGTCTAGGCCTAGAAGTAGAACGACAACATCTAGAAGAGATAGTCAAAACAATTCACGACCTAGAAGTAAAACTCCAACACCCAGAAGGAATGACCATAACTCTAAACCAAGATCAAATACACCAAGGAGAAATAATAAACAACAAAATGGTTATATGAATTTTTATCCTCCTCCCTTTTGTTCCCCATGGGGAAACCCTCCTCAATTCATGCATCCCAACCAAATGCAAGGGATGTTTGGAACTAACAATTTTGGACCCATGAGATATTGGGGACCAAATGTTTGATCGTGTATGTTGTTACCTAGATATGCTTGGGAATTGATTTGGAACCTGACGAGTGGATTAAGGATAGTGGTTGTTCTAAACACATGACGGGTAATCGAAGTTTGTTCTCACGGTACAAAGCATATGACGGAGGTAACGTCTCATTCGCTAGTAGTCTACGTGGTAATATCATTGGTAAAGGTACGGTTTCTCTTGACTCCACGACTATTGAAAATGTTGAGCACGTAGATAATTTAGGGTTTAACCTTTTAAGCATAGGTCAAATTTGTGACAATAAGTGTAAGGTCATCTTTTCGGAAAATTATAGTGAAATCGTAAAAGATGGAAAGGTCATTAGAAAAGGTGTTAGAAAGCATGGGATTTATGTCATGAAGGTCAATAAGAAGTCAAAAGACAACATATGTCTTGCGACTATAGATGATATTTCTACTCTTTGGCATAGGAAATTAGGTCACGCTAATATGCGTCTAATTCAATCTTTAGTCTCTAAGGAGTTGGTAAGACACCTCCCCAAGATGAAGTTTGATAGTAACTTTTGTGATACTTGCAAAGTTGGAAAGAAAGTTCACTCAAGTCACAAAGCCAAGAATTTGGTTTCAACCTCTCGGTGCTTAGAACTCCTACATATGGATCTCTTTGGACCTACCGCTATACAGAGTTATGGAGGTAACCTTTATACCTTAGTTATAGTTGATGACTACTCTAGATTCACTTGGACTAGATTTTTGGCATCCAAGAATGAAGCTTTCGATCATTTCAAAATTTTTAGTCGAAGAATTCAAATCAACTAGGATGTCCAATTGTCTCTATTAGGACGGATCATGGTAGGGAATTTGATAATGAAGTGCAAGTTGGTGCCTTTTGTGAAGCTCATGGTATTACCCATAACTTCTCGGCTCCTCGCACTCCACAATCAAATGGGGTAGTTGAAAGGAAGAATAGGACCATCCAAGAGATGAGTAGGACGATGTTAAACGAGCAATCTTTGCCTCAAAAGTTTTGGTGCAATGTCGTGGACACATCGACTTATATTCTCAACCGAATTCTTATTCGACCCTTCCTAGGAAAGACCCCGTATGAGATTCTTAAAGGTAAGAAACCCTCATTGAAATACTTTAGGGTGTTTGGAAGCAAGTGCTTTATCCTCAACACCAAAGACTATCTTACCAAGTTTGACCCAAAGTCATACGAAGGTATCTTTTTAGGTTATTTCCAAACTAGCAAAGCCTACATAGTCCTTAATAGAACCTCGGGCGTAATTGAAGAATCACTTAACGTGACTTTTGATGAAACCCCTCCTTTAACCAAGACACCACCATTGGTTGATGATGACTTGGATGAAGTAGAAGTAGTTAGAGCCAAAGAGGTTAGAAAAATAGGAGTTGAAGACCTTAGTGTTGAAAAGGAAGTAAACATTAAGGAGTCTAAGGATCATACTCTCAATAATATCATTGGTGACTTAAATCAAAGGACCCTAAGATCTCAAGTCCAAAACCAAAGTTTTTTGTTTCGTCTCCTTGATTGAACCAAATAATGTTAAAGAAGCTTTGATGGATGAGAGTTGGGTCATTGCGATGCAAGAAGAATTGAATCAATTTGTTGCTAATGATGTTTGGGAACTTGTTCCTCCACCTAGAAGTTCTACCATTATAGGAACCAAATGGGTATATAGGAATAAGCTAGATGAGAATGGTGTTGTGTCTCGTAACAAAGCTAGACTTGTAGCACAAGGCTATAATCAACAAGAAGGGATTGATTATGACGAGACATATGCACCGGTAGCTAGATTATAATCCATTAGAATCATTTTAGCCTATTAAGCTTCAACAAATGGATGTAAAGAGTGTGTTTCTTAACGGTTTGATCAATGAGGAGGTATATGTGGCTCAACCTCCTGGCTTCATTGATTTTGAGAAACCGGATCATGTTTACAAGCTTAAGAAGGCACTGTATGGTCTTAATCAAGCACCCAAAGCTTGGTATGATAGACTGAAAGCGTTTCTTGTTAAACATGAGTATACCATGGGAATGGTAGACAACACTCTCTTTACAAAGAAGAAAGGTTCTCACCTCATAATCGTGCAAATATATGTTAATGACATTATATTTGGCTCTACTTGTCAAGAATTGTGTGATGACTTTGCCAAAATCGTGCATGATGAGTTCGAAATGAGTATGATGGGAGAACTTAACTTCTTTTTAGGACTCCAAATTAAACAAATGGACGATGGTATTTTCTTTAGTCAATCTAAGTACGCTAAAGAAATGCTAAAGAAATTTGGATTAGAAGAATCTAGACCAATGAAGACCCCTATGGCCTCAGATACTAAACTCACCGTAGATGATGATTGTGAGTCGGTAGACAACACCAAATATAGAGGTATGATTGGTAGTTTGTTGTACCTAACGGAAAGTCGACCAGATATCATGTTTAGTGTTTGCCTTTGTGCTCGCTTCCAAGAGGCTCCAAAAACCTCTCACCTTGAAGCGGTTAAGCGTTCCGATACATTAAGGGCACTATACATTTAGGATTATGGTATCCTAAAGGGACCGGCGTAGAAACCATTGTCTACGCGGACTCGGATCATGCGGGAGACTATGTGGATCGGAAAAGCACTAGTGGTGTTTGTACCTTCATGGGTTGTTGTTTAACTTCTTGGTTCTCTAAGAAACAAACCGCTCTCACGATATCCACCACGGAAGCCGAGTATGTGAGTGCCGGAAAAGCATGCCAACAAGCTCTATGGATGAAGCAAGCGCTTGTTGACTACGAGATTTGTCTTAATGATGTTCCCATCATGTGTGACAATAAGGGTGCTATAGACCTTAGCAAGAATCCCGTGAAACATTCGCGAACCAAGCACATAGAAATTCGTCACCATTTTCTTAGGGATAATGTTCAAAAGGGGAACATTTCAATTGAGAAGGTATCCTCCGAGGATAACTTAGCCGACATCTTCACTAAGCCACTTAAGAGGGAACCTTTTAATTACTTGCGTATAGGTCTAGGATTAATGGAACATATTCCTTAATTGCTTTCCTTTATTGAGTCTCTTTCTTTCCTTTGAGTCTTGTATCATTTTGAGTCTTTGAGTCTCCTAAACTCTTCTTAAAAATCTTCTCTTCTCCTTTTCAAAATCCTCAAAGTCTCTTTCGAAAAAGGTTGAGAAATGTTTTGACATTGTTAATTCAATCTAAAAACGTTTTTCATAGATTCTTGCTATTAATCTCGAGCTTAAATAATTCATATGTATGATTCTCTCAAACATAGCAAGAAAAAGATAGAATCATGGAGGATCATTGTGTCATGACTTAAGGTCTTGCCTTACACACCTCCTACATCGATTTTTAAATCCATGTATTTTGGTCAATCCCTATTTGGTGAATTAGTATGTGTTCTCTTTGTCTATCTTTGCTTTTAAGCATATCCCTATGATAAGTTAGACTAGAAAAATAAGATTTGCTGAAAAATCTTCCTTCACCACAAAAACTCAACCACTGTAGGCGGTTCCATATATGAACCGCGGTTCCTTATCAATAAGTAACCGCCGGAAGCAATAAGGAACATCGGACAGTGCTTCCTTATTTTTCGGGTATTTCTGAAATTCCAAATTTGTTCCAACATTTTTGAGAATCTTTGCTTCAACCCTTTGACCACCCCAAAAACACCTTGAGCCTTCCCTATTAAACCATAAGCATTTTGCCTTACTTCACATCCTAAAATGTCTTACTCTCCTAATGAAAGCCTTGATTCTCCTCCATTCTCCCCAATTGCTTTCAATCCCAACTCACTCAAGAACACTTTCAATCCAAATTCACCCAAGAACACTCTTAATCACATCTCTCCTACCAAGAATGTTGATTGTGTAACATCTTTTCTTCCACCACCATCGTTTAGTGTTCTTCCTCCTTCTCATGATAATGTCATGCACCATGGGACATATTGTCATTGTTGTCAATATCAACATCTTGCTATGGCACACATCTATGAGGAGTTGAGCTACATCAAGAGTCTCTTAATCAAGCCTCCTCTTCACTTTGATTATGAGATCTCCACCAAGCCACCACCACCACATTCCGCCACTACCTTGTCTTTCATATAAGCATTGGTTGCTTATCCACAAGACACCTTTTTCTTTTAAGCAAATCTTAGAATTCTATATTAACTAGGATTAGATTTATACTTTTGGCTTGTTTTCTATTTCATACATCTTTGTATTAATCTTTTCTTATTTTTATATGACTTCACTTGGATCTTAGTCTTTGTGTTTTCTTCTCTTTTATTCTTTTAGTGTGACCTTTAGCTATTTCTTGTTGGTTGTTTCTTTTGTTCAACTAACCCTTCTATGTAGCTTGTCACCATATCTCGATTCCTCGGTGCCCCAAGCTAGGGGGAGTAAGCACCAAGGGGGAGTCTTTTCAAAGTCCGTCTCTTCAACACTGACTTGTGCAACCTTTTTGCTTCGACAAAGGGGGAGAAATGAATAAACTCGTCTTCGAAAATCTTGTGTTTTGTGTGATTGAGTTTATATATTGTCGGAATCAAAAAGGGGAGATTGTTAATGCAATAATGCCTAAAAACTTTACTTGCATTTTTCGGTCTCGCTTAGTTTTGATTACGACAATGTGTAAAAACAAGCATTTACAAAAACAACGAAAAACGAATTCTTGATTTCAAGTATTTTTCATTTTACCCATTTTCACTTAAAGGTATGAATAAACAAGTACTAACCTTAATCAAGTGATCAAGTGATGTAATCTTTTCTTAAAACTCACTTTTAATTAAGTGTGACAAGTTTTTAATTAAACTTTCTTTTTAAGAAAATGTTTTATTAAATTAAATATTTGAAAATTTGAAAATAGCATATTCCCTTTTGATTTGGAATATCCTTTCTGGATATTTTTATAACCAGATATGACCTCCACCACTAAAGGACAAAAAAGGAGCGGAGTCTAGCCCGGCGGTTCCTTAGCGCCTGGGCGGTTCCTTATCGATAAGGTACCGCCGGCTGAGATAAGGAACCGCGGGTAGATATAGCCGTTGGCCCTTTGTCCTAAAAATAGTGGACCTTTCTCAGATTTTCAATTCACCTCTTTTGCACATAAATTTCCAGATTCAAACATACTTCTTAAATCACTCAAATCCTTGATTATTTGATTGATTACTACTTGTTTAGAAGTGAATCTATCTCATCCATCCCTTCCTCTTCAAGTGCAAAGAGAAGAACACTATCATTATGAAGTGTTGAGTCCACCACCAAAGATCCTTTGAAGATCAAATTTTATACATTTGTTGTTGTGTAATAGTTGTGAAGATCCAAGTAGTTGTGTCTATTTGGAAGTTGTGTATGTACTAAGTATAGTTGTGTAGATTGGTCATAGCTGATTAGGGCTCGACTTTTAGCTTAGAGTCGGAAATTGGTTAAGCGACGTGTACAGTTTTCTCCACCATAAGGATCTTGTTGTGTAGTGAACTCTCGAGTAAGGAGTACTCGGGGAGTGGAGTAGGAACGAGGAGTGAGCTTCGTTGCCGAACCACTATAAATCCTTGGTGTTTGGTTTGATCTTTCTTTACCCTTAACTCTTTACATTCTTTATTCTTTGTGCATATATATATTAGTTAGTATTAGTTTAAATTACACTATCATTGTTCATATTGTGCATAAGAAGATTTCACTTATTTCCTTAAGTCTAAGTTTTTGAGAAAAATGTTTTTTTGAAACCCATCATTTAACAAGTAAATATAAGAAACTATTCACCCCCCCCTTCTAGTTTCTACAAAAGGGATTGTATCCACTGTTGGAAACAAAATCCATGTTTCCAGTGTTTGAAGTAGATGCACCTCCAGTCCTCTTCAAGACATCAGTTTCCATAGTCCTCAATTGATTATAGATGTCATCAAGACTTAGAAATTTGCGACTATTTATGCACAAAAATGAATTAGATTGTACATACCAAGCTTCACCAAGACTACTTAGAAAAGTGAAGTGTATATCTTCATTGTCAAGCTTCACTTCCATAAATTCAAGTTTGCTAGTTAGGTCCTACAAATGACTTCTAACCTCACTAAGCTTTTCACCAGGGAAATCTTTGAAGGTAGTGAACTCGTTGACCAGTTTCTTTCTTCTTTGCTTAATGGTACGTTGTTACCACCAAAGGTTTTCTTAATGGCTTCCCATAATTCTTATGCAGTTTCATGCTTCCTAAACTTAAATTGCTCCTTTTTTGACCAAGAGCTAATTGAAGACAACTTAGTGCCTTCATGTCATTCTTTCTTGCAGCAATCTCACCAGCAGATGTAGCTCTATCGCACTTGAACTTTCATGTTCTTTTTCACCATCAACTTTAGTATTTAGTTTCTTCTTTGCTTCATTCTCCCTCCTCTTTTACTCAAGATCAAAGGTGTTTCCAAACTTAATGATCTCCCAAAAGATGTAGTGATCAACTTGGAGATATTGCTTGATTATGAAGTCCTACAACTCAAAGTTGTCATGGTTAAGAATTAGGAGCTTGATGTTACTGGTGAGGTGAGTAGGGTTTGGTGAGTTTTCAACTAAGTTCGACATAGTTAGGGGTTGTGAATTTGCGATTAGGTTTTGTGCGATTTAGGGTTTTTTTCTTTTGATCATAGTTCCTCAACAAGCTCGGATACCACTTATTGATCCCAAACTTAGATCGATTTAGCTTTTGTATTATCGAGATAAATCAGGTCTAATACGTAGAGAAACTTTGTGTAACTAACAATCTAAGTGTTGCGGAATTTAACACTTAGAACAAAGAACAAAGTAACACAAACGATTACCAAACTTTCCAATCGATTAATAACAATAATCAGAACAGTGGTTGAAAAGTGTATCTCACATCTAACCCTAAGGCCTCCTTTTATAACATAAGGAGCCTTGTACATTAAGCCAATGATCAACTATAATTGAAAATATACAAAGATAAACATGAAAAATAACTTATTTGACTATATCTTCATAATATTACAAAATGTGTTGATCCATGCAATCCCACAGTAGGTGGGAGTCTTCTTATCAGTGGCTTTATGACAGTGGCTACACAACACTTGACAACGGATAGAATAATCTTTAATATCGGATATAATCCTCTTGTCAGCGTATAAGGACTTAGTCATTTTATTCCCAACAGAGGTTTTATTCGGGTTGTCCTGATCAGGTTCGGGTCAATTCGGGTCGGATCAACTCGGGTTGAGACTAATAAATCCAGACCCGAACCCGACCGTAATTAGAACTCGGGTTACTCAGGTTTGGGTCAAATCGGATCAGGTCAACTATGGTCGGGTTAATTTGGGTTTGGTTTAACCCGAATATACCTAAAAAGTCTAAAAAAATTGCTTACTTAAGTATATTTACAATGTAAAAAGTGTCAGTCGGGTCAGGTCAAATCGAGTCGGGTCAATTTGGGGTAAGGCTAAAAATCTACACCCGAACCCGACACTATTTAGAACTCGGGTTAGTCGGGTTGACACGAATTGACCTGAATAAGCTTTTTGACTCGAGTGACCCGACACAAATAGGCTTATTCGGGTTCGATTTGGGGCGGATTTTTTGACACCCTAGTCGCGATGATGACGATGTCAGTAGAGGAAGCAATTAATGGAAATTAGTGGCGGTTAGTGGTGGTTGAGGATGATGGTCGTTGCAATAGACGATTGCGAACTTGTGGTAGTTGGAAGAGGTGGCGATCGGAGGTGGATGTGGTGGTAATGGCAATGATAGATGGTTTGGTGGCTTTTGGATGGTTATTTATAGGTGGTGGTTGCGATAAGCGGTTGTGATAGTTGGTATAGGTGGCGACGTGATGGGGAGGTTGTGCTAGTGGTGATGATCGGCGGTGTGGTGGTGGTAGTGGTGGCGGTGGCATCAGCGGTAGCCGTTAATGATGGTTGTAGAGTGTGATGACGACATCGGTATATGTGGTGGTTGCTAGTTGACAAATACACAATTGAATCCACGATGATGTGGGCCGTGGTTGTGGTTGATGGTAGGGGTGGTGATTGTATGACGTGTTACCATGGTGAGGTTGTAGCGTTCGGGGGGGGGGGGGGTGGCGTCAGAGTGTGGTGGTGGCATTGGGAGGATGGTGGTAGCGACAATGGTGGTGGTCAGTGATGGTAGAGGTGGTAGGTGGAGACACACACATATCTGAATCTATTACCTTGGATCCATTATCCTCAATTTACAGGGGAATGTTCATTGTCTTTAATAGTTAATGATTAATTATATTTTTCCTATCTAAAACTCTATTAATCATTCTCATTCCCATTCTTTACCCCTTAAAACTCCTAACCAAGCACGCTTACTACCCTTTTTAAACCAGTTTATGGTTTGGAAAAAGTAAACCCTCTCCTTTATTAACTAAGCTTCCTCCCCCCCCCCCCATTTTGCTACTTCTTCGTCGATCGGCTTCGGCCGATCGTTCTGTCTTTTTTATGTCGACTCCTCTCCTATCTCTCGTAATGATAGCCCCTTGCTTACACATCTGTCCTTTCCCACTGTTGCGCGTCGTTCGCCACTACCGCATCACCATTTGATGGCTTGTTGTTAATGTTCGTTTCTCTTCTGCTCAAATTTTTTTATCTTTTGGTCTCTTGTGCTCAGATTTGTTACGGTCCATCAACATCACATGTCGTCTGCCACCCCTCTACCTTCCTTTCGGTTGTTGCCTTGGGTTATGGATTTTAATTTGTTTGACTTAGGTTTAGCTTCTTTAGGGATGTTAGGTTTTATCTTTATGTATGTTTTTATGTATCTTGTGTACTTTTTCTCCAAGCTTACACTATATGGTTGTGTCAACCTAAAGCTCACATTGATGATTCCCCCTCACCCCTTGTATTGTGTTGTTGTTGTTGGTCATAACCTTTCCGGTGCATGTCTTGATTTGTCTCAACTTGTTACCCCGTGTACTTTGTTTGGTAAATTGGTTTCGATTTTGCATTTTCTATTTCGACGTAACTTGTTTTGTACAAATTTTATCCATTTGTGATGATATGAATCGTCTGTGTAAAAAAAGTTTAGTTTAGCTTTTAATCTTTAATTTTAATCTTAATTTACCATTTGAATTTAATCATGTCAATTGCATAATCTGTGTTTCATTCTTTTCATTTTTTTTATGTATTTAGCTTGCTGAAAAAAAAATTTTAAGTCACCAGACGAGGCTTAGAGGGAAAGGTGCGGTGACGGACGAAGCTCGTCAAAGCCGAGTCTCGTAGTAGCTCGCCGAGACTCATCGCCTCATCGACCCCTCTCTTCGTATGACTTCGTCGGGCTATACGTCAAATAGACACAAATAAAGACAAAAGAAATGTGAGAAAGAGTCATTGGCTAACGATTTTATTTCAGTTATTTTTAATTAAAAATTAAAACTTTTTTTTATCTATATATATCTAACATTTTTTCAATTAAGCAACCATAAATACATGCAAATTTTTATATCTAACAATAAAAAATATCTCAATTTTCAAATGACAGTTATTCTCATCTCAACTTCATTTCTCTTCTTAACACGTCGGACGCAAATCAATTGTTGTTCTCTAACTCATCGACGCCATTGTTTCAATACTCTATTTCATTCTACTCGTAGTTCCCAACCTCTTCGCAATACTCGTACACTCCTTTTGCTACACAATATTTTCGCCAAATAACACCCAAACAAATTTATTTACAACAAGCCTTTCAAAACGCCTAACTAAACAACCTATTCCAAACATTCCAAACAACACATCCATGAAACACAATTCAAAGTATCACAACCACAACCACCAGCAAAAGAAAACAGTCGAAAAGAAAAACAAACGGCAAAAAATCCTCCACCCCCGCGGTTGATTTGTTCGCGGATGATAACAACAAAGAAGACGAAGATGACGTAGTAATGGTGGAACTCCGACCCAAATTTTGTATGTTGAACACGTGACGAGGAGAAATTGTAGAGCGAGTTTTGGATTGAAGTGTCGAAGAACATCGATATTGAGAATGGCCTAAATGAAAAATGATTCTGGGGCAGAATTTTGAGATTTCAATAAAAGTGCAATAAATGTTGTTCATGCCAAGAATATGTTAGCGGAGAAATGGAGTCAGATGCACCCTGATTGTCAAAAATTACACGCTATTTACAAAGAAATGACTCGAAAAACGGTGAAATTGACGGTAATGTTTTGGAAGCTACGAATGCCGGATATAGTGTTCGTTCGACCAAAACACCCCTAAAGGGTTTTCGGTTTGTTCATGTGGTTCGACCAAGAAGGAAAAGAAACACAGGTTTCTTTTATTGATTGATTCAAGTTGTTTAACACAAACGTATTAGCATATTTATTACTTTTATTAACGTATTATATGCGTATAATTAGAGAGATCATTGTTTGATCGTAAGTGAGTTTTTTGTTAATTGGTTATTCGATAAAAGCGTTTAATATATTATTAATACGTGATCTTATATTTATTTCGTTGCACACTCGTGATTATTAACGTGTTAATATGGTTAATGTTTTATAAATTCGAACATATTATGATTAACACTTACCTAGTTAAACGTTCCTGATGAACACTTTCTTGAATATAGTCCGTGATGAGCAACTAGAACACTATTATTAAAAATGTCACATTTTTATTTTTTTCATCAACCATTTGAAGGTGTATTGAATCATAAAACTACATTTGTATTTTAATAAAATCTTCACGCAAAACTACTTTATTTAAATTTTTTAATAAAAAAATAATTTACACACTTAAAAAAAATTGAAACACTCATTATACAAGCAAAAGATTCATAATATAAAATACAATACAACAATTTTTTTTTTGATAAACATGTGGTTCTTTTAATAATAACTTAGTTAAAAAAAATAAAAAAATTGATATTACCTCATATAAATTTGATTATATTATACTCCGTAATGTATTGAGAAAAGAAACATGTATTTAATAATATTATATGATGGAATTTAAATCTTTAACGTGGAAATAATTTCATTACATGTGAACGCTCTAATAACTAATATACGGAGTAGTATAATACTCACAAGTCAACTTTTACAATATTGTGATAATCATGTATCTATGTCATTAAAAATATGTTAGTAGGTGTTTCAATTATTTATAGGGTAAAAGATATAATACTTACTTATTTAAATGTATTGACTTTAAATATTTATAAACCATCACATAATTTTACCAATAAATTTAGTTTTGTAACGATATTTATTTTTTGAATAAAAGTTTTGTAACAATATTATCGGCTATATTTTCGCGTTATTAATTAATTTAATTTAATAATCAATGTCACTAATAAGATCCACCGTGGACTATTAATATATCTACCCATATATTAGTAAGTGTTTAAAATTAATACATTTGAATAAGTACGATGATATTATAAATTTTTTTCAATTAATTTAACTAATTAACTTTACAATATTAATAAGCAAAATAAGTACATGGATAATACCGTGCAAGCGTGTCGATAACAAGTTACCATATTAATGAAGACGGAACAATTTGAAATTTCATACACGCGATAATTTAGTAAGTGTTTAAAGTCGATACATTTTAAAAAGTAATATAATATTATATAAACAGATGCTCGTGTAGAACAATGACAAATATTTATAGTGACAATACAAGTTTATAAGTTATAAACGAAAAATATTTAAAGTTTAAAACACTATCTATGAAATTATAGTTTTCATTTTTTTCTTAATTTTTGATCATCTAACAATAAAGTATAAATGTATAGATTACTACTCCTTTCGTCGTGTATTAAATATTAAAGTTTGATTTTTTTAAGAATTTTTTTTCCACATTGGCTTTAGTATTTATGTTTAGTTATATAATACTACGTACTTGATAAAAAAAAATATATTTATGAAAAAATGCATTTAAAATCTAGTTTTTTCATATATATTTTAGGTTAAAAGTTATATAATACCATCGTACTTATTAAAATGTATCGACTTTAAACACTTACAATTTAATCGCTAGACATTACAAATAGACTTTTAAATTGATTGTAAACTTTACCAATATGACTTTGAAATGACCGAATTACCCTTTTCTTTTGTTTTTTTTGTTAATCGATCTAATATTGTTTTTTTGAGGGTTTGATTTTGGTTTGCTAATGATCTTTGATAACAAAGATGATATATGTTGTTAAACTCAATGATGCAAAACAACGGCAATGATAACTTTGTACGGAAGATGGAATATATGATGATGTTGATGATAGATGATGACGCAAAAATAAAGATGCAAAAATAAAAAGTCAAATATTAAGATGCAAAACTGAAGATGCATAAACGTAGATGCAAGATTGGTGATGATGTTGATGATGTAGTGGATGACTGGATGATGATGATTAAGAGCTCATGATTTTAGCGATCGATCGACGATGACGATGTCAATGATAGATGATGGTGCGAAATCCGCAATGATGATGACGATGAAGATGGCTGATTACGATATGATGATGAACTCGAAGACGTTGATGATTATGGTTTATGACCGATTCGTGTTTGCATCTTAAGATATATCTCAAAAACATATTTAGGGTTGTTTGTTTTAGTTTATATAGTAGGCTTATAAGTTTATTAGCTTATATAAGCTTATAAGCTGAAACCAAGTGTTTGGTTAAGCTTATATAAGTAGGCTTATAAGCTTATATAAGGAGGTTTTGGTAAGCCAAACATGTGAGGCGTTTATAATAAAAGGTAGGCTTATATAACTATTATATATAAAAAGCCTTTTATACCCCTATTTAATAACTACATAATTTAACATTCTTATGTTTTTTTGTTATTTTACTTTATTAATTTTAATAAGCCTAACCAAACACTTAACATAGACTTATATGCTTATAATATATAAGCCATAAATGGCTTATATAATATAAGCCTAAGCTCCACTCATAAGCTTAATCAAACACCCCTTAATTTATAAAGAACTATAATTTTCTTATGATACCTTTGGATCTTTGTACACGTGGCAAGGTTTTATGGTCTTTTACATATTTTAGTTTAAGGATGTGTTTTCATAGAACTAATCTCTGCTGCATAAAATATTGTCCTATAAAATACTAAAGAATACGAGGGTAATTTAGTTCTTTCAGAGCCATATTGGTAAAGTTTACAATCAATTTAAAAGTTTATTGGTAATGTTTAACGATTAAATTGTAAGTGTTTAAAGACGGTACATTATGATAAGTACGATGATATTTATAGCTTTTACTTTATATTTTATATAAGACAAAAAAATAGCTATAATTAAATTGATTTTTTTAAAAAGAAATCGAGCTTAACGTTTAGTATGGGGATAGAGATTGTATAAACTGACATGCCTGAAAAAAATAATTATGGTTAACAAAAGCTTATAGTTTTCACAATCCTAAGAACACTAAGAGCGGTTCGGTTCGGTGTAAAAAACGTCACGTAAAATTTTGGGGGTTTAATATCATATTTGTTTTTGACATCACATTTTTTGTGACAACACTTGGGGCCTAAATTTGGTGCAAAAATAATTTTTTTCTTTTAAATACACTATAACTTGAATAAAAACGTCATTAAACTAAAAGAAACAGTACATAAAAGAAAATTAGATTACAATTTAGTGATTACGGCTCAAATGCTCCACAAGATCGGCTCGAAGCTCGTTGTGCCCTCTTTGGTCTCGAATTTCTTTTGTTTTCCTCTCACGTATTTCACACCGTTCGACCCAAGTTCAATATTATTTGATTGTGTACACCGAAAGCGAGAGCGGGTTGCCGTATTATTCTCCAACGACCTTATAAGACACCGAAAGCGTGTTCGATATCTTTTCTAGCGCTTTCTTGAACTCTTTTATACCGCAACATTTTTCATCCCTTGAAATCAAAAATGTTTTCACAAAAGTAGACCATTCTGGATAAATATCGTCGGTCAAATAATAATATTTTTGTATGATTTTTCATTTATCACAAACAGAGATTCCCGAACCTTATCGACAAACTCATCATCAGATAAAGGAGAACCATATAACACATTTAGATTATTTTTGCCCATGGACCTCTAAAGTATGCATGCCAAAACTACAATTGTTGGTGCGCAACTACTTCTAACATAAGAGTTGGGTATTTAAGGTCCCGTCTTTTTAAATTGAGTGTGTAAAGCTTTGTGACAATTTTTTCAGTCCCAGTGAGCATTCTCGAACGTGCAATGCAAGTGTTTTTTTGACATCCACGGGATTTGGTTTCTTTAAATACGTTTCAACATATAAAACATATATGCATTTAGTAAAATTAAGCAAACATTCTCTAGAAGTGTGTTCGGTAATTTACAAATACTCGTTAAATGCATCGGGTGATGACCCATATGCCAATTGACGAAGTGATCTTTAGAATATGATGAATACTTTATCGATCGGTAGCATCCATCCCAGAGTGAAAATAAGAAAAGTATCCGAGAAGAGGGTCGGCTTCATAACTTAAAATAGTATCGAATATTTTTTAATAGTATTGAACTCAGACGATACTTTCGCCGGAATTTCTCTTCAGGGTATTTTAAAGGAGTTTCGTCATCGCCAAGTAGTTATCGACTAACCGTTGACTCGCGTCTTCCCGTTCACGCGGTATATATGTCCTCTTATGTTTTGGAGACGACCCCGAACCACCGGCTTCTTGGCTACACATAGCTACAGATGTCTCATACTCCGTAAAACCATGCATATAACATTCGCGATCGTCTCTGAAATACATTTCGTATTTTTCGACGGTGTTGTTGTATGGATCCATGTGGGTAAAAAGTAATAGAAGTAGAAAAATATGAGATAAAAAATGTAAAAGAGTGTATAACATTTGGTGAAAAGAGGTAGCATTTATAAAAAATTTGGGTTTAAATTTGTTTTTTTTTTCAAAAATAACGGCTACAATTACACCCCAACGGATAGATTTCAATTTTTTTAAATGGGAAAATCCACCAGCTGTGCTGGTTGAGTTGGCGCGAGAGCCGTAGCAAAGCATCAATGTTGGTTTGGCACCGAAAACTTACCAACCGAGTAGCCAGCTACCATTCTCTTTCTCTAAAACTTCACATATGTAGAAAAATTGGTAGTAAAATTAACATAGTTTAGAAATTCGATTGTATGTCGTAATATATATTAAAGTTAGATTAAAAATATGAATTGTTTAGCTTGGCTTGCAAGGAAAAAAAATTTCTATCTAATTTAGGATAGGTTTCCACCCCAACATTTCCATAACTATAGATGAGAGGATCTTAGTTATTTTTTTATTCTTTTTTAAATTGTAAGCTTTATTGGGTTCTTTATGAATGGGTGTGTGATGGTATAACATTTGTATTTTTTTATCGGTTATTTGTAGTCTTTCGAGTTTACTACTTGTGCTTGATACAACTTATGATCTAGCGTTTTGCGATCAAACTTTGGGATTGTTGTCGTAATTATCCAGCAAGTGGTATCAAGAATCATAGGTTAGTCATGTTCTTTGTAGATTGAGTGATAGATTGAAGTATCGAGGTTTGGTTCGAGTTCTGTCGTTTGTAGCAGTGACAAGAGCAACATAATTTTTTTTGGCGGGTTTTCTTACAAATATAGATAACGACAAATGAATTGTATCATGTGCACATGCATGTGAAGGTTCGTTAATCTAATTACAATCGTTCAAGTGTTTTTATTTTTATTAATCAAATTCAGTTAGTTGTTGCTGCGATTTTTTTTCTTATGGTGTAAGTTTCGATCGTGGTTTGCTTAGGTTGCAACTTAACGATCGAGGTTTTTTATTCGAGATCGATGTTTGAGTGTCTTTTTTTTAATTAATTCATTTTGCAAGAAGGGGATTTATAAACAACGGGTATATTGCACACGGCTTGTGAGACTTAATGGTGAAATTGTTTAAGAAACAACTTGACAAGGTTTTCATAAAGTGTTGGGTCAATATTTACTGACCCTGAAGCAACTCTAGGATTTGAACAGAAAATCCCCCTAAGTGTTTCAGGTTCAACAGAAAGGTGACTCTGCTGAAACATGACCAGAGGAACAAAGATTCCTACTGAAGAATGTTTTGATGAAGGATGTTCAACTTTCCTCTCCCAGATAACTTAGAAGACAAATGAGTCTTTTCCTTTAAAGACTAGGCGGTCTAGTTGCTGAAGAACAAGTCCTAAAGAAGAGCTTTCAGTTCAGTTTGGCTTGACATTACCAAACTGAATGATGTCGATCTTTTCTAGAATACTGAAGACACTTCAATATTCTGAAGGTTTGATATTGGATTTAGCTTAGCCTTTGTGTACTCAATCGTTCTCGGTATCTAATCGAATTGAACACGGTTTTGGTGGAATTATTGTAATTGGTCACTAAAAGGGGGAGCTTGATTTTCTAAGTCTCTAAATAACATAAACGTAAAAGATATTAAAAAATAAAACAAGAATGTCTAACCTTGATTGGAGGAAAAAGAAAACTTGAAAATTAACTAGAAACAAAAAGGAAAACTTAAACCCTTCGGAATGCCTACTGTTGGAATCCCGTCGGAATACTGTCGGAAAAATCCGTCGGAATGCTCCGTCGGAACACAATCGGAATGAATCAAAAGGAATTCTGTCGGAATAACTATTAAAGTGTCGGAATCATATACAGTAAAACTATCAGAATCTTTGTCGGAATAATCCTTCGGAAAACGGTCGGAATATATGATAAATGCTACTGTCGGAATACCGATCGGAATATCGATCGGAATCCAAAACCCTTTTCCGATACAAGGTATCGGAAAAACAGTCGGAATGTAAAACCCTAATCCGATGGAAGCCGTTGGAATAATGGCCGGAAAGGGTAAACCCTTTTCCGATGGTTTGTAAAACGTAATAAGCAAAACTAATAAGCTCCTTTTTTAATAAGCACAATCCGACACTTAACCAAATCAATAATGAAAGAGTTAAATAAGCACGAATAAGAAACATTCAAAACTCTAAATAAGCAAACTTTTTAAAACAAACCTTAAAAAGACGAAACTTTTAAGAAAACTTAAAGGAAAATAAGCTAAATACAAAATAAGCCAAAAAGCATAATAAGCTCAAAGCTCAAATCATATCAAAACTTAGATATGAACAAAAAGATAAACTCTTTGTTCACACAAACATCAAGATGAAACAAGATTTATTATTATTTCGGATCAAAGGGAAATCAAAATCAAGAAAGGTAGAAGAAGATTAATGATGAAAATCTTAAACTTGAACTTGTAGATCAATGATTCCAAAATACAAGATTAAATGAACGCTTAAACTTGAAAGAAAAGATGAAGAAATCTAGAGAGAGAAAGTAGAAACACCTACTTCTCTCTAAAGATATGAAAAACGAGAAAATTAAAAAGTGACTAAAAAAACTAACTCCTCAAAATGAAGAGAATGAGGAATATATATAGGAGAGGGGAGGTATGTTGCTTCCTTCTTTCTTTCTCTTTCTCGTCTTTTAATTTCTCGCCTTTCTCGACTTTGCCTCTGGATTAGTCGAATGATAAAACGAACTTGTCTTCTAATTTTCTTCTTAGTAGAATTAGTTCTTCCACTTTGTTAAACTTCCGTCTTTAGACTTTTTCTTTGATAAATCTTCAGAATAGGCCTTGGACTTCCATTCTTCTTGCCCTTTTGATCTTTTGACTTCGTCTTTTGTCTTTTTCTTCGATAAAAGCCCGTGAAAGCCCGTGTTTTCTCCCTTTTTCATATTTTTATCCTGAAACACAATAAAAACACAAACCACGCATAATTCCGACTTTTACGAAAAAAATACACGTTTTGGTCTTGTTATTATTGGAAATAAGTGGTAAAAGGATAAGTGTTTTCACACTTATTAAATCCCCTACACTTGACCATTGCAATGCCCTCATGCAATGCATTAATTTCAAAGCACAATTTACATTCCTCATCATAATTAACCCACCTTGGCCTTTATTAAATACTAAACATCAAGGAAATTTAAAAAGATAGAAAATTGCAAAATATTTAAAAGAAAAATAAGTAAGGAAATCTAACATTTACATTGGGGTTTTGGTTGTCATGAATGTTTATCACCCTCAAGTTTCACGTTCACCAAACCAAGCTTATAAACGAGATCATTGTTATTATAAGTTAGCAAACTAACACAAACTCATGTGACCCAATTATTTACTTAGACTCCCTTATTCCTAGGTGTATCTCTTATATTTTATTGTTGCCTTGAATGATCACGAGGATGCATTGTTTGACTTATTTCGATAGTTTATTAAGGCCGAAAATAAAGTAGGACGATTTAATCAATAGTTAGCTAAAGGACAAAATCTTTTAAAACTGCTTCTCGGGACCTCTTAAAGTTCATATCTAGGCATAACTCGCTTCACGATTTGAGACCTTTCTCGGACCGATATTTGGCAGCGACTTCATACTTCAAATCTTGAGAGACGTTCTTGAAATTATGGTCTTCTCTTCATAATAGGAATTTCTTCACTTGAAGTTTTTGAGAGATTCTTCATACTTGGACAACGACTTCTTCATTTTTCTCCAATCTTTATTTTGGATTTTGATATACAACGATCCGCCTCCTTTTAGGACTTGGATCTATTTATCCTCATACCTTGCTAGGGTCCTCTCGGATAGACTTCTCCATGATCTCTTAGGGAGTGTTTGCTTTTCGTCGTGTGTCTCGATCCTTCATATTGATTTTTGATAAATGATTCTTCACATCACTTTGGATATTTAGCAACAAAATGTAGCTCTCATGCCTTGTTAGGGCCTTTTCGGACTCACGAATCTTTGCATCCCGCTTCAATAAGTTATGCCTTGGCTATGAACTCTAATTAATACCGAGCAACTTTTAAACGATCTTGGGCTAGAAGCTAAGTAACTTTTCAAATCATACAAACTTACTTATTGCAATTAAATTTATTAACAAGCGATGGAAGAAAAAGCTCATAATTAACTCACATAAATTCATGAGAGAATACCAAACTTAAAATTGACTCTATCATCTCTCGTTATCCATAATTTAAAATCTCAAGGAACGAGACTCGTGGATGCTTAGCCTATTAAATCAAAGTTTCGGGGTTTCAAGTCATCTATAGGATCTTGCAAACTCTTAGACTTTTTCATGTTTAGAATTCGCATTTTAAAGTTCCCTTGATAAACAACTTTCTAGGATCAATTATAGGAACTTGCGAAAAGTTCTTGTTCTTAACCCGTAAGAGTTAAGACTTTCGCGTTTTAAAGTTCCCTATATAAAAGCCTAGCAAAACTTGACTTAAACACTTTAAGGATACTAGCTAGAGTAAACTTAGATAAGTAAACTCGGGTTGAGTCAAAAGATTCATGACGTTTGAAAAATTAAAACCACTTTATTAAACTTTATTTTAGCAAAGAAAGTAAATAACGATAACAAAGGAAAAATTACTAGGCCAAAATAGATTAAAAATTTTGAAAAATGTCGAAAAATCAAATTTTCCGGTTAAAATGAGGACAAATTAATGGAAAAGCCCACTTACTTCGATAGAAGTCCCCCTACACTTGATATAAACATTGTCCTCAATGTTTAAGCATGTAGGAGTAAACTCCCCTACACTTAGGACATTGTGCACGTTGTTTAAATCTCGCTAAGGAAGAGACGACTATAGTGATTTCAATGTCAACATATAAGATATGAAATATTGAATCACGACAGTTTAGGATAGAACCGGGAAGACGGGTACACGGGATCACGGGTCGTCAAATGTCATCAGAAGTGCCCTTTGAAGCTTTAATCCCTGCACATCCCAACAAACAAGACAACAAACCCTATGTAGCTCCCCTACACTTATTATGAAAACGGGTAAAAAGGATAGATCAACGGGTTGCCTCCCGAGAAGCGCTTGTTTTTGTTAACAAAGTCACGAGCCTGACTTGACCCAGAACTAATTCAAAGGAAATGTGGTGAGGGATGGAATCATCTCATGAGAGTTGTCCTCACCAAAGTATAACTTCACATGCTGGCCATTCACTTAAACATTAGGCCCATTTGGTTGAGAAAGCTCAATGGTGCCATAAGGGAAGACTTTGGCGACGGTGAATGGACCAGACCAACGGCTCTTAAGCTTGCCCGAAAAGATTTTCAACAGAGAGTTAAAAAGTAAAACTTGATCACCTATGTGAAACTCTCGGTTCTTAATCCTAAAATCGTGAATGAGCTTGGTTTTCTCCTTGTAGATCAATGAATTCTCATAAGCTTCATTCCTCAGTTCATTGAGTTGGATTTCCTTAGATCACCGACTTTGTTGATATCAAAATTAGCCCACTTCAAGGCCCAATAAGCCTTATGTTCCAACTAAATAGGGAGGTGGCATGCCTTCCCGTACACAAGACGATATGGAGTGCAACCAATAGGTTACTTATATGCGGTACGGAAAGCCCACAAAGCATCATCTAACTTATCGACCCACGAGGCACGATGCTCTCCCACAATTCGCTCTAAAATTCTCTTGAGTCCACGGTTAGAAATCTCGGCTTGACCATTAGTTTGTGGATGATAAGCGGTGGAAAGACGGTGATTGACACCATATTTAGCCATAACTCGAGCAAATTTATCATTGCAAAAATGAGTCCCGCGATCACTGATGATAGCACGAGGAACACCGAATCGAGCAAATAGTTGCTTCAAAAAGTTCACAACCACCCTCGCACCGTTCGTAGGTAAAGCCTTTGCTTCAACCCATTTAGATACGTAGTCAACGGCTACGAGGATGTACTTGTTCCCTTTGGATGATGGAAATGGCCCCATAAAGTCGATGCCCCATACGTCAAAGATTTCACATTCTTGGATGAAATTTTGAGGCATCTCATCTTTATGTGTGATCTTGCCTTGTCTTTGTCAAGCATCACAATGTTTAACCATTTCATGAGCGTCATGATAAATGGTGGGCCAATAAAATCCAGAGTCGAAAACTTTCTTCGCGGTGTAATTGGGACCAAAGTGACCACCGGTGGGTCCTTTATGGCAAGTTTCTAGGATTAATAAAGCTGTCGGCCCATCAACACACCGACGAATGACAAGATCCGCACATTGTTTGAAAAGGTAAGGGTCGTCCCAAAAATAGTGCTTAATATCCTTAAAGAACTTTTTCTTTTGTTGGGACGTTAACCCTTCCATGAGAATTCCACCTGCCAAATAGTTTGCAATGTCTACAAACCATGGGGTTTCATCAAGATTGGATTTAATAGACATCAAGGCCTCAAGGGGAAAAGAGTCATTAATCTCTTGATTTTGGAGCTCCCCTTGATAAGGATCCTCGAGTCTACTAAGATGATCCGCGGCTAGGTTTTTCCGCTCCCTTTTTGTCACGAATTTTAGTTTTAAATTTTTGTAGGAGCAAAACCCAACGAAGAAGTCTTAGCTTGGAATCTTTTTTAGTTAACAAGTACTTCAACGCGAAATGGTCGGTATAGACAATGGTAGTGGAAAGAACAAGATAGGGGCGTAACTTCTCAAAAGCATACACTACAACTAAAAGCTCTTTTTCGGTAGTGGTATAATGCAATTAAGCCCCCGTCATTGTCTTGCTAGCGTAATGGATTGGTTGGAAGTGTTTGTTCACTCGTTGACCTAAAACCGCTCCAATAGCAAAATCGCTAGCATCACACGTTAATTCAAAAGGTAACTCCCAATTAGGGGTAACTAAGACTAGTGCCTTGTTAGTTTATCCTTAAGAAGATTGAAAGATTTAATACACTCTTTAGAAAAGATAAAAGGAGTATGTTTTTCCAAGAGGTGGGTCATCGGGCGAGCGATTTTAGAAAAATCTTGAATGAATCGATGATAGAAGCCCGCATGACCAAGGAAACTTCTCACACCCTTCACGGTTGAAGGTGGAGGCAATTTAGCAATCACATCGACTTTGGCACGGTCGACTTCAAGACCGGCTTTGGAGATTTTATGACCAAGAACAATACCTTCTTTTACCATGAAATGGCATTTTTCCCAATTAAGAACGAGACGAATGTCTTCACACCGTTTGAGCATACGTTCTAAATTGGCAAGGTAAGTAGAGAAAGAATCACCATAGACCGAGAAATCATTCATAAATACTTCCATAGTTTCTTCAACCATGTCATGGAATATAGCCATCATACAACTTTGGAAAGTCCCGGGAGCATTGCATAAACCGAAAGGCATTCTTTTGTAAGCAAATGTTCCATAAGGACAAGTGAATGTGGTTTTCTCTTGGTCTTTTGGATCGATGGGAATTTGAAAGTACCCGGAGAAACCGTCTAAGAAGCAATAGAAGTCATTATCCGCTAAACGCTCGAGCATTTGATCCATGAAAGGAAGAGGAAAATGATCCTTACGAGTGGCATCATTTAGCTTGCGATAGTCTATGCAAACTCGCCAACCCGTGACAAGTCGAGTAGGAATCAACTCGTTGTTTTCATTGGGAACAACGGTTATTCCGCCTTTCTTAGGCACACAATGGATGGGACTAACCCATGACGAATCCGAAATAGGGTAAATCATTCCGACATCTAGGAGTTTGATAACTTCTTTCTTGATGACGTCATGAATTTTTGGGTTAACCCTTCTTTGGCTTTCGATTGCGGGTTTATCGTCATCTTCCATGAGAATTTTATGAGTACAAAAGTTAGGATCAATTCTGCGAATGTCAGAAATTTTCCAAGCAATTGCTTTCTTATGATTCTTTAGCACGTTGATAAGTCGAGATTTTTCATCCTCTTTCAAGTCCTTTGCAATGATGACGGGTAACTTCTTATTATCTTCGAGGAAAACATATTCGAGATGAGACGGTAAATCCTTAAGCTCTAAATCCGGAGGAGTTTCAATGGAAGGCTTAGTCAAATTCGGATCGTCGATTGTAACTTCCTTAGCAGAAGGTGGAGAAATATGGTCCTCATTGAGAAGTTTCTCAATGGTACGAATGTCTTCTTCCCAATCGGTGGGAGAATCGTCATATTTTAAGTCCACATCCCCTAAAGTTGCTTCAAATTCTTTCAAAAGGAAATCACTTTCTCCAAATGGAGTCAATGATGGAGCAATAGAGGCAACGGTCTCAACAGTGGGTAGACAAGAAGAACCACTTTTACAAGCGTCTTTGAAATGCTCTTCACAAGCCTCATCAAGAACGTCAATGAAATTAATGCTCTCGTGTTCATAAGGTTGCTTAGAAAGTTTACCCATGTTGAAAACTATTTTATCGTCACCAACTCTCATGATTAATTCGCCCGCGGCTACATCAATGAGAGTGCGACCGGTCCTCAAGAATGGACGTCCAACGATTAATGGAACACGGGGATCCATCTCGTAGTCAACGACAACAAAGTCTGCCGGAAAGGTGAATTTGTCGACACCGACGAAGACATCTTCGGCTATCCCTACAGGATAAGCAACCGTACGGTTAGCTAATCCCAATGTCATTCGTGTGGGGACTAGCTCGGGTAGAGATAATTGTTTTCAAACACTTAATGGCATTAAGTTGATACTAGCACCTAGATCGGCTAGGGCCATACAATTCTCTACCCAGGGAAAGTTGCAAGGAATGAGAAAGCGACCTGGATCACCAAGTTTGGTTGGTAATTTCCTTAAAAGAACCGCGGAGCAATTCTCATTAAGTTAGGTCTGAGCAATATCAAGAAGCTTTTCTTTGTCACTGAGAAGATCTTTAAACATTTTAGCATATTTCGGCATGTGAGCGAGAGCCTCGGCAAAGGAGATGTTGAAATTCAATTGTTTAAACATTTTAAGAAAGTTCGAAACTTGGATATCATCCTTGTTCTTCAACTTCTCTTTCCTCAACCTTGAAGGGTAAGGTATATCGGGTTGAGATGAAGGCTTTGGAATGGAATTCTCACTCACATCCTTGGGTGGTGGAGGGGTAGAAATAGAAGGTGGAGGATTCGGTGAAGGGGGCTCGTTTTCCTTTGTCATAATCACCGGTGTAGGTGTAGGAATCTCGGGTTCCTTTAAACCTTTGCCACTTCGGGTGGTGATTGCTTTCATCTCCCCTCTTGGATTAGCAACGGTGTTACTCGGAAGAGAACCCGAACCAGAGGTTTGATTACTTGGGAAGAAACTAGCCATCATATCCCTTAAGTCATTCGTTTGACTGCTTAAAGAGTTTCTCATATCGGCTCGAAGATCATTCCTTTATTTCGCCCTATCCCCTTTCAAGTTAATTATTTGACTCTGAAGATTCTTCACTAGCACATCATTCGTCCTCATGTAAGTTTCAACCTCGTGATTAAATGTGGTGGGTTGGTTGGAAGGAGGAGCATGGTAGGGAGGTGGTTGATAAGCGGGTCGTTGGTAAACTTGATTGTTTCTTTGAGGTGGATATGGGTTTCTTTGGGTTTGATATTGATTAGGAGCTCGAATTTGGTTTTGATTGTTACGATTGAAATTGTTTTGGTTTTGAGGAGGAAAACCGGGTGGTGAAAGGAAGTTGTTTGAACGATAACTTAGCAAGTTGCGGTCACCTTGAGGACAAGCTTGATAGCCTCTCGTGGAAAAGTTACCGTTAGCGGCATACACATTTTCCGGATTGTCATGAGTAGAAGGACAATCGGTGTATGAATGAGAACCCCCGCAAATCTCACAAGAAGTTGCTACAGCTTTAGCTTGTTGAAATTGGTTAGTAGCCATGGTTAAGAAGTTTTTGTTCATCTCAGCTATTTGGCGGGTATGTTCGGTTATCTCTATGTTTGATGAAGTAGAAGAAACATTGGCCCTCGGGTTATTCCTTGAAGATGCGGATGAATCCTAATTTTTGTGGTGAGTGGTCATGTTCTCTATAAGCTCTCTACACTCCTCAGGTCTTCTCTTTATGAATGTACCACCACCGGCGGCAGCATTAATCGTATCACGATCACGAAAAGTTAAACCATTGTAGAAAGTATCAATCAAAGTGACGGGGAGCATGTTATGGTTTTGACAACGGTCGATCAAGACATTATAACGTTACCAAGCATTGAAAAGCGACTCATCAGGTTCTTGAGTGAAACCACTGATTTGATTACGAAGACTAGTGACCATGGATGGTGGAAAGTAGCGCGACAAAATTTTTTGAGTCATGTCATTCCATGTATGAATTGCTTTTTGGGAAGACGATCAAACTATTTTTCGGCATGGTGGGATAAAGTGTGTGGAAAAAGATGAAGGCGAAGAAAATCCATGGAAACACCGGGTAATTTCATGCTTTGAGTGACGGTAATGAATTTGTCGAGATGTTTTTTGGCATCATCATCCGGTAATCCGCGAAATGGACAAGCGTTTTGAACTTGTTGGATCATGTGATGCTTCAACGAAAATTCAGGAGTCGTGATTTGCATCGGCGCAATCGGTCCTCCGCGTCCGTTCATTGTTGGCTGACAAAGCTCCTCCATTGTGCGAAGGTCGGGTTGTGGGCCTTGGTTGTTATTATTATTCATGTTAGGTTGAGGTGGGTTGTTATTATTATTATGCACATTGAGTCTCGGGCTCAGAATAAGACGTAGATCGAGTACGCATACACTAAAATGAAATAAAATATTTTTGGTTTTTTTTATCTTTTTTATTGTTTTTGGTTTTTTTGAAAATTTTATATTTTTTTAGGATTTTTGAAAATTTTTGTGCTTGAAAATAACGTTCCTAAAAGAACGGATCCCAAAATCCATTTTTTCTCACTATAAACCGTTAATCTTTACGAAAAGAGCCGGCAGCGGCGCCATTTGATACTGGATTTAGCTTAGCCTTTGTGTACTCAATCGTTCTCGGTATCTAATCGAATTGATCACGGTTTTGGTGGATTTATTCTAATTGGTCACTAAAAGGGGGAGCTTGATTTTCTAAGTCTCTAAATAACATAAGCGTAAAAGATATTAAAAATAAAACAAGAATGTCTAACCTTGATTGGAGGAAAAAGAAAACTTGAAAATTAACTAGAAACAAAAAGGAAAACTTAAACCCTTCAGAATGCCTACTGTCAGAATCCCGTCGGAATAATGTCGGAAAAATCCGTCAGAATGCTCCGTCGGAACACAATCGGAATGAATCAAAAGGAATTCTATCGGAATAACTATTAAAGTGTCGGAATCATATACAGTAAAACTATCGGAATCTTTGTCGGAATAATCCTTCGGAAAACGTTCGAAATATATGATAAATGCTACTGTCGGAATACCGATCGGAATATCGATCGGAATCCAAAACCCTTTTCCGATATAAGGTATCGGAAAAACAGTCGGAATGTAAAACCCTAATCCGATGGAAGCCGTCGGAATAATGGTCAGAAAGGGTAAACCCTTTTCCGATGGTTTGTAAAACGTAATAAGCAAAACTAATAAGCTCCTTTTTTAATAAGCACAATCCGACACTTAACCAAATCAATAATGAAAGAGTTAAATAAGCACGAATAAGTAACTTTCAAAACTCTAAATAAGCAAACTTTTTAAAACAAACCTTAAAAAGATGAAACTTTTAAGAAAACTTAAAGGAAAATAAGCTAAATACAAAATAAGCCAAAAAGCATAATAAGCTCAAAGCTCAAATCCTATAAAAACTTAGATATGAACAAAAAGATAAACTCTTTGTTCACACAAACATCAAGATGAAAGAAGATTTAAGATTATTTCGGATCAAAGGTAAATCAAAATCAAGAAAGGTAGAAGAAGATTAATGATGAATAGCTTAAACTTGAACTTGTAGATCAATGATTCCAAAATACAAGATTAAATGAACGCTTAAACTTGAAAGAAAATATGAAGAAATCTAGAGAGAGAAAGTAGAAACACCTACTTCTCTCTAAAGATATGAAAAATGAGAAAATTAAAAAGTGACTAAAAAACTAACTCCTCAAAATGAAGAGAATGAGGACTATATATTGGAGAGGGGAGGTATGTTGCTTCCTTCTTTCTTTCTCTTTCTCGTCTTTTAATTTCTCGCCTTTCTAGAATTTGCCTCGGGATTAGTCGAATGATTAAACGAACTTGTCTTCTAATTTTCTTCTTTTAGTAGACTTGGTTCTTCGACTTTGTTAAACTTCCGTCTTTAGACTTTTTCTTCGATAAATCTTCAGAATAGGCCTTGGACTTCCGTTCTTTTTGCACTTTTGATCTTTTGACTTCGTCTTTTGTCTTTTTCTTCGATAAAAGCCCGTGAAAGCCCGTGTTTTCTCCATTTTTCATATTTTTTATCCTGAAACACAATAAAAACACAAACCACGCATAATGCTGACTTTTACGACATAAAATACACGTTTTGGTCTTGTTATTATTTGAAATAAGTGGTAAAAGGTTAAGTGTTTTCACACTTATTAAGGTTTACATTAGGCGGGAAAATATTTACTTTAAGTCAAAGTAAGAAAAGGTTGCTTGTATTGTTAGCTATAAGTACAACCTTTATCTTTTCTTAGAATAGTTTATTAGTCCTTTGTATTATTTATCCAGCGTGGGCATCAACCACTCACTAGATAAGCATATGCATAGGAACATGTGAATGTAAAGCCTAGATATGTTTCTCCTATAAAATTAGTGCATTAAGGAGAGGAATGGCTAACCTTTAGATTAGAAAGATAGTATCTTCTAACAACCATTCCTCTCAACATTAACCTAACTATATAGTGAAAAGCATATGAACGTTTAGGTTAAGACTTAAACTCTTAACTTTGGTTAGAAGTTTAAGTAGAGCAGATCACCCCACATTGTCATTCAACCACTTTGTTATTTTGCAAGCAAAGTGGGTTATAGATTCTTTATTGAGTTTTTATAAAAGTCTATACGTTGAAAAGTTAATTGGCATTGTTGTTTTATTTTTTCTTAGTTCTTATTAATTGATAAAACAACACACTTGAGTCTTATTAGCAAGTTACTAATTAAGGTTGATAAGTAGTAATGAGTTAAACGGGAACAACAAGTGGTATCAGAGCGGGTTGGTTAATTAAACTCTTATTTTTCATTAAACTACTCATTTTAAGGTTTTAAAATCAAGATCTAACATGGTTCGATTTATGCCACAAACCCTAGAGTACAGGGGTGGCGCACTCAATGTTGCTCTTGTCCTAGAGGTAGAAAATTTCACTAATTTGAAGAAAATGGTTGGAATCGAACCTCAATTCCTTGGAATCATTGAAAATGGTCCATTTGTTCTCATGGTTGGGGACAATATAAAACCATAAGCACATTGGACTGTTGATGAGAGAAAAGCTGCTAACCTAGATCAACGTCTCAAAAGTCTCATCATGTCTGTGCTTCCAGATGATCTAATGAATTCTGTTGTGAATTGCAAAACAGCTAAATCTACATGGGAGGAACTTATATTGTATCATGAGGGACCCTCTGATGTGAAAGAAACAAGAATAATGGACTTAAAGCTTCAATACAACACCTTCAAAAACAAAGAAGGGGAAACCCTTACTCAAACTTTCACTAGATATGAATTGATAAACGATAGCGTTGAACTTTCAAAACTTGAAATCAACACAGTTTTTGTTAGTGCATTGTCAAAGAAGTGGCTAAGTTTTTGTCAAAGCTTGAGAAATGCTAATCACATTAAAGATTGTGATCTGGCTTCTCTTTTTAGAAAACTAAAATATGAAGAAAACCTAGTTGATAGGATCTATGAAGGCTCCAGCAAGAGTAAAGCACTAACAATTGCTACACCGTTGTCAACAGCCTTCTTCAGTGAAGCTGTCATTCAGGACTACCAAGATAGTTCTGATGATGAAGAAGACACAAGAACTAGTGAGGAATATCTGAATAACCTTTAAGAGGAATTTCATGAAAGAGATCTTCTGTCCAAGTCTAGAAGGTTCTTTAAGAGAGGAGGCAAGTTCTCCAGCACTACAAAAGCCACAACTAACATTGTGTGCTTTAAATGTGGAAAGTCTGGTCACTTTGCCAAGGATTGTTATTACAAAACTATCATTCCTTCTTTTCCCTCACCAACTCAGTCCAGACCATCTGGTCAATCTCTATTTCAACAAAAACAAATTGCTTCATCTTCTTTTCAGCAAAACAGGGCTGAACTTAGGCCAGCAAAAGACATCAAGACAAAATATAGAGAAATCAAGGCTAGATTGGCTCTAATTAGCAATGAAGGTTCTTCCTCAAAGCCCACCAAACAAAAAAAGAACAAGGGACTTGTTGCTGAGGCTTATGAATGGGATGAAGAGGAAGTCTCTTCAGATGATGATGAAATGGTAAATGTGAAAGTACTGATAGCACTTGCTGATGATGAAGGCTCAAACTCTAATGTTGTAGCCAAAGAAAGTGCTCAAAATGGTGAATGAGTCATTATCACAATCAAAAAGGTACAAACTCTTCTTGAATTAGAAGATAAAGAAGACATTAAATTTGTCTTTGATTACCTGTGTATTGATCTAAAATTTGTAGAAGAACAAAGAAACTTCTTGAAAAATATCATAAAATTGTTCTTTTGAAGATCATGAAAGTAAGTTAATAGAGCTAAAAGAGGCTAAACTTGATTTACTTACTTTTCAACAGTTAAACACTAAAATCATTGATGAAAACAAATCTTTAAGTTGAACTAAAAGATGCAAAAGATATTGTTAAATTATGGCTTAGAAACTCTGATAGGGTTAATCAATGCATCAATGAACAAATTCCTGCTCAAAAAAGGAAAATGATTGGTGCTAAAGGATCCTCCAGCACCAACTCTCATGATATTGTCTTTGTCAAAGCCTCTAATGAGGATGGTAGTTTGATCGCTGACGTTGTAAGGTCAGGTGAAGAGAATTTTCAAAACCATGACACTAGATGTATCCTTCTTCTTGAGTTTCATGCAAGTGTTGATTCATTAGCACTTGTTGAGTCTTCAGTTACTGAAGATGACTCAGATGATGATTCAGAGACTATAGTAAGCACCCCACTTCCTCCTATAGAGAAACTAGCTGGTGTTGAACCCTCTACTGGTCCAAAATCGATCCAGTCAACCATCAAGTCTCACACAACATACAAAATTAGTGCTCCCAAGCATATCAAAATTGACACATCAAAGAACTCCTCAGCTCCTGCTGAAGGTTCACATATGGGAACTACTTGTTCAGTTTCATCAAATAAACTGAAGAATGCTAGATCTGTGGAAGATGAGAGAATGTCTCTTGTCATGTAAGAGATCAATGATCTTAAATTAAAACTCAGGCAACAGCAAACACCAACTCGATTCAGAGATGAACCCTCAAAATCTCTACATTATAGATACAAGACACAATTCAAAAGAGCTTGTGAGTTATGTGGTCTAAACAACCATCTAACTGAAACTTGCCTTAAAGTGATTTATTGTACCAAATGTGAGAGAACTGACCATCGCACTTGTGAACATACTAAGTATATGCTTGCTAAAACTAGTGTTGATGCTCATAAAACTGGGGCATCCCATTCCAGGCGAAACATGCCTTTCCCACCATGTATTCATTGTGGTATGAACAATCATCTTTCAGATGACTGTCACTATTACCCTTGTTTGTAACATCTGTGGAAGTTGTGACCATGACGATCATGGACATAATCGAGTAATCTCTCTCAAAAGAGGCATCAAATCTAGGAACCCAAACTCTATTACTAAATGTTGTGAAACATGTGGAAGCAATGTCCACACTACATCTGATCACAATCATATAGAGTGGTTCAGAAGAGGTTAAGCCCTTCAGGCTAAGAAAGCAAATGTTGTTCAAACCTCTCCTTCTTCTTTTGAGCAATCCTATTCATCATCATCAAAAGGACTTTTTAGATCTAGAACACCTTCCAGATCTAAGACACCCACCCATCAAAGGTGGGTTTCAAAACAAAACTGACCATTTCCTTAACTTGTGTAGTGTGATCTCAGGAAGCCTATTTGGTACCTGGATAGTGGTTGGTCAAGGCATATGACTGGAACCAAAATTCATTTGAACAAGTATAAGGAGGAACCAGGTCTCAAAGTAGTTTTTGGTGATAACTCATCAGCTTCTACTGAAGGATTTGGTTCAGTAAAATGCAATGGTATAGTATTCTCAAGGGTAGCATATGTCAATGGATTGAAGCATAACCTCATCAACATCAGTCAACTTTGTGATGCAAAATACCTAGTCTTGTTTGATGACAAAAAAGGTACAATCTTCAACTCTAATCATGAAATTGTGATGATTGCTCCTAGAGTCAAAGATGTTTATGTCATGAACATGAACTCTACTCAAGAGACATGCTTCTTTGCTAGAGCTCCAGATATCACTAACTGGCTTTGGCATAAGAGGCTCTCACATCTAAATTTCAAAACAATCACTCTACTGGCAAAAAAATCTTGTTATTGGTTTTCCTTCACTTGTCTATTCCAAGGACAAACCATGCTTAGCATGTGAAAAAAGGAAGCACCATAGGGCCAGTTTCAAAACAAAACAAACTTTCTCAATCAAAGAAAGTCTTCATCTACTTCACATAGACTTATTTGTCCTAGTATCACCTAGGGCCATTTGT
Source organism: Glebionis coronaria (assembly GCA_025667525.1). Taxonomy (NCBI): domain Eukaryota; kingdom Viridiplantae; phylum Streptophyta; class Magnoliopsida; order Asterales; family Asteraceae; genus Glebionis; species Glebionis coronaria. The sequence continues at coordinate 184,046,452 of CM046881.1, forward strand.
CATGAAAAATATACACTTGTCATTGTTGATGAGTACTCTAGGTACACGTGGGAATATTTTCTGACAAAGAAAAGCCATGCACCAGATGCCATTATGTCTTTCATCAAAAGAGTTGAAAATCAAAATGACACTCATGTCAAACAACTCAGAACTGACAATGGCACTGAATTTAGAAATCATACACTAATCAAGTTCTGTGATGACAAAGGAATAGCATAAAATTTCTCATCACCTTACACACCTGAACAAAATGGTGTGACTGAAAGAAGGAACATAACTTTGATTGAAGCAGCAAGAACAATGCTTGCTGGATCAGCTCTCTCTAAGCATTTTTGGACTGATGTTGTAGCCACTGCTTGCTACACTCAAAATAGATCCATAATTGTGAAGAGACACATGAAGACTCCCTATGAAGTCTTCTGGGGGAGAATTCCAAACATCTCATTCTTACATGTGTTTGGGTGTCTAGTATTCATTCACAATCACAAGGATCACCTTGGTAAGTTTGATGAAAAATCTGATGATGGTTATTTCCTTGGATACTCACTAGTATCTAAAGCATATAGATTCTTCAAGACAAGAAGACAACGTATCGAAAAAGCCTTTCACATCACCTTCAATGAAAGTTCTGAAGCTCTCAAGTTTACAAATCTATCAGATGATGAACTTCATATTCATGAATCTCACAACTATTCATCTGATGAACTTCAACACTATGAACCTTCTCAAAGATATCAAACAAATAATCCAGTTCCTCATATTGATCCATTTAAAGATATGACAAGTCCTACAAAAGTAAATCCTTCAGTATCAAATACTGATGGCTGTCAATCAAATGATCAAAATGATCAGCCCCAAAATAATCAAAGTGATCAACCTCAAACAAATTATCAAAATGATCAGCAAGATCAAGCAAATGATCAAAATGATCAGCAAGCTCAAACAAATGATCTAAATGATCAGCAAGCTCAAACAAATGATCTAAATGATCAGCAAACTTCTAATGAACAACCTGAGCCTTGTGTTCAAAACTCTCCAGTTGTCTCAAGATAACTAGGTCTTGGAAATCCCTCTTTTGAACAAGAAGATAGTCCTACACTGATTGAAACTTTGTCAATGTAATATCCTTTAGTGGACACTAGAGACAAATCAACTCCAATTCCATGTCATGGAGTCCCAAGTTCTAGCTCTTATCATGATACCGGTGCTTATTCACCAGCTCCACAAAAATCTTGGACTAAAAATAGTCACATTCATTTGGTAAACATAATAGGCAATCCTAGAGAAGTTAGAGTCACAAGATCTATGGCTAAAAAGCTAAGTGCTGATTCACCTAGAGAATGTCTCTATGCAAATTTTCTCTCAAAAACTGAACCTACAAATATTTCTGAAGCACTCTCTTACCCTGCATGGGTAGATGCCATGCAAGAGGAACTAAACCAATTTAAAAGAAATAATGTCTGGAAATTGGTTCCTCTTCCATATGGTAAATCAACCACTGGCATAAAATAGGTTTACAAACTCAAAAGAGATGAAACTAATATGGTGACCAAAAATAAAGCTAGGCTGGTGGCTTAAGGATTCAATCAAGAGCCTAGTGTTGACTTTGATCATACCTTTTCTCCAGTTGCACGTATGGAAGCCATACGAAACCTTGCTTATGCCACTTACATGAACTTCACCATCTATCAAATGGATGTCAAAAGTGCGTTCCTAAATGGTGACCTAAAAGAAGAAGTTTATGTCAAACAGCCACCTGGCTTTGAGAGTAGTAAATAAATCATGTCTACAAGCTTTACAAAGCTTTGTATGGACTGAAGCAAGCCCTAAGGGCATGGTATGAAACTATCTCAACATTTCTCATTGAGCATAAATTTGTCAAAGGAAAAATAGATAGCACCTTGTTTATCTATACCTCTAAAACTGACACCATTCAGGTACAAATTTACGTGGATGACATCATCTTTGGTTCAACAAGCTTGAAACTATGCAAACAATTTGCCAAGCTTATGACCAGCAAGTTTGAGATGAGTATGATGGGAGAACTCACATACTTTCTTGGTCTTTAGATAAAACAATCTGAACAAGGCATCTCCATCAATCAAGAAAAATATGTCAAGGATCTGTTGAAGAAGTATGATATCAATTATGCTTCAGTAAAAACACCAATGGTACCCCCTAACCACTTAGGACCTGATCTCAATTGACAATCAGTCAATGAAACTCAATATAGAGGTATGATTGGTTCACTCGCGTATTTAACAGCAAGCCAACATAATATTCAATTCTCTACCTGCCTTTGTGCAAGGTACCAAGCAATCCCAAAGGAATCACACCTTACTGCTGTAAAGAGAATCTTCAGATACCTAAAAGGTACACCAAGTCTAGGTCTTTGGTACCCCAAGTCCTCAGGATTTGATCTCAAAGGGCACGCAGACTCTAACTATAATGGATGCAATTTGGATAGAAAAAGTACTTCTGGTGCTTACCAATTGCTGGGTGGCAAATTTCTGTGTTGGAGTGCTAAAAAGCAACAATAAGTTGCCATGTCTTCAACAGAAGCTGAATATATGGTTGCTGCTGGATGTTGTGCCAATGTTTTATGGATAAAAAGCCAACTGGCTGATTATGACATAGAATATGAAAAGGTACCAATTTTTTGTGATAACACTAGTGCTATTGCAATATCCAATAATCCAGTCCTTCACTCAAGAATAAAACACATTGATATCAGATATCATTTTATCAGAGATCACATTGTGAAAGGGGACACTGAATTACATTTCTTCCCTACTCAATACCAATTGGCTGATATGTTCACCAAACCATTGGATGAACCAACTTTCAAAATATTGATAATGGAGCTTGGTATGCTGAACATTGATGATACAAAACCTGAACCTTCAACATTCACTGAAGAAGCCTAAAGGTTTAGTCATTTCTAACTGTTTTGATTAATGTAAAGTAGCTGTGTCTGAGTAAAGGACTGTGGAATGTTATGTATCTATCTTATAATACGTGATTGTGTACATGGTGTTTTGTCGCCTTATCTGATATACTGAAGTTGAACAAATAATCGCAAAATCATCAGTGTTTCTTCAGAATTCTTAACAGAGTTTTTATGCAAATGAGTAGCTAGGCCAGAGTAGAGGAGCGTGCAATTTCATATGTCTTGTTAATTTATGTGAACATGCATATGAGATTTTGTCGCCTCATCTGACGCACTGAAGCTCACAAGCATTCCCATCAGGTTCAGCATATCTGGCCAACAACTTTTAAAACAAATCAATCATGTGTTTGAAAAAATTAAATGGCATTGAATTTCTTTGAGAAAAAATACAAACATTCTTTCAAAAGGTGTCAATAATTTATTAAGGAAATTTCAAACGTGCACATCCATAGTCAACAACCCTTTGACACATGAGGCGTTTCACTGTTCAAAGCAACAGAAAATCATACTTTTTTGCAGAGCATTAATGAAAGAGTTTGTGCCAAATGTTCAAAAAAAACCCTAAAATATTTGTAGCTTCTTCTAAACGGTTTTTAAAACTTTTAAAAATCATTCTAAGTTTTTATATAACTCCTTTTAACTTGGACTTCATATCACATTTCATATCACGCTTACAAAACTTTTATCTCAAAACACACACAAACTCTCTCTCTCTCTCTTTCATCAAGAAAAACACACACACAAACAACAATGGTGGAATCATCTTCAGAACATGATGTTGAATCACTCTAAACCCAACCAACCATGTTAACTATCCTATAGAGGATATCATCTTTAAATATAATAATCTTACCTTGGTCAAACTAGACATCATCAAGTCTGTTCCTGGAAATGAAGTCATGATTTTTTTTGTCAAAATGTGTGTTTCGTGAAGTATTGCTTAAAGATCCAAGAATGATGTTTCAAATGTCTTAAAGGAGTTTTGGTTCACAACACAACCTTCATAGAGCAAGAAATCAATCAAGTTTGATTCTACAACCGCTGGAATACATGTTAAAATTGGTTTAAAATTATTTAGAAGGGCTATGGGCTTAAACTATTTGTAAAAACCTAGTGATTATGAGGCTATACCTGAGTATTTTTCTATTGTTAAAAGTTGTTTTAAAGAGTTTAGGTTTACTAAAGAAATCACTGAAAGGGTGGGTTGAAGAGAAGTTGTTTACCACCTAAGTGGAAACTACTGATGAAAATTTTGATAGCATGTTCGGGGAGAAAAACTGGTGGGCTTGATCAGAAAAACCAAAAAAGATGCAATCATTTTTATATTGTCTGGCCAAGAGGGTCAAGGATAACTTTGGGAGGTTAATATTTGAAGATCTTCATGGGTAACTAGAGAAGAGAACTAGGGAAAAGAATGTGGTTTACACCAGAATTATGTCCCTCATTTTTGCTGACCATCTTAGAGATTCATTTACTCAACTCCAAGGAGAAAATTGGTATTTCAACCCATTGAGCTTAAGCGCTGTAACATTTCAGTTAGTACCATTGATCCTCCTTTCACACAACCCATGTTGGACATCTTCTCATCAGATGGTCCAGTAGTGTACAAAGCTCCAAAAGACACTTCTCCAACTAGAGAAGGGGATCTAAAAGGCAAAAAGCCTGGAGATTCATCTAGACCACGTAAGAGGTCAACTTCCATTAATACTGAGAAATCAAAACGTGAGTCCAAGAAGAGGAGAGCTGATATGAGTGAATTTACTCATATCATTTATATCAAAATATGAACATTAAATGCATAAAACCAGTGAAAATGGCCTTGTATATGTGTATTTGTTGTTTCATGTGTGTAGGTACCGAAGATCACAAAAACCAGCAAATATCGACACGAGTTTGAAGATTATTTCAAGAAGCCAAGAATTGAGTTCGTTTTTTAGAGGATTTAATATTATAAAGTTAATTGGGCTTTGTGGGTCCTACTTTTGGTTAATGGGCCTAAAGCCCATTTAAGGAGATGGTCTATTTACTTATGGACACAAGGCCCATTACTAGCCCAATAACAACAATACTATGAGACGGATGGAAATAATGGACTCCAAATTTTAAAAGACCAAATTCTTTACTAAGAATTGAGACGTTGGGAGTATATTGAGCCAAGGCCCATTAGGGTAATAAACAAAGGGACAGTTAAAGAATATTTAAAGTGAATAAGTTTTCACTTTGGTCAAACGTATCAAACACACACTTGTCTTCTTTGATACAAACTAAGTAGAAACACAGCCACCACCTTCCAAAAAAAACCCTAGATCAAAAATCCCAATTGGGGCTTTTTTTATTTAAAGAAAGTGTGTTACACGCGCTTGTAAATAATTCCCACCTTTTTAGGATGTTGAAGATGTTCATATCAGAGTAACGTGACACCCTCTCTCTTCTGTGATTGGTGGAAACACCTCTCATCCCACCATTCTTCCAATTAAATCATGCCAAATCAGCTTCAAAGAAGCACAACTAGCATTTGCCACCTTGGCAATCCGTGTGATAGATGCTCGATTTATCACCGTTGGATCAAGAAAATGAAGAAAGAGGAAGAAAAGATGCTTAATCTACGGTCAAGATGGTTTTCCAGCCTCAACAAACTCCTCAGCAAGGCCTTGGGGTTTGCCTATAAAACCCCCAAATTATGTGTAATTTTATATTCTAATTTTACTTTAAAGTTATAATGTTAAAAAAGATTTAGGATTAATTGTATTTCCTTTTTAATAGTTTTGTAATGATTTTCTGAGATTAATAAAAGTTTCTTTCGTGTTTAATTTCTTTTTCTTGAGTTAAATTTACTACTAAAATCATTACAGTTATATGCTATTAATCTATTTTGATGTTATATGAAAAGTTATTTAATTAAGCTTATTTAATAGCTTATATTAAATAATAAAAGTGAGATTGGGATAAAGCTTTTTCCCCACTGGAAAAGGTTACTACTCAAGCTATTTGGTTCAATTTATACCTTTGGTTCGAGAGATGGGTTGATGCGTGGTTTGATTGTTATATGGTGGTTCATTAGTTAAACGGTGGTTTTGTCTTGGTTGACAGGAGGCTCAACGCCTACCTTCTACTTCAAAGGATCTCGAATCTAAGGTAAATCTTGTTTTATTTTCATAAGTTTTAAGTTTAATTATTTGAATGCTTATTTGAGTGATTTAGACTGTTAGTTTGGTTTATCAATGTTAAATTGATAGTTATGTATTAATATATGATTAGTTAGGGAATAATTGAATCTGCTAGTCTGCATACTGTTTGATGAAAAATGTTTTAAATTGCTTAGTTAGTATGTTTAGACAAGTTTTATGCAGTGAGAATGTGGATTTGCGTACTTGCAGATAGCGTGGTTAGGTCTATTAATAGGGATTATTGATTTAAACTGATGTTTTAACTGATAAGTTTGGGTATGATTTGCTTTGTTTAGTTTTGGTATGTTAAGACGTTTTTTTTTAGAATACTGGTTTTTAGGTTTATAGCTGTAGTAAGTAGCTTTTATGAACTAAGATCCTAATTTGTGTAGACTGTTTATTTTAATTAACTGGATTATTTAAACTCTTTTCTAGATTTATCTGCTGAATCTGCGATTATTCTGTGTGATTGATTTCTTTGGTGTGGAAATTTTACTTCTAGCTTCTCAAATAATCTGTTGTTATTGTTTTGTGACTATTTATGCTGAAAGTTCAAAATATATGAATGTGATGTTTGTTATTAACTGCTTCGTGGGTACGTTTTGAACTGGTCTGTTGCTTATCAGTTACCCCTAACGAATTGTTAGGATACTGGTGAATTAATCTGTCATAATTTTCAAGTCCAAAAATAATATCACCACAATAGTCACTCCTGTGACCTTTTATTTTTATTGTAAAAAATTAATAATCAAAAACGTCCACCATTGGATTCAAACCAGTGACCTCCTGGTCAACTGCCAAACACCCCAACCACTGAGCTACTAGCTCTTTTGTTAATTAGTTTTCTATTCTAAGTTTATATACTATAGCTAACTGTCTTGTTTTATTCTTTTTAAACGTTTATTTACATTAAATCTAAATAAGTTATTTTTTTAATTTAATTTATCATAAAAAGGTTGATTTAGTTTGAAAAATAAAATAAAATATAAACAAATAAAATAAAAACAAATAAAAATATATTTTATTACTTTTAGAAATTTAAACTGTTTTTTAAAATTTGTTTTTAAATAAATTAGTTTTTAATTAATTTAGTTTTAAATAAAATTAGTTTTAAATAGATTTTGTTAATTAAAAAGTAAAAGTAATTTTTAAAATAGATTAATTAGTTTATAATTTTAAATTGTTTTAAAATTGTTTTTAATTAAATAGATTAATTTTAAATAGATTATAATTTTATAAAAAAGTTTAAATTTAAATAGTTTAAATAATTGTCTAATATATTTAATTTGAGGTTACGATTCATGCACTTTGGGATTTAAAATTGTAGGATTAATATTAGATAAAAACCGAAACCAAATTCAAATCAATTGTCCAAATTAAAACAAACGTCTCAAATTCATAAGGTCCTTGTGTACAACGAACCAGGATCGCTCACGTGTTTAATTGAATTCGTCTTTGGCTTATTTATGGATTATTACCTTTTCCTAAGGGTAATTTCATATATTTGCTCTATAACGTATCTAATTAAAATATACCGACATTTCCCGACACATCCAAAAAGTTTTGGCGCCGCTGCCGGGGATCTTGTATACGATTCGTTCCTGGAGATTTGTTTATCGTTGATTTGAAAACCCTTTCTGTCCTCGGAAAGTTTTGTTATTTTTCTATTATTATAGTATATATCGTTTTTCGTGTTTTTGTGATTACTATATTATATTACGTAGAACAATAAAATTACCTACTTCCAAATAAGACCTTAGTTGAGATTTCATCACCTAGCTATTGTATTCGAATCCAAAACAAAAATAAAAGGCAAAATAGATAAATACTAATAAAAAGTTTGAACTCGATTTATAAACTATAAGGTGGGTATAAGGCGACGAGCTATAAAAGGTCGTCTAAGGAAAAAGGTTTTTAAGTGCTTTGTGCCACCTTGGTTCCCCGCTTGCTTGTGCGTATTGAGAGGGACAATCGATTATTGCTTTGCCGACTCAAGTAGTATTAAATCTTATTTTTGTAGTTTACTTATTGAACCTCGAGACGGTTAGGTTTTCACCTACGTTTCAAAGTCGACCGAGGGTAATTTACTTTCATAGTAATTATCCTTATTCCTTGTTTTTATCAATCTATGATTGATTTGAAAAATAAAAATACCAAAAATAATCTTCTTAATCCTTTATCATGTTTAATTCTTTTTCTCCTCACCCTCCAATTTTTAATTCTTCTATGAATTCTTTCGTCAATTGTGTAGGGTGTGGAGAACCGTTATATGGTCTTTAACCATGTCGGTGGTGTACGTGTGAGCATTGTGGAATTGATTTACGTCACAATTTACGAGTTGGATTTTGTCCTTTTTGTAATGATATTACTTCATGTGGAAACCCGAATTTTTCAAATAACCCTCTAGATTTTTACCCACCTCCACAAACTACATACGAGACACCCTCGTGTGAGTTATGTGGAAACGATTCTCATTTTGGTGTTGATTGTTCGCATAGATTCTCGCTTAATTACGAGCAAGAACCGGGCTACAATAAAAAATTTAATGATAATTGTTATCCACAAGGTTCACCGAGTTTATCACAACAATATCTTTGTTGTGAGTATTGTGGAGGTCCTCACGAGAGTTTTTGTTGTAAACCGATGGATCAAAGTTTTTATGAGCCCAGTCCTTGCTATGATTCCATTCCTTCCGGTTTCGACCAATCTCCAATATTTTCTCGTTTTGACGAATCCCAACTATTTTCTCTCGAGATTGAAAATTTTAAACGAATTGAAACATTCTTCCAACAAATAATGAATCAAAGAAGTGTGGAAATTGTTGAAAAGAGCATCGAAGATATGTTGCAAGAAAAGAGACAAATTGATCAAGAGATTAATGATATAACTAATGAATTGGGAAGTCGAAGATATCATGGAGAAATAATTGATGAGGAATTTAAAAGAGAGTGTGAAATTAAGATTAGACAACTTATGCAAGATTATAATGGATTAAGCATTGAGATTCAAAACAAAGAACAAGCTCAAGAGGAAGCTAAATATCTTGCTACTCGTGAACTCGAGCGTTCTCTTCTTATTGATGATGACGAGGAGAGTACTGTTTCTTTGCGAGATCTTATTGCTCAACATCCTTCGTCTAGTGCAATCGTACTTCCTTTTCTTGTCTTGCCGGCTATAGAGCCTGAGAATTCACCCATCCTAGGAGCTGAGGATATCATCACAACTCCTGCAAAGGAGTCGGACGAAGTAATAAAGTCTAGTGTTGAGATCCTTGTTCAAAACCCAAGAGAGTTCGATGGTATTTCCAATGAAACGTGTGATTTGCCACATTGTGATAATTCTCCTTCGTCCATTCAATTTGAGATTTTCTCCAATTCTAATGATGAAAATTGTGATGGAAATGAAGATTTTGAGTATGATTCAACTTCTAGTGAATTATCTAATGAGGAGTTCTCCGATGAACTTTCTTATAAAGATGACATTCACGACTCGGATTATGAGGGGTTTCTCGATGAACCCACTCTTCTTCACCCATTTCCACCGGGAAATGAGGATGATAGTGATCCGGTTTTTGAGAGGTTCACCTTTGAGCTTGCTCCTTTAGACCCATTTCCCTCTGGAAATGAGGTTGATTTGACTACTCCGATTCTTGAAAAGTTCACCGATGAACTTACTCATTTAGATGTGGAAGACGTGATTCTTCGTGAAAAATTATCAAACGTCTATCTTCTCATCTCTAAGATCGAAGCTTTGAATTCTAAGCCAAATGCCAAGTCTTTCTCTCCATCTCCTATCCCCATTGAGGATAGTGATCCGCTTATGGAAGAGATTGACATGTTTCTTGCTTCTAATAATTCGATACCACCGGGTGTTGATGAACCTGACCCGGAGGGGGACGTTCTCTTTAGAGAATTTACTTGATGATGATTTCGTCCCAAGTCCTCCTCCACTCGCTTTGATCTTAATGTGCGGGTTTTTCATATGACTCATATTGAGTATTATGACCCCTTTGTTCACATTTCTAAGAGTGACAAGGTCAACAAAGTCATGCAAGTTGATACCACTATAGTTGAGACTTTTATCCCACCATTACCTTGTGCTTTATATGATTATGGATTAGCATGGGGGGAAGACACCGTGTTTTCTATTCCTTTCTCTCCCGAGGACGAGGTATTCGACCTCAGAATCATTGATTTAGGGAAATCTCGGCCTTTCACCGATGTAATAATTGAAAGACTTTTCGATCATCTTGGTGCGAGTTTATCTCGGGGAGCATACTATATCCATATCATGATTCGTGATATTGAATACCATCTCTTTTTGGAGATTTATGTTAGAGTTTTATCCTTTTGTTTGTCATCCGAAAACGAGGATGTGATCTTTGACCCCAGCATCGTGCTCTATGTTGGATTTATTTCAATTTGTGGGTTTTCACCATTTTCCCTAAGGACCAATGAATGCGGGGATCGAGTCGAGCTCATGAGTCGGTTAACAAAAACGAGGTGCCTTGTGGGGGAGTCCCATACATTCTATCTTCTTTCTATTTTCTAACACTAATAAGGCTTGATCTTTCAAGCTCGTGCTCGTGTTTTGTTGTGTTGTGAATCTTAGGTATGACCCTTATCATTGAAGACTATCGTGTTCGGTTGTTGCCGGTCCACTCGAGCTTCTATACTTTGATTGTCAAAAGGGGCACACTCACTATCCTTTAATTTTTATCGACTAACGTTTTATCTTGAAGCATAATTAATAAACGGCTTATAGATTTACGTGCTCTTTCCATGTTAGGACTTTTGCATTAAACTCTTCGTGTTTTAGCAAGGGGTGTTACTCTTGAGCTAGGAAACATTGAGGAAAATGTTTGGTTTTGGCATGGGGGGGTCAATCGATATAATCGCTTGCAATTGCTTTTGTCGTGTCTAAACGTAATCATTTTTCTCGTTTTTCATAAAAGTTTTAAATATTTAGTGTTATTTTGTGTTTAATAATAAAAAAATAAATGTTTTTGAAACAAATGTAGGCTTTCCGTTGGTGAAAATAAAAATAGTTTTTGACTCGACTTGGTTTTTACCTTAGCTTTTTCCTTAACGTGTTTAAATCAAGTTTTGCTAGACTTTTATATAGGGAACTTTAAAACGCGAAAGTCTTAACTCATACGGGTTTAAGAACGAGAACTTTTCGCAAGTTCCTATAATTGATCCTAGAAAGTCGTTTATCAAGGGAACTTTAAAACGCAAATTCTAAACTTGAAAAAGTCTAAGAAGATGCAAGATCCCATAGATGACTTGAAAACCCAAAACTTTGATTTAATTGGCTAAGTATCCATTAATTTCACATTTTTGAAATTTTACAATATGGAGAACAAGAAATGATAAAGTTTAATCATAAGTTTTTAAGGTTAATTCTTCCTTGTATAAGTATTTTTGTGTTTGATTTAATCTCCTCGTATTTATTTTCCACGCTTGAATAAATAAATTGCTTAATAAATGAAGTTTTTAGTGGTGTAGGCTTAATATCTTAACTCGTAACTCCTTCTTTTTCTTCCCTTGTAATTAAAGTGAGAACACATTAAGGGTGTGAGCGTCATGGACCTTTTGATCATGGGATTATGAAAATTTGGCTTACTATATATATCATAATAAAAAGAAGAATAAATAAAAGCATGTTCTCTATGAGCCTTCGGGTGGGAGTCATGTATCACTAAACTTTTCATTAGAGCTTAGGGTGTATGGCATGGTGACGTGTTTAATAAAAATTGATTTATCATCATGAGCCTTAAGGTGAGATGGTGAATGTCAATTCCCTTATTTATGTCCAAGGAGCCTTCGGGTGTGGATTATAAATAAGGAGCACTTTTACATCTTAAAGAGCCTTAAGGTGTATGATGTAATTGTTGCTAACTCCATTAATAAGGTCAAAATTGACTTTGGAGGATTTATTGTTGCTTTAAGTAGACCTATTAGCCAAATTTCGGATCCGGGTATTTATCCCTCAAATCGTGTTAAGTTATCCTTGATGTGGGCTTTCTTTAGTGACAACGGTTTTTGAAGTCGAGGTTAGGTTTTGAGTGTTGAGTTTACACCGTTTTTGCCTTCATTTTTGTATTAATAAATATCAAATAAGTCAAATGAGCCTTTGGGTGAATGACAAAAATTTAAAATCTAGAGATACAAATAGGAATAAAAGGTGATTGAGTTTAACACAAATTACTTGTATGAGTGGACTTAACTTTGGGGCTTATGATTGACAATGATCTTGTTTTTAAACTTGGCTTGGAAAAGTGAAAAGTCGAGGACAATGAATCTATTTGAGTTTTATGATCCTAAAAGTTACTTTTCAAATAATGAAAGCATTACATTATGTCTTTTCAAAATAAAGTGTCAAAAGTCAAATAAAAGTGTAGGTAGTGTTTAATTTTATCATTGCGTGAGGACACGACAATTGCTTAGCAAGGGGAAGTTTGATATGAGTGAATTTACTCATATCATTTATATCAAAATATGAACAATAAATGCATTAAACCAGTGAAAATGGCCTTGTATATGTGTATTTGTTGTTTCATGTGTGTAGGTACCGAAGATCACGAAAACCGGCAAATATCGACACGAGTTTGAAGATTATTTCAAGAAGCCAAGAATTGAGTTCGTTTTTTAGAGGATTTAATATTATAAAGTTAATTGGGCTTTATGGGTCCCACTTTTGGTTAATGGGCCTAAAGCCCATTTAAGGAGATGGTCTATTTACTTATGCACATAAGGCCCATTACTAGTCTAATAACAACAATACTATGAGACGGATGGAAATAATGGACTCCAAGTTTTAAAAGCCCAAATTCTTTACTAAGTATTGAGACCTTGGGAGTATATTGAGCCAAGGCCCATTAGGGTAATAAACAAGGAACGGTTAAAGAATATTTAAAGTGAATAAGTTATCACTTTGGTCAAACGTATCAAACACACACTTATCTTCTTCGATACAAACTAAGTAGAAACACACCCACGACCTTCCCAAAACAAACCCTAGATCAAAAATCCAAATTGGGGCTTTTCTTATTTAAAGAAAGTGTGTTACACGCGCTTGTAAATAATTCCCACCTTTTTAGGATGTTGAAGATGGTCATATCAGAGTAACGTGGCACCCTCTCTCTTATGTGATTGGTGGAAACACCTCACATCCCACCATTCCTCCAATTAAATCATGCCAAATCAGCCTCAAAGAAGCACAACTAGCACAAGGATTGCCACCTTGGCAATCCGTGTGATGGATGCTCAGTTTATCACCGTTGGATCAAGAAAATGAAGAAAGAGGAAGAGAAGATGCTTAATCTACGGTCAAGATGGTTTTTCAGCCTCAACAAACTCCTCAGGAAAGCCTTCGGGTTTGCCTATAAAAACCCCCAAATTATGTGTAATTTCATATTCCAATTTTACTTTAAAGTTATAATGTTAAAATAGATTTAGGATTAATTGTATTTCCTTTTTAATAGTTTTGTAATGATTTTCTGAGATTAATAAAAGTTTCCTTCGTGTGTAATTTCTTTTTCGTGAGTTAAATTTACTACTAAAATCATTACAGTTATATTCTATTAATCTATGTTGATGTTATATGAAAAGTTATTTAATTAAGCTTATTTAATACCTTATATTAAATAATAAAATTGAGATTGGGATAAAGCTTTTTCCCTACTGGAAAAGGTTACTACTTAAGCTATTTGGTTCGATTTATACCTTTGGTTCGAGAGATGGGTTGATGCGTGGTTTGATTGTTATATGGTGGTTCATTAGTTAAACGGTGGTTTTGTCTTGGTTGAAAGGAGGCTCAACGCCTACCTTCTACTTCAAAGGATCTCGAATCTAAGGTAAATCTTGTTTTATTTTCATAAGTTTTAAGTTTAAATTATTGAATGCTTATTTGAGTGATTTAGATTGTTAGTTTGGTTTATTAGTGTTAAATTGATAGTTATGTATTAATCTATTATTAGTTAGGGAATAATTGAATCTGCAAGTCTGCATACTGTTTGATGACAAATGTTTGAAATTGCTTAGTTAGTATGTTTAGACAAGTTTTATGCAGTGAGAATGTGGCTTTGGGGACTTGCAGATAATGTGGTTAGGTCTATTAATAGGGATTATTGATTTAAACTGATGTTTTAACTGATAAGTTTGGGTATGATTTGCTTTGTTTAGTTTTGGTATGTTAGGACGTTTTTTTTTAACTGCTGGTTTTTGGGTTTATAGCTGATAGTAAGTAGCTTTTATGAACTAAGATCCTAATTTGTGTAGACTGTTTATTTTAATTAACTGGATTATTTAAACTCTTTTCTAGGTTTATTTGTTGAATCTGCGATTATTCTGTGTGAGTGATTGCTTTGGTGTGGAAATTTTACTTCAAGCTTCTCAAATAATCTGTTGTTATTGTTTTGTGACTATTTATGTTGGATGTTCAGAATATGTGACTGTGATGTTTGTTATTAACTGCTTTGTACATTTTGAACTGATCTGTTGCTTATCAGTTACCCCTAACGAATTGTTAGGATACTGGTGAATTAATCTGTCATAATTTTCAAGTCCAAAAATAATATCACCACAATAGTCACTCCTGTGACCTTTTATTTTTATTGTCAAAAATTAATCATCAAAAATGTCCACCATTGGATTCGAACCAGTGACCTCCTGGTCAACTGCCAAACACCCCAACCACTGAGCTACTAGCTCTTTTGTTAATTAGTTTTCTATTCTAAGTTTATATACTATAGTTAACTGTCTTGTTTTATTCTTTTAAACGTTTATTTACATTAAATCTAAATAAGTATTTTTTTTTAATTTAATTTGTCATAAAAAGGTTTATTTAGTTTGAAAAATAAAATAAAATATAAATAAATAAATAAAATAAAAACAAATAAAATATATTTTTTTACTTTTAGAAATTTAAATTGTTTTTTAAAATTAGTTTTTAAATAAATTAGTTTTTAATTAATTTAGTTTTAAATAAAATTAGTTTTAAATAGATTTTGTTAATTAAAAAGTAAAAGTAATTTTTAAAATAGATTAATTAGTTTATAATTTTGAATAGTTTTAAAATTGTTTTTAATTAAATAGATTAATTTTGAATAGATTATAATTTAAAAAAAAAGTTAAAATTTAAATAGTTTTAATAATTTTCTAATAGATTTAATTTGGGGTTACTATTCATGCACTTTAGGATTTAAAATTGTAGGATTAATATTATATAAAAACGAAACCAAATTCAAATCAATTGTCAAAATTAAAACAAACGTCTCAAATTCATAGGGTCCTTGTGTACAACGAACCGGGATCGCTCACGTGTTTAATTGAATTCGTCTTTGTCTTATTTATGGTTTATTACCTTTTCCTAAGGGTAATTTCCTAAATTTTCTCTATAAATTATCTAATTAAAATACACCGACATTCCTCATGACATCAAGAGCCAACACAGAATCTTCATCAAAGGAGATTTCTGATGTATCCCAAGGCCATGTTTCTAAGAAAGCCAAGTCCTCGGACAAGGACAAGAACCCAAGCCAGACGCCACCTCTAACACCTCCTGGAGGTGGCATGCATAAAGAGGCCCTGAAGGCAACCACTATTCCATCTTCTTTAGGGGATAAGGGTGAAGATGGAGCTCACCCTCAGCTCAGTAGAGTGTAGTCAGCATTGATAAGCACTTTAAATTTGAATACATTTCCAAATTCCTTACCAGATTCTTTCATTTATCACTCTGAGTCATCATCAGTGCATGAGGTGTTAGCAAATATAATAGCTGACACAGACCCTGGCCCATCTGTTCCTAATGATGTAGTCCCCCAACAACAGGGTACTACTAAAGGGACCAAAAACATACTCATTGATCTAAACTTATCAGGGACTTTTTCTCAGGATCCATCAGGTCAAACCAAGCCTGATGGTGAAGAAGTTGAAACTGATCCTCACTCTGGAGCTGATGTTGTGAAGACAACTAAGGAAGTGCCTCTCACGACTGGAGCCAAGGTGGGACACTTGCCTTCTTTTATGTACAATATGTCTTCAGTAGACTTGGAAAAGGAGCTTGGTTTTGATGAAAGAGCTCCAGTAAACCTTGATGAGAGTGAGCCAGGGGACGATATTGCTGAAGGTTTATTAGTATCATAACAATTATATAAAACCCTAAACGAGATCAAAGCACACATAGCGAAAGCGAGTTAACAAGATCATAATAATAACACAATTATAATTCGAATTAGGGTTACATACCTTTACGCTAAAGCAAATCCACAAGACAAAGAACGAATCACCAATTCGGGTTTATACCGTATATCACCAAGATATAGTCTAAAGCAAGACTATACTACGATCTTGTACACACGTAATACAACAAGCTAACCGTGATTCTAGCACGTGTAAATCGAGATATATCGATGGTATAAAATCTACCCAACAGACCTAAAGAGGGGCTAGGACTAGATTTAAACTAAAATCGAGCCCCTAAGAAAAACCACACCGAAACCCTTCGTGGGTTGGGGTTGCGATCGACCAAGAGGAAGGAGATGGGAGAGATTCAAGTTATGAAGATTATGAGGGGTAAGGGTTGTATTTATAGGCCTAGAAAACATGTAGCCCAAAACAAATAAAAGGCAAGTTTTTGCCTTCCCCTTTTGTGCGCTAATCGACCCACGAACACTCCTATATGGGGTGTTCCGGAATCTTCCGTCCTTCTTCCTTTTGTATCCTCTTTCTACATATATTTTTAACATTCGTTAATACTTAACTCTTAATTAATTAACTATCATTAAAGTTATATAGTTATATAGCTCGATTTAATTAAATAAATATAATATATATATTTATTAAATAAATTAATAAATACAATAAATATATTAATTAATTAAATTAACTCTTTACCTATTGTGCGCAATCCCGTAATATCGAGTTCTATCCTATCACACGACTATTAAATACAAGTCCATAAACTTTCAATTGCTGAACAAACTCCTAAGCCACCCTCTCTCAGAGCTCAACAGGTAAAAGAACAGACCAATCAAGTGTTGGTTCTTCAATCATAGGTAGATAAGCTTAAAGCAAAGAAGGTCATTGCTGATGCTGAAATTACCACACTT
The DNA here is from genome assembly GCA_025667525.1 of Glebionis coronaria. Taxonomy (NCBI): domain Eukaryota; kingdom Viridiplantae; phylum Streptophyta; class Magnoliopsida; order Asterales; family Asteraceae; genus Glebionis; species Glebionis coronaria. The sequence continues at coordinate 184,063,682 of CM046881.1, forward strand.
AAAGCAAGACCAACTCCTCCTACTGCTGAGAAAATAAAGGATGTTTTACTTTTTGCTCTACAACCAATGGTGAAGAATGTGGTCACAGCCACTTCTTTGAAGCAAGAAATGTCCTCCATCATAGACTCCTTCAATGGTGCTTCTATGGAGTTTTCACCAGAGTTCACACCTGTTCCTAGTCACATAAATGATTTGTGTGACTCTGTGTCAAAGATCAAGGATAGAGTGGCCTTGCTAGAACGACAAAAGTTGAATATCTCTAAAGAAGTTCAACAAAAATTCAATGCTCTAGAACATGTTCTAGCAATGCTGGCCAAGCTATCCTCTTCAGTAGACTCTATTGCTGCCTTCCTTCCTCATGGTGAATTAGCAGAAGTTGTTGGGAAATCTTCTCCTGAGGGGGAGAAAACCAATACCATTCGGAACTTATTTCAAAGGCATGCACAAAAGAAGGCTCAAAATCAACCAATTGTCTATGAGTCACCATTTGCTGACAAGAGCCCAGCTAAGACTAAGGGGGAGTCTTCAGCCAAAGACAATCACATTGAGGGTCTTACCACCAGTGATGACATAACTGATGATGGTTCACCTCCCATCATGCCCAAGAACAAAGGTGATTCAACAATGGATGAAAGAATAATCAAGGCTGGGATTGCTTCCCAAGAAGAGCTTGATAATGTGTACAGACTGAATGAAGAAGAGAAGCAAAGAAATCTGAAGCTAAGTTTGTATGAAGAACGTGGGAAGCCTGAAGTGGAAACCATTTTCAAAATAAAATGTTGTATGAAAATTTTTGTATGACAAGACCGAACAGAAGAAATCCCTCTGAAATCACAAACATTGACATGCTTACTACCAGAGGTGATATCCATATGAAGTTCTATAGGGGTGATGAGACTGATGAGATCCTGGAGGACTTTAAAGCAAAGGAACTTTATTATATTGAATGGCTAGAAATGGAACAAAAGTTGCAAAAAGGAAGTCCAAGAGATGGGATGAAGTCCACATCAGAATTGATCATTCAAAGAGAAATCATGAAAGAATTGGTGTGATCCTCAACGTTAGTGCTGGTGTTCTACTAGAGGATCAAGATCTTATACTGGAGCTGAACAAAAGAGCCAATCTGATTAAACCTGGTGTGGGTGACATCTTTGTCACCACAAAGAAGTGCAAAGGTTTTGTTCAGTTTTAGAATCATCTCCCTGGGCATGTACTTGAAGAACCAGAACTAGGAATGATTATGTTCAATCATCCTGAAAGACAAGACTTTGTTGGCATAAGTGACTTGGATGATATGAACAATGAACTTATTTGTCACCACAAAGAAGTGCAAAGGTTTTGTTCAGTTTTAGAATCATCTCCCTGGGCATGTACTTGAAGAACCAGAACTAGGAATGATTATGTTCAATGTTGTCCCTTATATTTGTGATGATTAAGCAATGAAGAAAGAAAGAAAATAGATGAAGAAGAGATGAATTCCTAGAGAGAGAAAGTAGTGAGAGAAAGTAGAGAGAGAGATGATTAACTTGGTGAGATTAGATTAAGAAAAGAAGTTGTTACAAATGACCATCCACCCTCCTAACATGCTAGGAGGGTAGTATATATAGTCCACCCACATGCGGGCTTTAATGGACTATATATTGGGCCGGGCTTGTCTTTTGGACTTTAATTAGTTTAAATCCAAGCCCGTGAACCACGACTAAATAACTACTTATTACAACGTTCTAATAAATATTACAATAGAAACCTATGACCGAACATTCTTGTTTGACTCAATATTTTTGAGGCTAACAATCTCCCCCAATGTGAGGTCATTCCTCTTTGATATTTGGATTCCAATGGAGATTTATGAATTTCGTCATAAATGAGTCTTGAACGTGTAACAGGTGTTTTGTTCCTTCATGCTGTGATCTTTGAGCCTTTGTCGTTGTCTTTCGACTTTGTCTTTAAGTCTTGAGATCTTCAAATCATTCTTGACTTGTCTTTGCCATCTTGTGATCTTGTGTCTTTATCCACATGCTCACACTATCAATTGTTGGATAAGTCTTTGGGCATGAATATGTGGTTGTGAATCTTTGACTTTGCTGAGTACACCGTGACGCCACCTTCTCGAGACAAAACATAGACACGGACTGAATGGCTTTGACATTCGTCCTAAATCGGTAGCGTTTGACCTCCGGTCGGTGAAGACCGTTATACGATATTAAATATCGTACCTGTGATCAGGTAGATTCAATTAAGAATCTCCTTGACAGGGTTTCGCGGCAGTACTAGCCGTTCTCTTTACTCGACCGTCTCAAAGCAAGACTGCGAACATAAAGAGTGAATCAATTGGATAAATATCCGCTTGATTAAAGTCGTCAATTCAAATTCCTGGAACAAGTTTGATTCATTAAGAATCTTACCATTGTTGCTTTCCAGTTGACACACGTTTGATTCATGAGAATCTCACAAGTCACCTACCGTAGCGCTGTTTGATGTTGACGCTAGAAGGATTTCCATTCGTCACTGTGAATATTAATGAATATCACTCTGAATGTTCTGGCAAGACCATAAAGATATTGCGTAGAAACCTGAAACGAGTTTGAATCAATTCAGAATCAAACCACTGTTGCTTTTCAGTTTTACATATGTTTAATTCATAAAGAATCTTACATATGACCTACCGCAGTGCTGTTTGATGTTAACACTAGAAGGATTTCCACTCATCATTGTGAATACTAAGTAGTATCACTCTGAGTGTTCTAGCAATATCGCAAGGATATAGCGTAGGACTCTATTGATCTTCATCCGTGTGTCCTAACGAGATTTGATTGATCTCTTGGCTCTAGACTCGATTTGTGCACATTTAGTGATCGGAGGCTGGAGCAGATGCCACCTATTCAATATCAACTATCTCAGAGTGAGAAAGTCAATAGAAGTCGTGTTGATCTCCGTGACAATAAAACAAACTTCTTTTGAGAGAAGCCTGAGTAGCTAGAAAAGGGTTGTGCTTCACATCACTGGGTCCATGGTGAGTTTGTCTTCATGATGAGTTGACCCGGTTTCTGCCTAAGTTGTATGGAGGGCTTATTTCTTTAGACCCTTTATCCTTACATTTCTTTTTCATTCTTCAACCCCTTCAATGCTTACCAAGACATCATTAATAGCACCTTGTTGTGATTGTTCCAGTGCTATCATCAGTACTTAGTCGGCATTCAGCTACGTTCACATTCTACTCCATCTTTCCTAAGGACTTCTAATAATCTATTGGATTTTCCCTGGGAAGATCCCTCCGGTTCTGGTTGGATCATAGGACTTAAACCTAACCACCCTTTTGACACCAATAACGTCTTGAATTAAAGATGTTGTGGGTATTTGATCGTAACCATGAAAACCACTTTAAATTCTAACAAAGTGTTTGAAAAACATTTAACACCTGTCGTTTTAGAAAAGCTCCCCCTTCACATGTGCATCGATAATCGAAAGTGTTTCGCACATGAAGGTAAGAGTTAAAGTGCTTGAGTCTTATATTAGATCACATTTTAATCACATTTTCTCCCCCTATCTCTAATATATAAAATCTTTTGATATTAGAGATACCAAATTTGATTAAAATATATTTTGAAAAATAGTCTTGAAAATCTTCGGGAGAAAGATGTGTTAATCTTTTGCATGAAGTTGAATTGCTCCCCCTCAAAAATTGATCCAATGGAATTGTCATTACGAGGATTTGATCCACATTAAACTTTTGAGGATAGGAGTTGTTGAACACACAATTTTTGAAAGATTTTGAATATCATTGAGAAATTCTTGAAAAAATTGTGTTCAACGCTTTTTGAAAAATCAATCTTTTTGACGAAAAGGTTTTTCTAAAGCATAAACTTGAGTTCATAGACTTTGAATGTCTTGACGAATCCACTCAAGTGTAAGAAGATTTAACTTCTTTTGCTAAGGGTAAGAGTACAAAAGCGTACACTCCCCCGTGAATTTAGATCCGGGTTGCAATCTGAAAGTGATTACAAGCCATTGTGTTGAGCTTAAAACGTTGAATGTTTTGTGACAAGCTCAACCCAAGATAGATTGCTCTACCCGTTGTTGGAAATATTGTCCAAAATAGACAATTTCCTTTTGAAAAGATAGAAATGACATGTTTTGAAAAATATTTACAACTTTCATTCGAGCTTTATGTACACACCCGTGTCGTTATTGAGCGACATTTCTAGGTACGTCCATATTATCGATACTGAAAGACATGTCGAGAAGAATATTTTTGGATTATCAAAGATTTTTTACTTTTGTATTTTGCTTTTTGATTAATATTTACAGGTAGATGTTTGATAGATGAATCAAGCAGGCTTCTTTGCCAGAACCTCCAGTTCTGCTGGAGTCAAACATCTCATACCAATTTGCCTAACTAGATACGCAAACCTCTCTTTCGAAAGAGCTTTTGTAAACAAGTTAGCTAATTGGTAATCAGTTCCAACAAAGTATAATTCAACAATACCTCTTTCAACTTGTTCCTTAATGAAGTGATATCGGACATCAATGTGCTTCGTGCGGGAATGCTGAACCGGATTGCAGGAGATGGCTATGGCCGACTTTGAGTCACAGTACATAGGTACTTTATCAAAATGGAAGCCATAATCCGTGAGTTGTGTTCTCATCCAAAGAACTTGAGCACAACACGCAGATAGAGACACATACTCCGCTTCGGCTGATGAAAGTGACGTGCAATCCTTCTTCTTGGAAGACCATCCCACAAGCTTGTCTTGACCTAGAAATTGTGCACCACCAGAAGTACTTTTACGTGTATCAAGACACCCTGCATGATCAGAATCTGAATAGGCCGTTAGAAAGAAACCGGTTTCCCTCGGATACCAGAGTCCCATGTGAATGGTATTCTTAAGGTACCGAAAGATCCGTTTAACCTCCTTGAGGTGCTTTTCAGTGGGTCGTGCTTGATATCGTGCACAATAACATGTAGCATGATGAATATCAGGTCTGCTTGCTGTCAAGTACATGAGGGACCCGATCATGGAACGATATCTCGTTTGATCTATGGGTAATCCCTCTAAATCAACATCTAGGGATGTGGTTGATAATGGTGTCCCAACGGGGTCACATGATGTCATACCATGCTTTTTGATTATCTCTTGACAATACTTAGCTTGGTTAATGAAGATACCACTTGGGGATTGGTGAACTTGAATTCCTAGAAAGAATTTTAGTTCGCCCATCATAGACATTTCAAATCTGCTGTGCATTACTTTTTCAAACCATTTTGAAAGTTTTGGGTTTGTAGACCCGAAAATAATGTCATCAACATAAATTTGCACAAGCAGAATGTCATCCCCATATTTATAAGTGAACAAAGTTAAATCTATGGAACCTTTTGAGAAACCTTTGGAGACCAGGAATTTCGAGAGTTCGTCGTACCACGCCCTTGGAGCTTGCTTGAGTCCATAAAGTGCTTTGTGGAGACGATACACCTTGTCAGGATAATGAGGATTGACGAATCCTTCCGGCTGCGTGACATAGACTTCTTCCTTCAAAAGACCGTTAAGAAACGCCGTCTTTACGTCCATTTGATAAACTATGAATCCCTTATGTGCAGCATAAGCAAGAAAAATCCTGACAGCTTCCATTCGAGCTACTGGTGCAAATGATTCTTCGAAATCAATACCCTCTTGCTGTCCATACCCTTTAGCCACTAGCCTAGATTTATTCTTGATGATCGTGTTTTCTTCATCCATCTTGTTTTTCCAGATCCATCGAAGATTTAATGGTGTTACATCGTATGGTCTGTCAACAAGTTCCCAGACTTTAAGTCTTTCAAATTGTTGAAGTTCATCCGTCAGCGATTCAATCCAAGCATGATCAGCTAATGCTTCTTTGATGTTTTTCGGTTCAGCTGAACTCACGGCGAGTGCGAACATACAAACATCGGCATCAGTGTGAACCTGTCGTCTTGTACGAACGGGCTGTGAAGGGTTTCCAATTACATGAACCAAAGGATGATCTCGGGTCCAATGATGTGTTGAAGGATGTCGTTGATAGAAAGTATGCATATTTGACGGATCAACATGACGAGTAGAAGACTCTCCAGTTTCGTGTACCGGTGTACCGAATGGGTTGATGAATTCGTCTTCGTCAGATAATGCATTGTCTGCTTGATTTGTGTTCTCTTGAGCAATGACAGTAGTTGTGGATGTTGTAGGATCGATTGTTGAAGTAATATTCTGAGGAGGTAAATCTGTAGCAACCCGTGTTGAAGTAGATGAAGTTGTATCTTGTTGTTGACGATGATTGGTTTCATCATTCTTATCATGAGTGACAGCGGAAGACTTCGATACAACTTGTTTCTCCCCCGTGAAATATTCATCATACATTGGTCCATATAACATTTCCAACTCATCAATGGTCGTGTCGACTGTCATATCAGCTCTAGGAACATTCTCTGGAACCAGCGTTGAACTTGACGGTTCATTGTTGTGGTCTTGAGTTTCGAGTTCCATGCGGTTGTGAACGGAAGTCGTTTGTCTTTGTGGATCGGGACTTAAACTGTTTTGTTCAAGTGCCATCTCTTGTAATTCATCAAATCGGATGTGAATAGTCTCGACAATCAGTTTTGTTCTCTTGTTGTATACTCTATATCCCTTTGATTGAGTTGCATATCCCACAAGAATACATGCATCACCTTTCTCTTTCATCTTATCCAAATTTTCACCATCTCGAATAATGTAGCAAGTACATCCAAAAACATGAAGGTGTTTGAGTGAAGGTTTTCGATCATGAATTATGTGATATGGTGTCTTTTCGTGTCTTGGGATAATTAAGGATCGGTTTTGTGTGTAGCATGCGGTTGACACGGCTTCGGCCCAAAAATATAGTGGAAGTTTTGAAGCGGATAATAATGTTCGAGCAGCTTCAACCAAAGTACGGTTTCGCCTTTCAACAACGCCGTTTTGTTCGGGTGTTCGAGCAATAGATGTTTCATGTTCAATCCCTTCGGCTTCAAAATACTTTCTCAGATTTGAATTCAAAAATTCTGTACCTCTGTCAGTACGAACCACTTTAACTTGAGCTTGAAGACCACGTTGTATCAGTTTAAGAAAGCTGATGAGAACTTCAGGTGTTTCATCCTTGGACCTCAAGAAGTGAGTCCATGTGTACCTTGAGTAATCATCGACAATTACCAGAATATATTTCTTTCCATTGATACTCTGAACACGCATGGGACCACACAGATCCATGTGAAGAAGATCTAACCGTCCTTTAGAGCTTGGTGTGGTCTTTGTTTTGAAGCTACTTCGTTTAGCTTTACAAAGTTCACAAGAAGAACAAAGATGATCTTTGATGAATTTCAAGCTTGGAAGGCCTCTCACAATATCTTTCTTGGAAAGCAAGTTAATGGTATCAAAGTTGAGATGAGAAAGACGTTGATGCCATAACCATGCCTGAGTCGTTGAAGCTTTAGCCATGAAGCAAATTGGAGTTGATGAAGTTGTGTCTTGAAGTGAAATTGTATAAAGATCAGTACCCCGTGTACCGGTAAGTAAGTCATTCCCATCATAATCACGAACAAAACATGTCTTCTTTCTGAAAGCAACTTCCAAATCCGCAACACAGAATTGACCAACCGAGAAAATATTATGATTGAGCCCTTCGACGTAGTATACCCTTTTAATCGTGATATTCCCCTGAACCAAATATCCATATCCTAGGATCGGTGCAAATTGATCATTTCCGAATCGGACCGTACCCAGGAACTTCTCCACGAAGTTAATTAGAAGCTTGAGATTCCCCGTCATGTGCTTTGTGCATCCGGAGTCCATTATGAAGAGAATTATTTGTATCACCTGCAGAAAAGTTAGAACACGATGGAGCATTTGCTAAATTAGATACCATAGTAGTTGTGATAGTAGAATCATTAGTGTCCTTATCAACATTTAAAGGCAAACTAACACTTGTTTTCACATTTTCTGTCCTAACTTTAGGCATCCATTTATATCCGAGAGGACATTGATTAGCAAACCACCATTTCCAAGACTTACTGGCAGACTCATATAATTCCTTAATTTTGCTTCTAGGATTCTTAGTGGTGGAGTCTGATGCATTACTTTTCTTAGTGGGGGTTGCACCAGAATGGTTAACTTTGTGTTTGGGTTTACTAGATCTAATAGGCATTGCAACTTGCTTCTTAGTTCTAGTATCTACGCCTTTGACTTTATTTATAGCACACATAGAATGATTAGCATTAGCACACTTGCCACATTTGACACAAACAAATTTCACATTCATATCATTCAAATCATTCACAGCCTTCAGATCGTCATTACATGCGATAACAGACTTTTTATTCTTAAAAACATTCAAATTCCTAGGGTGTTCTTCTACTTGCTTCATCTTCCCTTGATTCTTGTGTTTCCAGACCTTTTCATTCTCTTGAGTGCTCTTAAGCTGAGGCCGGCTAACACTAGTAGTGGAGACTATTCCTGTAGTAGAAGACACATGAATATTAGTGTTTCTAGAAGTCTGAGGCGAGTGAGTATCTTTGTTTGTGGGCTTCGTGGACATTCTATACATCCCTGGTTTAATCACATTATTGTGCTTAACGCTTGGTGCTATAGGATTCCTTATGGGTTGAGCTTGTGGTAACCTTACCTTTCCATCCATCTTGGGGGCAAACACAGGTTTTGCAAACGAGGAATTAGATAAAGCAGATGGTTTTCCCAAGATAGAGGATCTATTCTCTTTAGAGGCATTGGGTTGTCTAACAACATTTTTCTTAATGCTAGGTTCCACAATTTTCCCACCCATTTTAGCAATGAGTTTCTGCAACTCTGCTATCGCTCTGTCCCTGTCTTGTAATTGAGCTTTCAACCCTTTAATTTCCAAATTCTGTTCATTCATTTCTCGAAATGTTTGGGAAATTTTTTCTTGCAATTTATTATCATGTGGAAAACGACCAACATCTTTTTGCAAAGCAAGTTCAAGTGAATGACAATGTTTTTGAAGGAAATCAGTTTTGTGTTGAAGTAACTCAAAAGCCTTTTTGTCAACATTTTCTTTACGTTTCGAAAGCTCAATTTCAAGACGTTCACATTCTTTGATCTTATCAAGATATTGGCATGCAACTTCAGAATATTCATCAATATCAGCACAAGATGTAAAATAAGCACACATAACATCTTTAGAAATGCATTCTTGCAAGAGTAAATCATATTCATCTGAGAAATCAGACTTCTCCATTTGAAGATCATCAATGTGTTTCTCAATAGATTCAACATATTTTAAATCATCAAACATTTATGTCCGAATGAACTCCTCAAGTTGAAGAACAGTTTCTTTAATCAACGCCGTGTTTGGAATTAAGAGTTCTTTGACAAGCAAGGTAATATCGTGAGGAATCGGACGTGTCCACTCAGCATTTTCACGTTTTGCCCAGTCTCTTTCAACAATAGATTTAACATTATCTGTGTGGTGTTTAAGAATACCTAATGTTTTCCTACTCTTGATTTTAGATTCATCTAGAGGGAGGTAGTTTATGTATTTGTAAACATTAGATTTCTTAGGGGCAAATTCTTTCTTCCATTGAATTCTCTTTTGTTTGCATTCGAAGAACACTTCCTCACGAGTTTTCTGAGTTTGTTTGTTGAACAGGCCATAAATACTATTCTCATAAGCATAATTATAAGGTTTCACAAACTCCTTATTAACAAGTGGTTGACTATCAGCATCCCAAAGGGCAGTCTCTTCACTATTGGCACTAGCAGGCATGCAATCAAGATCTGTCCTTTCAGTCTCATCAAGATAAAGATGTGGGTTCACAGCTTGAGCTTTGGCAAGGTACTCAGGACTTGCAAAGCTAGCTTGACCCTTAAACATCGAAGGAGGTGCCAGCATTCTCACAGATTGTATAGAATCATGCGTTTTATAAACAACGTTCTTACCTTTTCAGTTTCTTTATCATATCTACTTTTGAAGTCTTGTTTTAACGCATCTACCTCTTGGTTCTTATCCTCAAGAATTTTAGCAGAATCAGTAGTGGTCATAGAGAGCTTTTGTTCAAGTTCATTAACTTTGGTATTGGCAAGGTACGTTTTTTGACGTTCATCCATTAAGAAAACATTATATTGACGCTTCTCTTTAGCTAATAACTCAAGAGTTGTATTATATTTGTTTTCAAAATCGTCCTTTTGACTTTTTAACGCACTTCCCTTGTACCCCTCAAGCTCTTTGGTTTTCTGAAGGAGCTCATCTCTATAGGTTTCAGTCATCTCAGTAGATTTGATAAGAGCAGCTTTGCATTCTTCAAAGCTTTGAGTGAGCGTAGCGTTTGCCTTCTTTAATTGCTTTTGACTCTTTTTATTTTCAGTGACATCTTTTTGTAAAGTAGCAATTAAATTAGCAAGCGCAATACGTTCCTCTTCATCATATTCATTTGCATGTTGATCATCCTCAGACTCATTATTGCACATGTCTGATGAATCGGGTGTGGTATTGCTATCAACCGTTTCCATCATACACGTGTCATTAATGGCATTGGGTAGATCACTATGCTCAGGAATATCACCAAACACATTATATTCATCAGTAGTGTGTACCTTATCGATTGGCTCAGTGTCAAAGATAGGGCCATTGTCATCTTCAGTGACTTTGAGAACTTCTTCAACCTTTGCCATGTACGAGTAATGTGCATCAAGCTCTTGATCAGAATCTTCATCATCAGTATCATCAAGCATGGCTCCTTCCTCAGCTGACAATTTAACCCCTGCTTCCATCTTTTTGCATAGCAACATCTTTTCCTTGTGATAGCTGGAGTCTCTAACTCTTTTCGGCTTCCTGCATTCCTTTGCCATATGCCCAAAACCTTGGCAATTAAAACATTGAATCCCGCTTTGCTGAACCACTTGACTTCCAACCGTTTCCATATTCCCAGTAGCAGCAGCAATCCTCTGAGTATCATACTTTGCAGTTTGTCGATCATATCTTGCAGAAGCCTCAACATGAGTTGGATTATGTCGATCATACCTAGAAGGACTTTCACCACGTCGACGTGTGTCATACCTTGGAGGACTCTCAACATATCGGTTCTTTGTGTTAGATGATGTGTGAAGATTGTTGTTGGTGGGTTTGTAGATTTTCTTGTAAGTCTTCATTATGTAAGCAATTTGTTGTTTCATCTCTTGGTTCTTTTGAGCTTGGTCTTCATCACTATCTTCTTCAGATGAGGACTCAGATGGTGGTGATGGTGCTCTTGGCACTTTACCTCGAGATTTTGTGGAAGATGAAGACTTAGATGATGTGGAATATCATGGTGAAGATGATGTATTGGAGTATGGCTTAGGAGCACGAGAGTGAGGATCTTGAACATGTTGAGTGGTAGTCAGTAAAGCAAGTGGATTAGCCGTCTTGGCAACATGTTCAGTTCGAATCTCATTTGCTTCATTCTGAAATTGCTTCAAGATGTCAAAGAGTCGATGATATGAGACCTCGTCTAACTTTTCTTGTTGTTTCACCAAAGTGACGAACCGTGTCCACTCGGGTTGAAGTTGTTGAAGAAATTGAACATTGACTTGCATGGTGGAGACTTGCAGGTTATTTCTTGTCATGTCATTCATCATCTTATAAAACCTGGAGTAGTAAGAGTCAATTGATTCTCCATCCCTTGAAGTAAACTTGCCAAAATTCCAGAACAAGTTTGTTTTGACATCTTGTTTGTTGAGTGATTCTCCTTGTTGCAAGCGTTCAATAGCAGTCCACATTTCATGTGCTGTCGGGCATGCATCAACCGTGGAGTAAATATCATCTCCAATCCAACTTAAAACCATATAGATGGCTTCCTTCTCCGCATCATGCCAAGCACAATTTTCAGGTGTGAGATCAGCTCTTGTTTCATCACGTTCACTTGCAGGTATTGGATCAGTAGTATCTGTGGCTGCTCTTGGAGGAACTGAGATCTTCTTAAATATATATGGTCCATGAGTAATACATTTCCTCAAGGCATCACCATTAGGTCTTGTATCAAGATATCGTATGAAACGTGATTGCCATTGAGCATACCGTCCAGATACAAGCATTGGTGGTCTCTCTTTGTTACCCGCCACCATTATGTTGTTGTTCGTCACACGATATTCGGCAGTAGAATCCATCTCAATATTCTCTGAAATGATGAAGTGAATATGGATCTTAAGTAGATTTGTTGTGATTGTTGTTGTGGTTTAAATTCCGAAAATTGCAATTTTTCTCCAGGCCGACAATAAATTCTCCAGTCCGACAAAACGGTAGATCAAAAAAATTTGTATCGCCAAATTTTGAAATTGAGCTAGAAATGTCCTAAAACTAGTAAGAAAAAAATTTGAATTTACTTGACGGAAAAATTTTTAACTTTTTTTTTTTTTTTTTTTTTTTGATCTTCGTGTAAACGATATTCCGAAACTAGTCTAGATGGTGGCTAAGTCTAAAACATACTCAAACAAAATTTAGCAAAACACATCATCGGAATGTCCCCTAATCGGAATGTCTAATCGGAATCCCAATCGGAATGTCTAATCGGAATCCCAATCGGAATGTCTAATCGGAATCCAATCGGAATGGCTAATCGGAATCCCAATCGGAATGTCTAATCGGAATATCTTCGTCGGAATACCCAATCAGAATGATGATCGGAAAGACCTTGTCGGAATACCAAATCGGAATGATGATCGGAAAGACTGGTCGGAATACCAAATCGGAATGTCTGATCGGAAAGGCTGGTCGGAATACCAAATCGGAATGTCTGATCGGAAAGGCTGGTCGGAATACCAAATCGGAATGTCTGATCGGAAAGGCTGGTCGGAATACCAAATCGGAATGAATGATCGGAATGATAAAACCCTTTTCCGATTGCACTGATCGGAATATATCCCCCTTTTCTCGGACAAAACTCAACCAATACGTGATTTTAAGCCAAAAAATGATCAAAACACCCAAAAATTTTGTGTTTTTAGCCAAAGTAAATATACCAAATCACTACTACAACTATGTAGAAGATGTAGATGAAGAATTAGAGCACGAAAAACACAAAAAGAATTTGAATCCGAGATAATTTATGGATTAAATCATTCGAATCAAATATAATAACAACAATGAATCACAAGTCTACCCCATGGCGATTGATACCAAATGTTGTCCCTTATATTTGTGATGATTAAGCAATGAAGAAAGAAAGAAAATAGATGAAGAAGAGATGAATTCCTAGAGAGAGAAAGTAGTGAGAGAAAGTAGAGAGAGAGATGATTAACTTGGTGAGATTAGATTAAGAAAAGAAGTTGTTACAAATGACCATCCACCCTCCTAACATGCTAGGAGGGTAGTATATATAGTCCACCCACATGCGGGCTTTAATGGACTATATATTGGGTCGGGCTTGTCTTTTGGACTTTAATTAGTTTAAATCCAAGCCCGTGAACCACGACTAAATAACTACTTATTACAACGTTCTAATAAATATTACAATAGAAACCTATGACCGAACATTCTTGTTTGACTCAATATTTTTGAGGCTAACATTCAATCATCCTGAAAGACAAGACTTTGTTGGCATAAGTGACTTGGATGATATGAACAATGAACTTATTTGGAATGTTCAAAGGACCTTCTATATTCACCATAGAGGTCCAGGTTTAACTGAAGCTGCAAGGACATTTAGCGTGTGCTTGCTAGGAGTGGTGGACATCAGAAACATGGATCAATTAGTTTAAACTTCTTTCATTGAAGAAATTAGGACTGAGAAGAAATAAATAATCATTTGTAATATTAGTTTGTACTTTGTAATGTTTATTAATGAATGATTATATGATGTTTATAAGTATTTTATTGTTCATTGAAAGTAAGAAGAAGTTGTAATGCTCACTTACTACTGACCTTAGACTTAGGCTATTTGTATATCCAAATAGGGGGAGATTGTTGGGTCAGTATTTACTTACCCTGAAGCAACTCTAGGATTTGAATATAAAATCCCCTAAGTGTTTCATGTTTAGCAGAAAGGTGACTTTGTTGCAGCATGACCAGAGGAACAAAGATTTCTACTGAAGAATGTTTTGTTGAAGGATATTCAGCTTTCCTCTTCCAGAGAACTTAGAAGACAAAGGAGTCTTTTCTTCAAAGACTAGGCGGTCGAGTTGCTGAAGAACAAGTCTTGAAGAAGAGCTTTCAGTTCACGTTGGCTTGACAATAACAAACTGAATGATGTCGATCTCCTCTAGAATGCTGAAGACACTTCAGTATTCTGAAGGTTTACATTAGGCGGGAAAAGATTTACTTTAACTCAAAGTAGGAAAAGGTTTCTTGTATTGTTAGCTATAATTAAAACCTTTATTTTTTCTTAGAACAATTTATTAGTCCTTTGTACTGTTTATCCAGCGTGGGCATCAACCACGGGAACATGTGAATGTAAACCCTAGATATGTTTCTCCTATAAAAGGAGTGCATTGAGGAGAGGAATGGTGTTGATACAAAAGTTAGATGATCCTTGCTAGACCCGAATTAGGTTAATTCGGGTAGGCTGGGCTCTGGCTCTTGCACCAAGTGAATAACTTGCCGAGATCCTGCACACTAAAGCAACACGCGTTAGACTTACCGTGGGAACGTATCCCATGATTAGACTCCGGCGTGAGAGTAAGTAATCGGTTAGGCAGTGAAACCCTAATGGGCTCACTGTTTACTTCGGCCCCAAGCATAAGATAACCACCATAATTAGCTTGATTGTTATGTTCTAATTATGGTTAGTGTATATCCTATTCTTGAAGGTAAATCCCAATCCTAATAAGATTGTGATTCTGTCTAACCCTGTCCCGGCTATACCGGGCCGTGGTCCGCACACGCTTTATGCAGCCACTGTTCATTCAAGCCCATAAGCTTAACCGATTAATCCAACCCATTCGTGATGGACCGAATGCGGGTAGTACCCATGGGCCGGGTTCATGACCCGATTGGGGACTATACGACATCATGTCCCCCCAGTCTAGTTGTTACAGCCGTAGGTGGAATATCTAGACTAACAAGATGCCCCTCGGACGTACCAAGAAAGAACATTTTAAAATGTTGAATGTGAAAACCATGTTTCGGCCGCACGTGGTAACCTTGTTAGGAATTTATTCATATGGTACCCCCAGCCGCACGTGACGACCGAGACAAATTAAATGAAATATTGAATATGGTCTTACGTATGACCACATATCCCGACACAATTGACTGTTCATCTGTCCATTTGACTGATAAAGTGCAAACAGTCAGTACCTCGAGCAACGCAATCTTCTGAGTCAGAAGTGACCCATGGGTCCTGCCTGACTGTTTACTTGCCACTTACTTCCCTAACCCCACGATTTAGGTTAGTGGAAGACACGTGTCATGAATCCAACGAACCTTACCAACGAGGAACCCCTATAAATAGGTTGCCCCTACGGCTGTGTGTGACACACAGTCTCTTGCTAATTTTTCGCCATTAACGCTTTCTTCCTTACCACCACCTTCTTTCGCACGGATCCTCCCTCACACAGGTTGGAATACCACGCCTCTCATCATTCTTTAATAATTATGGCTCATAGGAACAACCCTACCATCGGATCCGTGTTGAATGTAATGACGGAAGAAAAACTAGGGGAGTTTTACTCTGACTTCTTCATTCCTAGCAACCTTCATCCCTCTCTCCCTGGTGCCGAGGACCTTATAACTGAGGCCCCCTAGGGAAAGATAGGCCTATACACTCGTCTTTTTTATGCGGCCAATTACCGCAACCCTTTTACCAGATTCCTTGTAGATTTACTACGTTACTATGATGTACATATCACCCAGTTACACTGTATAGGCGCATGTAAGATTAGCCAGTTCGAAATCTTATGCCGTGCACGAAGCATCCCCCCAACCGTAGAGTTATTTAGGCTGTTTTATACCACCAACTTAGTGAATGGTTGGCTTTCCTTTAAGAAACGATCCCAAACCAGCCCCACGCGTCACAATAAAGCCACGGACTCGCTGAAAAACTAGTACGAACACTACTTCTTTATTGACGTAGTAGTATAGCCGACTGAGTTTGTATATAAGCATAGATTACTCCCTGAATTTCCTCCCCGGGCCGGTACATAAAACCCCCATCACGCTCAAGAAATAGATAGGAATAGGACAGGGTTTCATAAGAATCTACCCGAGTCATTCCTTTGCCTGCTAGGGATTAGTCGTAACTATTTGGCCCATCGAACAGATACCCTGTATTTTAGAGAGGCCGTGGCGAAGGTAGGTATATCATACGTATCCGCAAAGATACATAAATGCGTTGTCTGTAACTAACGTACTCCTTTGCTTTGCAGAAATGAATTTCTTTGGAGTCCTACGCTAGGGAGATCCTAAGGCTTACCGGAGGGAGCGCGCTCTAGACGAGAAAACGAGCTACCCCTTCTCGAGCATACCAGAAATGTGAAAGTCGCCCTGGCAGCCGTACCTGACCCCCAATCTGATGAGGAGGATACAACTTTCTTGAAGACCCCCATATATTTTGACAATGAAGACGGGGACGCCATGATGTTGGAGAATGAAGTTGGGCCCTCCTCACCGTCGAAGACAACCACCCATGTTCATGAGGAGGAGCAGGGTGATAATATGGAGAGAACTACTTCCAGCCTCCGCGAAATGCTGGGTGATGATGATGAGGAGGCACAGAAAGTGGATGAAGAAGAGGAGGAAGAAGCTCAACCCATTCCAAAGCGCACCCGTAGAAAGAATAAGAGGGTAAGGAAGACTACCGAGGCCGTGATAGGAGAGCACAATGCCCCCGCAAAGAGACTGCGCGAAGACCACTCCCTCTATCAATCTGGGGAAAGCACAAATCAAGCTTCGAGAACGGCGCAGGACGCCCAAATAGTTCAGAACGTGACACCCCCAGTTGTGGAGCCAGTCACCCAGGTTCCTCCCACCACGTCAGAGCTGGAGAAAACCAACATGTACGTCATCCGCACATGCCTGTCATTATTTCTCTTATCTAAGTAAAAGGTATGTCCATGCGTAATAATACTAATGTGCATGACAATGTTTGTTGCAGAGATGACCAGGCTAGTGTGGCACCTATCCAAGGGACGAGGAAAGGGAAGGAGCCTGTCCTACACGCCGCAGCGACCAAATCTGGCCCGATATTTGAGGAAGGTACTCCCACGGCTTCATAAGAAATTTCGGTGTCCGGCTTCCCCACACACTTTAACCCCGAGTGGAAGACAACCACTACTTCTAGGATGAAGGACGCGGAAGAATGTCGGGACTACCTGAACCACCGTATTCCACCCGACCTAGTAAAGGACATAAACTCATTAAGTCATCCAGACTTAGTAGATGAATACAATTGGGCTTTGGTGCATCAGGTGGCTATGGGTACCTCCATGCGGGTAAGATTCGAGGCCGCACTGGATCACGTTGAATATTTAAAGAGGAAGAACGGCCGGAGGGAAAAAATGATTGAAGAAAATGAATCCCAGATTGCAGCCCTCTAGTCCCAACTCGCCACTGCTGAGGCACCATCAAAGAACAAGCCGCGCATGCAAATGCCCACGACAAACATGTTGCCGAGCTTGAAGCCCAACTTGAGGCTTCAACAGCTAAGGTACGTAATCGTATAGTATCACACCCACGCCCACATCATGCATCATTCTAACCTTAGTGTATCACATGCAGGTGGTCGCGGCAGAAACTTTGGCAAAGACCTCCACTGACCAAGTATCCACCCTCTTGAAGGAGCTTGAAGATGCACAGGAATTGGTCCAAGGAGAGGAGATGCTGAAAGAACAACTGGCCAAAGAAAGGACCGCGCTGGAACAGTTGATGGAGGCTTCTGTGCAAAAGGATGTAGAGCTAGACGCCCTTAACACAGACCGTGATGAGGTGCTGTACCCCCAACTACTAGCAGTCATTGCTGGCCGCAGGTGGATGGTGGGTCATGGGGCGCGCCTAGCTGTTATGAAATATTGGAGGACCCTCAATTTGTGCAGCAATTTGCAAATCTTTTATCAGATGGCGTCGACCACAGTCATCATGAGGGTATGGTTATGGCCGAAGAGTTGATAAGCAAGAAGCAAAATTTTACTAAGCATGCCTACTTCAACCCTGGGTCGTAGAGAAGATGACTTCATCCATGGCTGCTATGCGGGATCTGGAGTACCCATTCTTGGCTGAGCTCGAGTCTACGAAGGATGCGTCTAACAAGGAGATCATGGAAAAACTAAGTCTAGGCGCATTCTCGCAAGGTGAGGGATACTCCCGGACTCATTTCACACCCTCCCCCATCCAAGTCACTCTTCCTATTTACGAGGATGTCACCAGGATCGTGGTTGGTGAGCAAACATTAAGTGAGGTGTTGGAGGCGAACGTGGCTCGGGCTCTGGACAAGAAAGACCATGATGAAGCATCATCTCGATTAGCTGAAGAGCAGAGGGAGATAGGGAAGTTTCTCCCCCCCGATGTAGGGCGGTCCTTTATTTATGTGATTTCTGAACAATTTGGTTTGTAACAAATATTCGTCCGTGGATGTCCACGTCACTTTTATCTTTTGTAACACTATCTGAACACTTAGAATATCATGTTTATGGGTCCGTGGTAGTCACGGCAATTTTGATTGTTGGAAACTTGCTTATATTCTTTAGATATTGTATATCTGTGTTGCATGACATGTCACGACTTACCAAGAATAAAACTAAGTCTATATTTTACTAGACGTGCAACGTGTGTCTTTACCATGTCCGGCACTATGTAAGTGCGGCATGCGGAAACTTATTACAACGTCTTGTAAATAAGGTGTTTAGTAAGGATACATGATCCGTGTCACTGGGGTTGCATCCCTCTTATGCGACGAGTTGAATTATTAGGTTCACTTAATCCTCTTATCCTGCCTGGGAGCGAATAGTACATGTACGATTTGAATGAATGCATATGAATAAGAAATGGCATATTATAATAATATAATAAAGAAATCTAAAAGACATAAGACAATAATTTGCACAAGAACAGGTCGTGGAGCTAGCTAGGCACCACGACATTTTATTAGAACGTTTACGATTTTTTTTGACAAAATGAAAATCCTAAGACAAATAGAACCTAGAAAGCATGAAAACAAAAAATACATGGATCTTCACTGAAGTTGACCACATCGAAAGTGTCCATGCGGAGGCCGTATCCCTTTCAGAGGTAGCATCTTTTAAGGTTGCAAATATTCCATGTACGATCTAAGTCACGGCCATCCATGTCACACAACTTGTACGCGCCTAGTCCCAAAGCTTCCGTGACCTCATATGGCCCTTCCCACTTTGGACCCAACTTCCCTGTGTTCTTCGCGCGACTTGCCTCGTTAGCACGATAAACAAAATCCCCCGGTCGGAATGAAACGCCCTTGACTTTGGAATCGTAATAGGCTTTCATACGTGCCTTAGACTTAGCCTCATTGATGGATGATATCTCTCTTTTTTCCTCTAATAGGTCCAGATTGATCCTTAGTTGCTCATCGTTCGTGACGACATTAACCTCCGCCGTGCGGATTGTTGGCATCCCAATTTCCGCTGGGATAACAGCCTCGGTCCCATAAGCCAACGCGAATGGAGTGTCCTCATTGGCTGTTTTGATCATTGTCCTATGTGCCCATAGGACATGCGGCAGTTCATCTACCCACTTAGCACTTCGTTCATCTAGGCGTGCTTTGATACCTTCACCTAGGCTTCTGTTCGCCCGCTCTACAAGACCATTAGTCTGTGGGTGCTTAACTGATGCGAAACGCCGTGTGATGTTCAACGTCGCACACCAATATTTGAATGGATTATCCGCGAACTGTTTTCCATTATCCGAAATAATCTCGCCTGGCAAACCAAAACGGCACACAATATTTTCCAAAAAAAACTTTTTTACCTGCTTGCCCGTAATCGATTTCACCACCTTAGCTTCTATCCAGCGTGTAAAATAGTCCATTGCGACGATCAAGAACTTAACACCTCCTGCCGCCACAGGAAAAGGCCCTGCGATATCGATCCCCAACTTATAGAATGGCCATGGGGATTTGATGGGTGTTAGTTCCTGATGCGGATGTCGCGGTACTGGTCTGTGCACTTGGCAATCACTGTATTTGCGAATCATGTCTCGTGCATCCCGATGCATAGTCGGCCAATAGTACCATGTGCGTAAGGCTCGTGCCACTACAGATCTGGGGCCTGCGTGCATACCGCATGACCCTTCATGTATCTCACTAATCACATAGCTAGCTTGGCGTGGCCCGACGCATCGCAACCACGGTTGTAGGAAAGAACGCTTGTATAGAATACCTTCTCGGAGTTCAAAATGTTGCGACTTCCTTTTGATACGTCGTGCCGCCTTTTCATCGTCTAGAAGGGTTTCGTCAGTTAAATAGTTGATGATCGGGGTCATCCATGTAGGTCCTTCTTCTTCAACTATAGTTTCGATTTCCCCTCTTTCCTTGAGTATTTCCACCAACACTTGTTTGGATAAGTGGGCGAAGCTCGTGGGCAAAATCTTGCTAAGAGCATCCGCCTTCTTGTTTTCACCTCTTGGTACCTGTTTGATAGAAAACTTCCCAAAAGTGGCTAGGAGTGATTTGACTTTCTCCAAGTATTGGATCATGTTATCCTCCTTGGCTATGTATCCTCCTAGGATGTGATTCGCGACAAGCCGTGAGTCCACGTAGGCCTCAAGGTTGCGGACTCCCATCCTAGCGGCGATTTTTAAACCCGCAATCAATGCTTCATATTCTACCTCATTATTCGTGGCTGTGAACTCAAAGCAAAGGGCGTACGTAAACTCCATTCCTTCCGGATTTGTGAGAATAAGGCCGGCTCCTGATCTGTCCGTGCACGAAGACCCGTCAGTAAACAAAACCCATGGTTCCGCTGGAATATCTTCTTTTTGTACCATTGGTCCGTCCTCCTCTGGTTTCTCAATTAGGAAGTCTGCCAAAATTTGGCCCTTGACCGATGTCCTTGGTTTATAGGAGATGTTATATTCTCCTAATAGAACGCTCTACTTCTGTAGCCCCCCGGCTACATCTGGCTTAGAGATGATTTATTTTATTGGTTGATCAGTGATAACCACAATTGGGTGCGCCTGGAAGTACCGGCGCAACCTTTTCGCGGCGTACACCAATGACAAAACCAACTTCTCCATAGACGAATAGTTCAGCTCCGATCCTTGCAATGGCTCTGCTTATAAAGTAAATCGGAGTCTGGACTGAGTCTCGATTGGTCATAAGGACTGCACTTATTGCTTCGTAAGTAGCGGATAGGTACATGATGAGCTCCTCCTTAGGACGGGGTGCAACTAGCATAGGAAGAGCCGCGAGGTGCTGTTTAAGCTGTTCAAAGGCTTCCTCTGCCTCCTTTGTCCAACGGAAATCACCTTTCTTCATACACCTCTTGAGTGTTTTGAATAGAGGTAGTGATTTCTCCACGGACTTCGACAAGAACCTGTTTAGCCCGGTCAGCTTTCCATTTAGTGATTGTACCTCCTTGAGTGTCTGAGGGGATGGTAACTGTATCACAGTGTCCGTCTTCTCCGGACAAGGCTTGATGCCGTTTGGATTAATCATATACCCAAGGAACATCCCTTCGGTTGCCCCAAACGTGCACTTTTTTGGATTTAGTTTCATGTTGATTCTCCTCAACGTGTCAAATGTTTCCTGTATATCACAGAGAAGTGCTTCCTCCGTATGACTCTTGATGACCAGATCGTCAACATAGACCTCGAGACTACGGCCTATCTGGGAGTCGAAGGTTTTATCAACAAGTCGCTGATATGTCTCTCCGGCGTTCTTTAGTCCGAACGACATTTTTGTGTAACAATACACGCCCTGACTAGTGTGAAACGCCGTCTTCTCCTCATCTTCCTCCACCATCTGGATCTGATGGTATCCTTTGTACGCATCTAAAAAACACTTGAAAGGGTATCCGTATAAGGATTCTACCTTCCAATCAATTTCTGGTAGTGGATAGCAGTTTTGCGGACAAGCTTTGTTCAAGTCCGTGAAGTCCACACACATGCGCCAACTCCCGTCATGCTTCTTAACCATGACTGGGTTAGATAACCACTCGTGGTAGTATACCTCGCGCATAATTCCTGCGTCTACTAATTTCCGTACCTCATCTAGTATGACCTGGCTGCGGTCTGGTGCTTGACTACGCTTCTTTTTTTTAACAGGAGGATATCCCTTGCGGATTTGAAGTTTATGTTCTATTATCGAACGCGGCACACCTGTCATGTGCTTGGGCTCCCATGCGAATATATCAAGGTTCGCTTTTAGGAGAAAGCACATGGCCCTCTTCCCGTTATCCGATAGCGTTCCCCCTATGGCCACCTCTTGCTCCGGGTAGTCGGGAAGGATTACCACCTTCCAATTAGAGGGTGGTGATCCTTCCTTGATGGGAGCAGGCTGGACTGGTGCTGTCACTACGTGGCATTCAGATGTCGGCACGATCGAGTTATAAATTGTAACAATTCCCCCTTCAACTGGGAATTTAATCATACCATGAGTCGTAGATGGGACGGCCCGTATGGCTAAGATCCCTGGTCTTCCGTTAATACCATTATACGGGGAATGTGAACGTATCACCATAAAGTTCAGCCACGTCGTGGTGGAATGTCCTTTATCCCCAATGGTCACCAGTAGACGCAGTTGTCCTATTGGCCAAATAGTATCTGCGCTGAAGCCAATGAGCGGCGACGTGGTCGGCACTAACTGGCTCTTTATCTCTGGTCGCAGCTGTACGAAACAGTGTTCGTATAGAACTTCTGCAGACGATCCTCCGTCCACATACATACGACGAACGTTGTGTGTTCCAATACTTACCTCAATCGTGAGAGGTGCATCGACTACGTTGCTTGCCGTAACGGGAGGGAATGACATCTCTCTGCCGCGTGAAATTTTTTGACTAACTTTCTGCTTTGTGCGGCGCTGTCAATATTGGATCATATATAGTTGAAGGCTTGTTCTTTTGGGGGTCCTTCTTATCGTACTTTTTGTTATCCTTCACATCCTTTTAATCCTTGACCAAATGTTTGAGTTCGCCTGATTTGATTAGTGACTCAATGTGCTTCTTGAGCTGGATGCATTCCTCCGTGCCGTGGCCCTTGTCGTTGTGGAATTCACAGAAGTGATTTCCTTGACGACGGTCCACTGGCGTTGTCATTGGGGGAGGCCTTGGGAAGTTCGCCCCTTCCGTCAACAAGATATCCCGGTAGGTCATCTTTAGAGGGTGAATTTTTCATCCGACCGCCCTCCTTTATTCTGACTCCTGTAGTCCGAGCTCCTTCCATTGCCTTAGGTGCTTTGGCCCCCTGATTGCCTCTTGGGTTGGTCGTTCGATCGATAGTTATGTTTTCCCTTTGTAGGATATGCCGCGGCTACCGCGGTTTCTCCTTCTACAAAGTTTCTGACCCTTTCCATGAGGCCGTCATACCTCTCTGGTCGCTTGTCGTTGAGCCGCCTAATTAATTCCTTGTCAGTTATGGCATGCATGTAATCAGAAATTTTTAGGAGCTCTGGCATCGTTTTTGTGCGCGTGCACTCGTCATTGAAACGTTCCGTGAAGTCCTCCGTGGACTCTCCGGGCCGCTGCTTGACGGTTGCTAATGAGTCCGGATCCCTATTATACTTCTTTCGCTGAGTATAATTGTTCTTGAACGCAGTGCGCAGCTCGGCGAAGTTATCAATGCTTCGGGAAGGGAGCCTTTCAAACCTATCACGGGCATTGCCAATCAAGGTTGAGGTGAACATCTGGCACCATATAGGCATCAGCTATCGTTCAATTTTCTCCTGTGTATCAAATATCTTTAGGTGATCATCAGGATCACCAGACCCATCATAGGTTTTAACACACGCCGGCATACGACGCTTCTTATCCTCAGAGTAGTTCCGTATGCGGAGAGTGAAGGCATCTTCTCTATCATCACACCATGGACGGGAGAGATCCTCTTCCTTGTTCTGATAGTAGGGATCATCATAGTATCCCTCATCGTTGGATGGTGGTGGGGGAGTATACCTAGGTCGGCGACGCTTGGGGGGATGGTCATCTGAATCTGACCCTGAAGGGCCGGGAGGAGGGGGCGGTGCCCCACTTCTTGGCTGAGGACCAATTTTACGTGAAAAGCTAGGAGCTTTCTTCCCACTATTCATCCTATCCCACACGATGGTGCGGTGATTGTTCCTAGCCGATTCCAACATCGGGCGTTCGGCAGAGCCGTCGGACCTATCTCCTTCCTCACGAGACTGTAGTAATTCCTGCATAACGCGATCCCCTATGCGCTCGAACATATTCTGAGGTTGAGGGTTTTCCTCAAGGAGGGTTCGTTCCTGTGCTCGCGCCCTCCTCTTCTTTTGAGTTGGAGGAGAGGTGCCGGACGCGGTCCTGCCAAAGTTGAGCCTATATTAGAGGTTCCTTCCTAGGTTTAACCTTGACGCGGTACCCGAAACGATCCTCTCAAAGTTCTGCGTGAGAACACGGGCGAGATCTTCGTCACTAAGTGGTTCCGCTTCTAATTCTGTCTCGATTGATGGCCTATGCGGCTCCTTGTTAGGGGCGTTAGGCGCACTCCCTGGATCAGGATTATCCATGGTGATGGTGGTTGGTGGGGTATTGCCGGACGTGCATGTCCCACCAAAAGATTGAAAAATGTTTCGGTTATTCGGTCCGCCTGTTTGGCTGCCAGGGGACTGAGTGGAGATGAGTATCCCATCCATGTGGCCTTCCGATTCGCAGGATTCGTGTTCCTGGGATTCCCTTGCGGATGTCCCTTCGTCATTAAAAGAGATCGTTGATTTGAGGTTCTAGCTTAGTGTTTGGGTCTCACGAATGGCGCCAACTTGTTGATAAAAAAGTTGTATGATCCTTGCTAGACCCGAATTAGGCTTAATTCAAGTAGGCTAGGCTCCGGCTCTTGCACCAAGTGAATAACTTGCTGAGATCCTGCACACTAAAGCAACACGCGTTAGACTTACCGTGGGAACGTATCCTACGATTAGACTCCGGCGTGAGAGTAAGTAATCGGTTAGGGTTAAGAATCAGATGTGAGGTGAGAGTATGGAGAATGTAATACCTTTGTGGAACCCTTGGGGGTTCCTTATATAGACAGTGAAACCCTAATGGGATCACTGTTTACTTCAGCTCCAAGCATAAGATAACCACCATAATTAGCTTGATTGTTATCTTATAATTATGGTTAGTGTATATCCTATACTTGAAGGTAAATCTCAATCCTAATAAGATTGTGATTCTGTCTAACCCTGTCCCGGTTGTACCGGGCCGTGGTCCGCACACGCTTTATGTAGCCACTGTTCATTCAAGCCCATAAGCTTAACTGATTAATCCAAACCATTCGTGATGGGCCGAATGCGGGTAATACCCATGGGTCGGGTTCATGACCCGGTTAGGGACTATACGTCATCAAATGGCTAACCTTTGGATTAGAAAGATAGTATCTTCTAACAGTCATTCCTCTCAACATTAACCAAACCATATAGCGAAAAGCATATGAACTTTTAGGTTAAGACTTAAACTCTTAACTTTAGTTAGAAGTTTAAGTAGAGGAGATTACCCCACATTGTCATTCAACCACTTTGTTATTCCGCAAACAAAGTGGTTAATAGATTCTTTATTAAGTTTTAATAAAAGTCTATACGTTAAAAAGTTAATTGGTAGTGTTGTTTTATTTGTTCTTAGTTCTTATTAATTGATAAAACAACACACTTGAATCTTATTAGCAAGTTACTACTTAAGGTTGATAAGTAGTAACGAGTTAAACGGGAACAACAGAAAGGTTAAAAGAAGAATAACTAGTTCTATTATTAGGTTTGACATCGAAAAATTTAATGAGAAGAATGAATTCAGGTTATGTCAAATAAAGATGTGTGCTTTAATGTCACAACATAGATGTGACGCCACATTAGAGATATTACCCACGAAGATGAAAGCAGGTGAAAAACCTGATTTGATGAAGAAGACATATAATACCTTGATTTCATGCTTGGGATACTAGTTTCTACGGCTAGTTACCAAAGAAACAAGTGCCGTAAGAATTTGGACGAAGTTAACTAGTATGTATATGACTAAGTCTTTAGCAAACATAATGTATATGAAGAAGAAGTTGGTTCACGTACTATATGAGTCACGGTTTGAAACTAGGTGATCATATATATGAGTTTAATAAGATAATACTAGTTTTGTGAATATTGATATTGAGATTGAGGATGAAGATCAGACACTTATGTTACTTACGTAGCTTTCATCATCTCACAAAAACTGGTGATATTGTTGTATGAGAAGGAATCCTTGACAGAGGATATTTTGACGATTCGAATTCAAGATAGATGAAGAAAATAATTGAAGATGTAAAGGAAGAAACTGGTGACATGTGATACTTAAGGGAATGACATATCATTGTGGTAAAGCTTGTTTAGGTGGAAGTTTGCGACTTAAGTAAATACGTAGAACTGGTAAACTAAAGTGCTTCATAGGTCATTTACAGGGCCATATGAAGAGAGCATGTATAAGGAAGAAGTCAAGTGGGTTTGTCAATAAGGGTAAGCATGACCAGGATTATAATTCTTCTAAGGACGAGGGTAACACCTACATTGGAGAAGCCGTGACGGCACTCAGGAACGATGAGATGACTCAGGTGGGTCTTGTAATATGACACACATAAGGTATTTTCTTGTATAACTTTAAGGGTTTTGATTGTGGTTGGTTCATTTAGATGATAACAAGACATGCACTATCAAATGGACATGGAAAGTAAATACATAGTTGCATGATTGATCAAACATTATACTAGAAGTTGTCAGGTATGTTCCAAGGTTAAGAAGAAGTTAGATTTCGTTGAGTTCTTTTTAAAAAGAAGGTTATATGGTGAAGCTGTAGATGTGTAGATTCAAGGTGATCAAAGGTTGTCGTGTTATAATGTCTGGGATCAGAAAAATGGCTATGGATACACTTCGAAAGAAAAAGTGATGACTTTTGGTGTACAAAATCATGAAGATTCGAAACAATTTAGATTCAAGCAACTTGGTTTTAAACATGTTAGGTTCAAAACAAATTGGTCATAACAAGTTGGGTACAAACAACTTGGTCATGGTGTTAAAGCAAGAGTACATGCTTATAAACGTGTTTGTTTTGTGGTGGAAACTCTTGGGGAGCTCAATGGAGTCGTGAAAATGAGATTCTTCAGGTTAGTAACTATGATGTTACAATGGCTAAAAGACAGTTACAGGACAAACAAATCGAAGAAAAGACAAACACGGGCTGCTTCGTAAAAGAGCATGAATAGCTACACCTTGATATAAAGGTAGGGGAAACATTATGGTAATCAGAGTACCTGTTGAAGAGGACGCATAAGGTAATGTTGTTGAAAACAAGAAAGTGAAAGAGTTTAAGAAAGCTAATTTGTTAGGTCAATTCAGTGCCTAATGATCCCACTAATGGATTTGAATAGCAATCAGCCTAAGTAAAACATTACCCTTTAACATAATGAAGTCACTGAGTGAACAGTCACTCAGTGAGTTACCTTCAAGACCTTAGACTGAGTCTAAAAGAAAGACTCGAGCATTTAGAGAGGCGAAGTTCAATGAATTATGTATCTAAGACAAAGAATAAGGTGATGGGTTCAGTGAGTTGTGGCAATAGACTTACTGAACCCCAGACGATCTCCCTAAAGAAATAGACATCCTCAAAGACTGAAGTAAAGGCGGGATAAGTTGAATTGTGATAAGATGTAGTACATCACACAATTAGCGTAACTTACCCTTTTGCGATGGATAGGGTACTGACAGTGTAAAAGGACTTATGTCCTAATACCTAGAATATGCTAAGACAAGATTGTACACTGTACCAATAAGACAAGAATTGCACATGACAATTCTTTGTCTTGTATCTACCCCTTACCTCTATAAATAGGATGGTTTTAAAAGAGAGAATTAAGTTTGTGCACTAAATGCTTTAGAAATTCACAAACAACGTTCTCTCTTCCAAACACGATCAAAAGCACTTGAGTTCTAAACTTCTGTTGACTTAATCATCAAGATTATCAATCGTTAGGATTGGTATAGTTTGTTAGTGAGGAGATCACAAACCCACACATTGACTATTCAATCCCTATTGTAGCTTCGCATACAATAGGGTATAATTCTTTAATAAATAAGAGTTAAACGTTGAAAACCTTTTGTGTTATTTACTTTATAATTGTCTTGTGTTTTAACATTACTTTACCATGATTTAGGTCTATACTTAGTATCCTTAAGTATAACACTAATTACAAGGGACCAACAAGTGGTATCAGAGCGGTAGGATTATAAAACTTTTAACTATTGTCTCAAAGTTTTTAAAACCTTGATCCATTATGGCTGAAAGTAATGTACCTCAACTTGTCAACAAAAAGGGAGCAATTTACTCTATTAACGCTCCTAAGTTGGAAGTTGAAAGATTTAACAAATGAAAGAAAAGAATGCTATGTTATTTGATGGGAATGGAACCTTATTACATCACAGGTATTAAGAATGGTCCATTCAAACCAAAAACAGCAGCAGGAGATGACAAACCCGAAAACCAATGGTCTAACGATGAAAGGAGAGTGGTTAATCAAGACCAACATCTCAAAAGCATCATAATATCTTGTCTTCCTGACGATATTATGGAAGTTGTCATCGAGTGTGAGACGGCCAAAGAGAATTGGACAGATCTTGTTCATAGTTTCGAAGGACCATCCGATACTAAGGAAAATCGGATTATGGACCTGAAGTTAGAATATAACACTTTTAGGGCCAAACCATCTGAAACTCTTCCTTAGACTTACACCAGATATAAGACCTTGCTCAATGAGCTATCAAATGACGGGATGAAACTGTCTAAGCATGAAATCAATGTTGGTTTTGTGAACAGTCTCCCTGAAAAATGGCTTGGTTTTTCTCAAGGACTGAGAAATGCTAATCACATTCAGACTCGGGATCTTGCAGATATTTATGAAAGATTTATCTATGAAGATAATCTAATAAATAGAAGATATCCTAAGTCTAAGAAGGCCTTAATAACTGACACCTCAGCCAAACCAACCCCTCTTAATCATGGACCGATATCAACAGCTTTTTACTCAAATACAATTGTTCAAGATTTTTAGGAGACCTCAGATGATGAGGTTGATGAAAGATATAGTACTGAGTACATAAGGGATCTAAATAGGGAATTTCATGAAAGAGCCCTTTTGGCAAATACTAAACGTTACATCAAAAGAACTAGATTTGTTGGAAATCAATCCACTGAGGGAGTGGATTGCTTTAAATGTGGTAAAACTGGGAATTTTGCAAAATATTGTCTTTCAAAAACTCTATTGGCCTCATATAAAAGTCAAAACTCATCATCAGGAAATGACAATTTTCAACCTAAGTTTACACCAAAACTGATTCAGGCTTCTCCAACTAACCAAAGTTTTCAGAATAGTAAGAAAATTGAGAAGGATTATAGGTCTGAATACAAGAAGGTTAAAGCAAAGCTTGCACTTTTAGAAGCTGAACCTTCGAACACTTAGACTCAAAAACCTCCTCAGAACAAAGCCAAAGGGTCGGTAGCTGAAACCTTTGATTGGGATCATGAAGATCTTTCCTCAGAAGATGAAGAAGTCAGATATCAAGTGTTGATGGCTCTAGCTGATGATGAACTATTTGTTGGAAAGAGTCATGCTCGAAATGGAGAATGGGTTGACATCACTATGAGAAAGGTAAACATGCTTCTTTCTATGGATGAAGAGTCTGACTGGCAAAGGTTCCTTAAGTACATAAATATTGATTTATCGTTTGTTGAAGAGCAAAAAGTAAACCTTCTTTCAAAATATAATAAACTTGTTTTTTAATTAAACAAATGTAGAGATGATCTATTAGTTTTGAAACAAGCCAACTTGAAGCAGTAAGTTGTCAACTTCAGAACACTGAACTTACTAAAATGAATCATGCTCTTCAAGAACAACTTAAGGAAGAAAAACGGATCAATGAGAAATGAACAAATAGCTCTACCTTAGCTTCTTAGTGTATAAACAGTCAAATTCCTGCCCAAAAGAAGAAAATTCTTGGGTCTCTCCGACTTACTGAGAAAACAGTTACTAAGGAAATGAGTGAAAAATCATTTCTCCCAGCCTCAGTAGGGTTTGATCATGAAATGATACCGAAGTCAAAAGACTGGATGGAAAGATCAAACCCTGAGAGCGTGTTACCTAATTTTGATACTAGAAAAATATTAATACCTGAATCTTAGGTTGTTAATGAATTACTTGGTCTTAATGAGAAGACTGATGTCCCTAATAAATCCAGTAACACTGAACCATCAAATGTTGTTGGGGAAATTCAGGCTCCTCTTCCACCATTGAAAAATCTTCAAGGGGCAAGTCCATGTTCTGAACTAAGTCCATTATCTTATCAAGAACACTCACCCAAAGGACGAGCTGGATTAGGTTGTCTTGAACAAACAAAGTCTGGCTCAAAAGAGACATCAAGTCACACTGATTCAAGAACTGTCACTGAGAAAACAACCAAACCTATCTCTCTGTTGGAAATACGTTTTTCCAAAGAAAGTCTCGGTCACATCATTGTTAGCATAGATCACGAGCTATAGCCTATTTAGGACATTGTAACTTGGAGTGACCTCCCTTAAGAGGAGATTGTTGGAAATACGTTTTTACATATTTAGGAAGTATCGGTCACTCCAACGATTTACACGTTGTATGGGCTCGTGATCCAATATGTAAACAATATATCCCATCAAGCCCACATGTAGGGTGGACTATATATATCCCCCTCCTAGGATGTTAGGAGGGGTTGGTAGTTGTTCATTTCTTATTTTCACTCAATACATCTTTCTTTCTCCCATTCTCTCCTTTCTCTCTCTACTTTCCCTCTCTAGTTCTTCATCTCTCCCTCTCTTCTTTAGATCATTACAACACTTGTACAATCCTAAGAAATTAAGGACCTACAAATGGTATCAAGAGCCATGGTTGATTGGGTTGTTCTTGTGTTTGTTCATCATTGATTTGTCTATTTTTATTCAAAATCATTAGTTCCAATTTTTTTTGTGTTTTTATGGTTTAATCTTGATACAAATCATCTACATACTTGTGGTAGTGATTTAGTATTGTTACTTTGGTTAAAAACACAAAATTTTTGGGTGTTTGATTCATTTTTTGGCTTAAAATCTCGAATTTGTTGGGTTTTGTAGAAACCTTGGTTTCCTCGAATCTTTTAGCTACTAGGAATGATCATTGTTCATATGATTAAACAATCAAAGAGGAATAGAACAATAACCATTAAACAAGGTGTTTGGGCACAATACACATGACTTAAACATTTGGATTGCTAATTATATTAATAATCAACAATCACTAGACTTGTATACATTGAATCCCACGTCTAGTCGACACACGCTTTAGGTTTACATTGTGAATGAAGTTATGAAAAACCTAATAACCCTTGGTTCCTTTTATAGTGTAAGGACTAGGGTTTTACAAGAGATAATATCAAATAAACATGTAAATCTTCTATTCAAATAAACTTATACAGAATATATTCTGCATGTTTATCTAAATAGAAGCTTCCAAAGGCTTCTTGTCAATGTTTCTATCAATGCTTGAATTGCATGTGACAATGCTTGGATTGCACTTGACAATGCTTGCTTCTGTCAACGCCTGATTTGTTCTTGACAACGCCTGGAATACACTTTTCAACGCTTAGACAAATGCCTTCATGTTTTCTTCGTTTTTGAGTTTCTGCCACATCAACTTTTTGACCCAACAATCTTCCCCTAGTTGATGTCGGCAAAACTCTTTGTGTATCTCTTGTAAGATGTACATCATCTTCAAATTGCTTCCCCTCAAATATAGCATGTATGTCTTCCCCTTTTTGACACATCAACAGGGAAGTAAACAATGTATGCAATCTTGAAGATTCTCCAAATGTAGGCTCTATGTAATGATTTTGAAGAAAAACAAATATAATATTCTTGATGTAGAAGTAGAATAACCCAAACCTATGTTCCATATCTTGTACGATGTGATGAAGTGTGTTGCAGATACAAAAATCCTCATCCTTTGTGAGACACTGAGCACGATAATGTAACTCCTTCAAGTGATAGAAAATATGTGTATAGAGTACCATAAGAAAAATCACATATTCCTAGATCTTGTATCACTTCATCAGTAACAATGTAAGCACAAACAAGTTACCTTAAAAGTCCATGACTGGAAGTGCACGACTTTAAGATATGATAGAACACAAACTCGTGAATCTTAGGATTCCTAGTAGCTCTGATACCACTTGTTGATCCCAAACTTAGATCTATTTAGCTTTGTGTATACGAGATTAGATCAAGTTATACACGTAGAGAAACTTTGTTTATGTATAAAGTAATCTAAGTGTTTTGCGGAATTAACACTTGAACAAGAACACACAAAGATGTAAACAAACTTTCACTTGATTGATAATAACAAACTTGCTTACAATGAAAGTGTTTAACGTATGAAAACTTATTATTAAACATAACCTAAAGGTCTTCTTTTATAGACATAAAAAGCCTTGTACAAGAGTCTACGTATCAACTATTCTAGGTAAAGATAATTATAGAAAATACAATGTTGAACTTATCTTTACTAGAAACAAACTAGAAACAATATACGTGTAGACTACATCTTCCTATCAGTGCTTGTCTTCAACCTATCAACGCTTGACTTCTTCTTGTCAATGCTTGATCTGTCAGCGTTTGTTTTCTTCCTATCAACGCTTGTTTTCCTCTTGTCAGCGCTCAAGTGGACTGGCTACATTTTATTCCCAACAATCCTCCCCTAAACTTGATATTCTATATAAAAACGGAGATTCCATGTACCTTTGCGTGTGAATACCTCTTTTTGTGTGCTAAAAACGTACCAATTTTCTCAAACAGCAACTACTCCTTTTGTTGTCTAATATCTTCCTTTGTCCAAGATATCATCACTGTGTGTTGTCCAATATCGGACAACACATGTCAGCGTTTGAAAATGTATATATCGGACAACAAGTGTCAGCGCTTCCCAACAGCGCTTAACTTATTCCTGTCAGCGCCAACTTTGTACTTGTCAGCGCCTGGCCATCAGCGTCTCATTCATGCCTTGTCAGCGTCACACCAACATCTATCAGTGTCACACCAACATCTATCAGCGTCTAAATAACACCCATCAGCGGCAAATTGATCTAGGGTTTTATAAACCCTAGATCATGATTTTATGTGAAAACCATAAACTACAGTGAACTTCGACATCAAATAACTTCTTCATGAGAGCTCAGATCGAAGGTCCCTTCGGTGAGATCCTAGACACGAGTGTCAAGAACCTACAGCGTGAATTTCACAACGATCCAACGGTTAACGAAGGAGAAATCACGTTTTTACTATTACTATTCACAGAAAACAGCATATGACCCCTGCTAACTTTGACGCTTAACAACTTTTTCTTGGAGATAGATCTCGACAATCCCTCCAGTGGATATCTAGATATAGTTGTGTAGAACAGACACAAAAAAATTTCATGGCGATCCAACGGTTCAATAAAAAGGTATGGCCTTCTGAATACTGCTGCGCACACAAAAACGTCCAGAAAAACCTATACGGATTTTTCTTTTCTTCTCAAAACACGAACACCTTGTTGGTCCTAGCATTACGAGCCACGAGGCTCTGATACCTACTGTGGAAACCTTGTTTTCCTCGATCTTTTAGCTACTAGGAATGCATCATGTTCATATGATTAGATAATCAAAGAGGAATTAGAACACAACACATTAACAAGGTGTTTGGACACAAAGAACATGAATTAAAACAAATGGATTGTTCATTATATTAATAACAAACAATCACTAGACGTGTATACATTGAATCCCACGTCTAGTGATTGTTGATTATTAATATAATTAGCAATCCATTTGTTTTAATTCATGTTCTTTGTGTCCAAACACCTTGTTAATGTGTCATGTTCTAATTCCGCTTTGATTATCTAATCATATGAACATGATGCATTCCTAGTAGCTTAAAGATCCGTGAATCTTAGGATTCCACAATTGTTGGGAATAAAATGTAGCTAGTCCACTTGAGCGCTGACAAGAGGAAAACAAGAGTTGATAGGAAGAAAACAAACGCTGACAGATCAAGCGTTGACAAGAAGAATTCAAGCGTTGATAGGTTGAAGACAAGCACTGATAGGAAGATGTAGTCTACACGTATATTGTTTCTAGTTTGTTTCTAGTAAAGATAAGTTCAACATTGTATTTTCTATAATTATCTTTACCTAGAATAGTTGATACGTAGACTCTTGTACAAGGCTTCTTATGTCTATAAAAAAAAACCTTTAGGTTATGTTTAATAATAAGTTTTCATACGTTAAACACTTTCATTGTAAGCAAGTTTGTTATTATCAATCAAGTGAAAGTTTGTTTACATCTTTCTGTGTTCTTGTTTAAGTGTTAATTCCGCATAACACTTAGATTACTTTATACATAAACAAAGTTTCTCTACGTGTATAACTTGATCTAATCTCGTATACACAAAGCTAAATCGATCTAAGTTTGGGATCAACAAGTGGTATCAGAGCTTGTTGAGAAACTTTCGATCTTAAAGAACACAAGAACCCTAAAATCACCAATACCCTAATTTTCACAAAACAATAAAAACATCATGTCAAATCCAGAAGTAACATCCTCCTCATCCTTACCAAACATCAAGATTCCCTTGCTTGATGCAAACAACTTTGAGCTGTGGAAGTTCAACTTTGAGCAATATCTGGGAATCTATGACTACACTCTCTGGGAGATTATTGAATATGGAAACACATTCAATAAAGCTGAAAAGATTTCTAATGCCATTGCTGCAAGAACTGCTGTTGCTGGATGTCCAGAAGCAGATAAGAAAGAAAAACCTGATGATGGTAGAGCTGTGTCTGCTGAAGACATAGCAAAGAAAAGGGTTGATATAAAAACCCTAAACATTCTAAAACTCTCTTTGGGAGAAGAGAATCAGCACAAATACAAAGGTTATGAGTCTACAAAAGAGCTTTGGGCAGCTCTTGAAGTTTCATATGGTGGTAATGATGATACTAAGGAAGAGAAGAAGAAGCAACTCATGCATGAGTATGCTGTTTTTAAGGCTCAACCTAATGAGAAGCTTAGTAGTGTGAGAAGCAGAATGCTTGACATTACAAGCAAGCTGTCCTTCATGGGGACACAAGTTGGTGATGTTGACATTATTGACACCTTTCTTAAAAGCCTTGGTGATGCGTGGAAGATTGAGGCAAGATATATTCTTGCCAATAACACTCACAAAAGTTCTACTTTTGATGATATCTACAACAAACTGAGGCTGTTGGAGAATGAAACTCTTTTGGAGCATGGAAGTAAGTCTACCAATAGTAACATGGCCTTCTTCTCACATAGTGAAGGTCAATTTGATCAGAAGGACTCATACATGCACCCAGTTACTGGATCATCATGTGTCAACGCTGGATCATGTCTTGTCAACGCCCCACATTCAGACGCTGACACATACAAAATTGACTTACCAAGAGTTAAGCCTGCTGGATTGGATCTGGATACTGTGTGTGCTTACATTGCTTCTTTGCCCAATGGTTCAGTGATTACATATGAGGACCTTGAGCAAATAAGTGATGAGCACTTGGAGGAGATGGATATAAAGTGGAACATGGCTCTTGCTAGTATAAGAGCAAACAGGTGGAATAGAAGGTTTAAGAAGAAGATGACCTTTAATGCAAAGGACACTGCTGGATTTGATAAATCCAAGGTTGAGTGCTACAATTGTCATCGTATGAGGCACTTTATGAGGGAATGCAGATCTCTAAGAAGATCTGATGCTGGAAAACCCTCAAGCCAAGTTGTTAAGGCTCAGGATCCTAAGGCCATGGTGGCAGTGCAAGAAATTGATGGTATTGGATGGGATTGGAGCTATTTGGCTAAGGATGGGGAAGAGGATAAAGCTTTGGTTGCTGGAATAGAAGAAAAAGAGCATGTTCAATATGCTCTCATGGCACACTCCTCCTCTTCATCAGATAATGAGGTATACGATGATGCTTTTTGTCGTAAGGGTTGTCGTTTAAATACTGAAAAACTTAACAAAGAGGTTTCAAGATTGTTAGAAAATGTGAGTACTGATAGATGCAAGTTGTCTAACTATCAAATTGCTCTCACTCAAACTGAAAAGACAGTTGAGGAGTATAAGAAAATGGAATTTGATCTAAAAGATAAAATAAATATCTTAAAATATGATTTAAATGCTAGTAATGATGTTAGAAACATCATGAAAAGGGTCAATGATGAATTACAGGCTAAGTTAGATGAGGCTATCAAGAATAAGGAGAATGTTGACCTTAAAATTCAAAGATTTGATAAGGCCTCACAAACCCTAAGAGAATGTGTTAATAAACAAAGGGATCCTAAGGACATGACTGGGATTGGGATGAAAGACTATACTGTTGTTCCACCACCAGCTGGGGATTTATATGGTGTCCAAAGAAAGGACTTATCTTGGACTGGTTTACCAGAACTCCAAGAGGAGGAATTTATTCCTCCACCAAGAGTCATTACCCCAGTTGAAGAGTATAGACAAAAGTTGACTGACTTGAATGAATGGAAGAAAGCCAACCCTACCTTGTTTGTTAAGGGTGGCTTGTTGTGTGAAAGTCCAAATGAGTCTACCCCTATTAAGGTAACAAACCCAATCACTGGCAAGAAAGTTGACCTTGGCTCAAACACTGTTAAGAAACCTAGCATTAAGTATGCACTTGTGGTAGCTTTTCACATTTAGCATATAAGTGTGTCAACGCTTCCAAGGTCAACGCTGTTAAAAAGTCAAACGTTGTAAGACCCAAAACCTTTGTGGAGCAAAGTCCACAAGTTGTTAGACCAGCCCCATTCTTCACTAGAGGGTCTAACACTCATGGACAAAGACCATTTCAGAAGACCAATACTTGGTCTAATAGGCAATGGGTTTCTATAGCAAACCCTAGGTTCAACGCTGACAAGGGTAATCTCAGCGTTGACAAGACCAAATCCAACGCTGACAGAAACGTTGCCAGACCTAAATATTTGCAACCACAGGGTAAGGGGTCTAAAGCTTCTTCTAGCTTGACATGGAGACCTAAGCAAGATCAAAACCCTAATTCTAATGGGCTTTCTATGACCTGTAACATATTTAATTATATTTCAAAGGTCATTACAAAACCAATTGGGGTTAACTGGGTATTTCATCCAAAAAGGGATGAACAAGGGGTTGTTATGAGAACTAAGTCTGTTCTTGTTGAACAACCAGATGAATCCAAGTCTGCTAAGGCTTGGGTTCCCAAAGAAAACTAATTTGTTTTCTTTATGTGCAGGGCATTCAAAAACAGGTCAATGATTATGAATATTGGGACAGTGGATGCTCCAGGCACATGACAGGGAAGGAAGATTATTTAACTAACTTCACTCCCATTAAGGATGGTGATAAGGTTTACTTTGGAGGCAGATATGGAACTATCACAGGCAAAGGAACTCTTCTCACCAAGAACTTGCGTTTTGAAAACGTGTTTCTGGTAAAGGAACTTGATTACAATCTTTTTAGTGTATCACAAGTTTTTGATAACAAAAACAAAGTTCTGTTTACTGATACTGAATGCTTGGTGTTAAGCAAGGATTATAAAATCCCAGATGAGAAATATATAGACTATAGAACACCTAGGCATAAAGACATTTATAATGTGAATCTTAATGGTATTAGGATGAATAATAATATGTCATGTTTTAATGCTAAAGCTTCAGTTGATGAGAGTAATCTATGGCACAGGAGACTAGGGCGCATAAACTTTAAGAATATAAACAGGCTTGTGAGACTTGGCTTGGTTGATGGTTTGCCTGAAAAGGCTTTCCACAATGACCACTCTTGTGTTGCATGCCTTAAAGGCAAGCAACACAAGGTCTCATTTAAGTGTAAACATGTGCACTCTAGTCCTCTAGACCACTTCACTTGCTGCATATGGACCTGTTTGGTCCAACTAATATAGAGAGTTTGAATGGTAAATCATATTGCTTTTTCATCACAGATGAATTTTCTAGGTTTACTTAGACTTTCTTTTTAGCTATGAAAAGTGACACTGCTGATACTTTAATTGACTTTATTACTCAGATAGAGAAGAAAACTGGTAATGAAGTTAAAATGCTTAGAAGTGATAATGGTGGTGAGTTTAGAAATAA
The DNA here is from genome assembly GCA_025667525.1 of Glebionis coronaria. Lineage (NCBI taxonomy): Eukaryota > Viridiplantae > Streptophyta > Magnoliopsida > Asterales > Asteraceae > Glebionis > Glebionis coronaria. The sequence goes on from CM046881.1 coordinate 184,101,960, forward strand.
ACTGTTAGATGATTTTTGTGCCAAGAAAGGGATTACTAGGCAGTTTAGTGTTGCCAGAACCCCACAGCAAAATAGGGTTGCTGAGAGAAAGAATAGAACCCTAATTGAAGCAGCCAGGACTATGTTGGCTGATACTCATTTTCCCATAGCTTTTTGGGCTGAGGCTGTAAATACAGCTTGTTATGTTCAGAATAGAGCATTGGTCAACAAGATACAGAACAAAACACCTTATGAGTTACTTTGGGGAAGGAAACCTAATATTGGTTTTCTTAAACCTTTTGGTTGTCATGTAGTTGTACTTGATACTAGTGATGCCTTAGGTAAATTTAGTGCAAAAGGTGACGAAGGCTATTTCATGGGTTATTCAGTGCAGAGCAAGGGATATAGGGTTTACCTTAAGAAGGAAAAACGTATACTTGAGAGAGTACATGTTAGGTTTTTAGAGAGTAAACCCAGTGATCCTGAAAGTGGTCCAAATTGGTTGTTTGACTTGGAACCTCTATCTAGGACTTTGAATTATATGCCTGTCACTAATCCAGACATTGTGAAGGTAACTTCAAATGTTGTGGAAGAACCAGTTGTTGATGTTTCAGGTACACAGGTTAATGAAGAGGTTGGATCACTAGCAGACAAGTCATCTCCCATACAAGAGTATGTCACTATCCCCATATGGACAGATGCTTTTGCTGCGGATGCTGCTGGAAAGGAAAATGGTGGTCCTCAACTACCACCAGTTAACAACATGCATGGTCCTTCAGGCGCTGATAAAGGCAAATCTGGCGCTGACAGGACAAATTCAGGCGTTGATGGCTCAAACGTTGACAACACCATTTCAGGCGTTGATAACCCAAACGCTGACAACCAAGGTTCGGGCATTGACAACACTTTTGAGCACATTTTCTCTTCCAATTTTGGACAAGGTGAACCTTCAAATTTACATGAAGAGGTTCATACAACTATTGATGGAAGAGAGTATGAAGAAGATATTGGCAACATGGATAATGGATTGAAGACAACAGACTTTTTGAGGGAGGAGTTCTCACTTCTACAATGAAGAATCATCCCCCTTCTCAAATTATTGGAGATGTCATGACTCCTGTTCAGACTAGAAGATCTCATCAGAATCTTGGTGGATTTATTGCCAATATACACAAGAAGGTTGATACCCCTCTTGTTCAAGCATGTTTGTTTGCCTGTTTTCTGTCACAACAGGAACCCAAGAAAATTTTTGATGCTCTCAAAGAACCAAGTTGGGTGGAAGCAATGCAGGATGAGATTCACCAATTTGCAATTCAGGATGTTTGGGAGCTGGTTGATTGTCCTAGGTATGTCAGACCTATTGGGATAATATGGGTTCTAAGAAACAAGAGAGATGAAAGAGGCATTGTGGTCAGAAACAAGGCACGTTTAGTGGCTCAGGGATATACACAAGAGGAAGAGATAGACTATGAGGAGATCTTTGCACCAGTTGCAAGGATTGAAGCTATAAGGATATTTCTAGCCTATGCTTCCTGCATGGGCTTCACTGTCTATCAAATGGATGTGAAGAGTGCCTTCCTCTATGGCACAATTGTTGAGGAGGTATATGTTATGCAGCCTCCTGGTTTTGAAGATCCAGAGAATCCAGACAAGATGTATAGAGTCAAGAAAGCTATGTATGGACTTCATCAAGCCCCAAGAGCATGGTATGGCACATTGTCCACTTATTTGGTGGACAATGGATTCAAGAGGGGCACCATAGACCAGACATTATTTACAAAGAAGGTTGGTAAGGATGTCTTACTTGTTCAGGTTTATGTTGATGATATCATCTTTGGTTCTACTAATCCAAAGATGAGTGAAGACTTTTCCAAGCTTATGACAGACAAATTCAAGATGAGTGCAATGGGGGAGATGAACTTCTTTCTAGGGTTACAAGTTCAGCAGAAAGAAGACGGTATCTTCATCTCTCAGGATAAGTATGTAGCAGAGATCTTGAAGAAGTTTGACTTTTCTCCACATGAAAAGAGGGCTACTACTCCTATGGATATAGAACACCCTTGGGGAAAATTTGGAGATGGAAAAGATGTGGATGTCAGGCACAATAGATCAGTGATTGGTTCATTGATGTATCTCACAGCCTCAAGACCTGACATCATGTTTGCTGTGTGTGCATGTGCACGCCATCAAGTGACTCCCAAAGAATGTCACCTTTATGCTGTCAAGAGAATCTTTAGGTACCTAAGATGTTATCCAGATCTTGGCTTGTGGTACCCAAAAGATTCACCATTTGAGCTTATTGCATATTCAGACAGTCACTATGGAGGTGATAAGTTTGATAGAAAATCCACAACTGGTGGATGTCAGTTTCTTGGGAGTAGGTTGATATCTTGGCAATGCAAGAAACAAACTGTAGTGGCCAATTCTACAACTGAAGCAGAGTATGTTGCTGCAGCTGCTTGTTGTGGACAAGTCTTATGGATTCAAAACCAGCTGTTGGATTATGGGTATAATTTCATGCATACCAAGATATTTGTTGACAATAACATCACTTTATGCATTATTAAGAATCTTGTACATCATTCTAAAACAAAACACATAGAAATTAGACATCATTTTATAAGGGATTGTTTTGAAAAGGGTTTAATACAACCAGATAGGGTTGACACAGAAGAAAATGTGTCAGATTTATTAACTAAACCTTTTGATGCTAGAAGGTTTCAATACTTGGTAACAAGTATTGGAATGATCAATCTCACATAATATGTGTTTTGGGGTCTTTTTGTAAAAGTATGTACAGGATAATGCATTGTTATTGGTCTTTTTGAGGATTTAGATTTTCCACTATATTTTTCTAACACTGACAAAGGTCACCTTAACGCTGATAAGTGTTATTGTGACGTTGTCAGCAATATATTTGTCTAACGCTGACAAAGGTTTCTTTAACGCTGACAAGTGTTATCGGGACGTTGTCAGCAACAATGTTAGTTTTGTGGTTTTTAATCTAAATGTGCAGGTGGTGTTAGAATTATACCATTGGATATAGAGTTGCTTATGGATCCTTGGAGAATCATTTGAGCATGTTTTTATTTATGGATGATGGTTGGAATATTTATATTCCTATCTTGACATAAATTTTTATGTTCATGCATATTTTTGAGCGACATATGTATCACAGTTTAAGGGGAGGTTTTAGGAACCTTTAGGACTTTTGGTTATTCTTATGATATTCTTATCACAATTCTAGATTGTGTCCACAGGTGAGTATGAGTTAGTTTTACTAAATCATGAGGCACTGTAGCGTGCAAAGTTGATATAATATGCATGCTGCCAAGACATTTTTTGGCCTAGAATTGGTTGTGGTCTGTTGGGAGACTTGGGAATGATTTTATCATGGGTTTTACCTGGGAGTAATAAGGAATTTTATGAGATAACTTAGTTGTTAAGAGTTTTAGTTAGCAAGGGACACTAGAGGACTGTTATGTCTATCTTGCATAAGCAAGTGTGCATAATTGGACAGTGCTTGCCGCCCTATAATAATTATCAACTTATAGGTTATCTTCACTAGGATAAATTACTTTGTTAAGGTCCTTTTTCATTTTTAATATTTTTATTTTTGGACGTTGACAAGTATTTTTCCAAGCGTTGTTATGACCAATTTAGACGCTGACATGGCTTTGGCAAACGTTGACAAGAATATAGTCGTTGGGCTTTGATGGGTTACTTTTGACCGTTGACACCCATTGGGACCTACCCAGTTGTTATTTTTGACGAATTTTGGGGCCGTAATTTTGGGAGCAGATAACTTTTAATTAATGCATGAGATAACTTATTTTCTTTTCAATATTTTCATCATGATATTTTGAAAATAGTTGCCTCATTTTTGACCAATCACATGCATATATCTCTCCTATATATTTGGCTCCTATTTTTAAATAGGGTACCTATTATTCTTGTCTAACCTTTTTCTCCTATAATTCATCTTTCTAAATCATTCACAAACAGCTTTCAACAATGGCACCAAAATTTAAACCACGTGATTTGGTATTGGGATTCAGGAGTCAACACAACATGATTGTATATTTGGACGCTGATGATACTCTGTTTCCCCAATACACCTAGATGGTGGCGTATTTGAATGCATCCCCAATTAGGTATGCTCTTTCTCATGCTCCTCTCATCTCTGTCACACATATTAAGCAGTTTTGGAACACTGTTAGTTCCTGAACTGTTAATAAAGTGACTACATTATCATCTATTGTTCATGGGCGTACTTGGGTGGTTACTGAAGCCTTAGTCCGCCAGGCTTTGCATCTTGATGATGCAGATGGTATAACCACCCTTCCCATTCATGAAATAGAACAAGGACTAAGGGCTTTGGGTTATCCTTTCCCTGATGAGGGAACTTTAAAAAAATATCATAAACAGGAGTTTCCCCTAGCCTGGAAGTACCTAATACATGTCATCTTACAATGTTTGAGTCCCAAGTGTACTACATTCAATGAGATTAATAGATCCATTGCTAGTGCTATTGTGTGCATTGCACGTGGGCAAAATTTTAATTATTCTAAAATGATTTTTGATGGCATGTGTAAAAACAAAGGGAATAAGATGACATTAGCTTATCCCATATTTTTACAAATGGTTTTTGATGTCCAAAATTACTGCACAAGGGATCATGATGATTTTTATGAGATCCCTGTGCAAAAGAAAGCAATTTTTACAAAGATGAACTCACCCCCTCACCGTGACTTACCCCTCACCCCAGCTATGATTGCTATTATTGCAACAGCACAACCCCAACAAGACCCTCAACCACAACTTGACCCAATACAAGAACCTTTACCTTCACCTCAACACATGCAAATTGACAAAGAACCCTTTGACACTGACACATTAAATGTTGGTGTTGACACACCTAATCCATACGTTGACACCATTCCTTCACAGACCCAAACACCCCTTAACCTTCCCACATCCACCCAATCTACATCATCTTCTACTCCACCACAATATAGGTTGCAAAAATGCCAAAGGACTACTGGAGTGTTCTCCTCTAGTGGTCCTAGCCATGTAGCAGAGAGAACCACCACCACAAGTGTGGTTGGTGCTATGGATGAGGCTAGGACTATTGGCTCTGGCTTAGATGCAGGCCAAGACAGTCCTAACATCTTTAAGACCTCATCTATGCCCCATGAATCTAACTTGGGAGGTCAAATACCCATTTTAGAGGAGGGCAGATTGGAACCAATGACATTAATGGAATTGACGGCTGTCTGTATTAGTTTGCAAAAGACTTGGTACATATTGTCAGTACACAAGGCCTTGAACAATTGAGGGAGAGGATTGTTATTTTGGAAAGTGCTAGCACAAGGCGTGGAATGGAGGAATCTTCCAAAGGGGAGGATGAGCAGATTAATGTGAGTGATAAGGGCTCACATGATGGTGAATCTTTGGGTGTTGCTGAAGCCCTAACTAGTTTGAAGAAGCAACCAGGTTTTGTTAGATCTCTGGTAACTCCTACAAATTTAGACTTGTCTTTTACAGCCATGTTGGAGCAAATTACAAGAGGCGCTGAGACAGGTTATTTGGGCGTTGACAAGCAAAATTTGAACGCTGACACACCAAGCGCTGACATGAGCAAATTGGGCGCTGACAAAAGAAATTTGAGCGTTGACAGACCTGCAGGTGAGGTTGATGTATTCCGGTCATCATCCATCATCAAAGAAGTATCTTCACAGGTATTACAATCATCCTTACCCATAATTGATCCATTAGATAAGGGTAAAGGAATCATAGTAGAAGTAGAAGTTCCAAAGGATGCAGCACAGGTTGAGTTTGATAGAAGGTTGGCTGCACAACTTGTGGAACAAGAAAGAAAGAAGGTTGGTGAATCACCATTTGTTGCCACTTCAGAGGAACAAGAAGGAAGTGATGAAGCTAGTTCAGACTCAAGTGTGATGATAATAGAACAACCAGAAAGACTTGAGTATGGTGATGATTTGGCAAGAGAGAAGCTGAATGAGTTGAAATTGCAAGTAGATTTTGATATGCCAGAAGTTGTTCAGATATACCATGCTTGGGAAGATAGGTGTATGGAGAATCCAGATTTGACTATTTCAGACCAGATATGGGGTTTGGAGATTCTTCTAAGAGTACAAAAGGACTGCAAGGTAATTCTAAAACATAAAGCTAGCAATATTCTCTCAATGCTGAAAAGGGATAGAAGGGAGCTGTACTACATGCTACTCAGATGTCATGGAACAGGATGGACCTATAAGAAATTGTTGGGATTATCCTTTGAAGAGTTAGAGTTCAAGGCTTATCCCATTTGGGCAAGAGTGCAGGAATAAAACACTCTAAGACTTCTTTTTGATGAAAGGAAAGAAGAACTTGTAGAAGAGATGGAACTTAAGAAGGCAATGATTGTTCCAAGACCTTTGAAGAAGGGAGTCCCTCTTTAGTTTCCTAAAGATATGGGTAGATTGAAGCCTAGTGAAGCTGTTATAAGAAGGAGCATCAAGCTCTCACCATTGGAAGCTTCAGATATGGTACAAGTGTTGCCTCTTGATTCCAGAAACCCTATTATAAGCTATGAAGAAGATGAAAGTGGGTTTTGGAAAATTGGCAGGTATAGGAAAGAGGTACACACATTTACCACTCTTATATCTTTGTTTGCAAGTGTTGATAGAGAAGACTTGGTAGACCTTTGGAGGTTGTTAGAGGCCAAGTATTAGACTGAAGCTCTTACTTCAGTCAATGGAATAAAACTTTGGTCAGCATTCAAGAGAATGTGTGGACCAAGAGATGAAGATCCTGCTGTTTGGAAGGATCTTGAAGATGACCTCAGTGATCTTCAATGGCGTTTGTATTCAACTGCTGGTGTGTACTACTTGAGCTCTATAAAGTTTGCTGAGTATCTACTTGTAGATGGTCAGTATTCCATGTCCAAAGAAGTTTTGGAGAAGATGAAGACAACACAGCTGGAGACTGATTATTCAAGTGACGTGGCTAAAGATTTGATCAGACATATTTATTACCAATATGATAAATGTTGTAAGATTCCTCCTAGTTCTTAATTTTTATTCAGAAACTTGATTACTAGAGTAGATATCAAGTTTAGGGGAGGATTGTTGGGAATAAAATGTAGCCAGTCCACTTGAGCGCTGACAAGAGGAAAACAAGCGCTGATAGGAAGAAAACAAACGCTGACAGATCAAGCGTTGACAAGAAGAAGTCGAGCGTTGATAGGTTGAAGACAAGCACTGAGAGGAAGATGTAGTCTACACGTATATTGTTTCTAGTTTGTTTCTAGTAAAGATAAGTTCAACATTGTATTTTCTATAATTATCTTTACCTATAATAGTTGATACGTAGACTCTTGTACAAGGCTTCTTATGTCTATAAAAGAAGACCTTTAGGTTATGTTTAATAATAAGTTTTCATACGTTAAACACTTTCATTGTAAGCAAGTTTGTTATTATCAATCAAGTGAAAGTTTGTTTACATCTTTGTGTGTTCTTGTTTAAGTGTTAATTCCGCATAACACTTAGATTACTTTATACATGAACAAAGTTTCTCTACGTGTATAAATTGATCTAATATCGTATACACAAAGCTAAATCGATCTAAGTTTGGGATCAATAGGTTTTTTCCAAGAAAAGTGCATATTCCGATCGCAAAAAACCTAAGGGTTTCTACATTGCGATCACTTATTCTGATGACATTCCGATGACTGTTATTCCGATGACTATTATTCCGATGACTGTTATTCCGATGACTTATTCCGATGACTTATTCCGATGACTTATTCCGATGACTTATTCCGATGACTTATTCCGATGACGTATTCCGATGACTGTTATTCCGATGACTTTTATTCCGATGACTTATTCTGATGACATTCCGATGACTGTTATTCCGATGACTATCATTCCGATGACTGCTATTCGGATGACTTATTCCAATGAATTATTCCGATGACTTATTCCGATGACTTATTCCGATGACGTATTCTGGTGACTGTTATTCCGATGATTGTTATTCCGATGACTTATTCCGATGACTTATTCAGATGACGTATTCCGATGACTGTTATTCCGATGACTTATTCCGATGACTCATTGCGATGACTTATTCTGATGACTTATTCTGATGACTTATTCCGATGACTGTTATTCCGATGATTGTTATTTCGATGACTGTTATTGCGATGACTGTTATTGCGATGACTGTTATTGCGATTGATAAATATCTGAATCTTGCAAAATTAATCTGGTTGGATTAATTAGTTTACGAGCTTTATTTTTGGAGTGAGCTGAGTTTGAATTGGACTCCGGTTTTTTTTATCAACGTTTGAGCTAATCACGAAATTATTGTGTCGAGAAAAAGATATATTACCCAACAAAGATCCAAGAATTTATCATCGAACGAAATGGAATCGTTGAATCCAACATTTTAAGAGGGAGACCTGTATCCAACGCAAGACAAAGTTAGAGACAATGGCATCACTTCATTTCGACTACTTCAGTCTCATCTTGTGAACATTTCATGGCTTCAAGGAGGGAGAGAATTTGTGACACTCTTTGGTCACGATCGCCATATATTCACAGAATTGATGTTCTTCAACTTGAACCAACTAGCAGAAAACCTCCACAATGAAGAATTTAATCACTCTGCATCGACACTTGCATATAAGGCTCTTGTGACACAACTCACGCCTTTCCTCCATTCCAATATTGTCAAGTCAGAAAGTTCAGTGATTTGCCAGTCATTTCTTCGAGACACACATACCGAGCTTCAAGATTTCCGTGGTACACTATTGAAACTCATGACATCGGTCTCGTCTTCGATTTATGAAAGATCTCGACTTCAGCAAGCGTATAAAAATAGAGTGCAAGAATCTACGATGCAAGAGGAAAATGGTCATACGATTGACGCATTAGAGGCTGCAAAAGATTGAAAGGACATGGAATCAACAGTTAAGCATGACATCAGCAACACGTCAGGGAATGTTACAGACATCTCTTATGATGACACCATACCCGTTTATGACGAAGAGCCTACACATATGGTACAATGTAATGATGTATATGATGTCTATGCCGATGAACTACCGCATGTTGAGCATTTCGAACCTAATTATGACAAACATGGGATGGAAAATGGTGATAGTTTTACCACTTTAGATTCATCCGATGTGTGTCATAATGGGGGAGAGATTGTTCAGAATGCTATAGTACATCATGACAATGCTTTATGACTGCTTCGTTAACTAATTTTGATTCTAGGATTAAAGAGCTCGAAACAATCGTAGCTCAGCAATCAAAAGATCTTGAGAATGCCAAACTTGAATTTTCTAAGAGAACTGACAAGTTTGAAATATATTTTGAAAAACTTGAAAAGTCAAACGTTGTTCTTGAACGAAAATAGGATCAAAAAGTTCTCGATTCTAAAGCTGAAAAGGATAATCTTTTGAAACAAATTAAGTTGCTAGAATCTAAATTGGCATCCTAAGATAAATTTCTCAAAGAGAATGGGACTTTAAAGGATCAAGGAGTATGGTCACTAAGCTTGAAAAACCATCAATCTTGGGGAAACCGCCTACAAATCAGTCCGTTAGACAACCGACTGCATTTAGATCCGAGCGACCTCAATCCTCGAGACTGCGGTTTGCCTCCCAAGTTGATATGGTTCATCTTTCTAAACCTGTCACTCCACCAACTAGGGACAATGTGACTAAAACAGCTTTTGCAAGACCTAATCACATGATTGCATCTAGTCTCCTTAGACATTGTCCAAAGAACACGATTTGGTCTGAGGGAAGCTAAGCAAAAGACACAAGTAAGAGATAGGAGTTTTAAACCTAGTCAGATGCCTTCTAGGTTACCCAACAATGCTAACCGTAGCATATCATACACTAGGAGCATCAATAAATCATCTAGGAATTCTAGATCTTACTCGGACATTAAATATGCTACATGTAAAACATGTAGGAAATGTGTTTTTTAAGCCAATCATGACTCTTGTATTAAGAAATTACTTAATGAGGTGAACTCCCGTGCTAGACTTAAATCCCAATAGTTAGCTAAAATCAAACCCATTGGTAAAGTTTAGCGACCCACGGGTAGAACTTTCACGGTTGTAGGAAACGAGTGCCTTTTCACTAGGATAGTCTCCGATTCTACTAAGACTACTAGGGAGGAAATTGAAAAGGATGATACATCACTTAAGCCTGAACTTAACGTTTTCTATAAAAAGAAACGTTTTCCAGTTAAGATAAGTGAATCATCTCCTCAGGTCACCTCTGGCACAAGAAAAGAAAACTGTGAATCCCCACATGGTTCTAAGATAGTATCGCTAACCCATATAAAAGCATACAAACTCCAAATGAAAATGCAGGTACCAAAGTCAAGGATCAACAAAAACAAACCGGTCTGATCTTTGTACACTGTTCAACTAAGGACACTCTCAGAGTTTGGTTACTAAAGAAGCTAATATCAGAGAAACATGTATCTCAGGGGATTCGCAGTTAAACTTAATGTATATATGGCTCATAGTCAAATCACAGTCTCTGACCCGAACTTCAAATAAAGGGAAGTTTATCTCGTCAACGATAACTTACCCTCAAAACGAGAAATTAATTTTTCTGAGGACACGAGCTTACATTTAAACTATTCAATGGTTTTAAGCTCGTGTACATGATTCATTGGTAAATGTCAGACACTGACCCAGACTTCAAATAAAGGTAAGTTTATCTTGTCAACGATAACTTACCCTCACAACGAGAAATTAATTTTTCTTTGGCATGAGCTTATGTTAAAAACATTCAAAGTTTTTAAGCTCGTGCACAACAGTTTGTAGTCACATGACAGATTGTAACTCGCGCTTCAAAGAAAGGAAATTTTATCGCCGATGATAAACTTACCCTCATTAACGAGAAATTAAATTTTCTCGGACACGGTCTTACATTAAAACGATTCTAAGGTTTTAAGCTCGTGTAAAATGGCGTATAATCACATTTCAGATTATGCCCCGTACTTCAAAGAAAGGAAAGTTTATCGCCAATGATAAACTTATCCTTACAGTGAGAAATTAATTTTTCTCGGGCATGAGCTAATATTAAAAACATTCGAAGTTTTTAAGCTCATGCATAATGATTTACAGTTAAATATCAGACTTTAACTCGGAATTCAATTTTAGGAAAGTTTATCTTTAATGATAACTTATCCTCGTAACGGGAAATTAATGTTTCTCACTCATGAGCTTGTATTAAAACATTCCAAGTTTTAAGCTCAGAAAGGAAAGTGCATCTTTTAAATAAGAGAACTTTTCCTCATAACGAGAAAATCACCTTTCTCGGTCATGAGCTTTACGTTAAAACATTAAAAAGTTTTTCGAGCTCATGAAAACGACTTCTAAGTAAATGTCAGCTTAGAACTCGCTCTTCAGTTAAAAGGAAAGTTTATCGCCGATGATAAACTTATCCTCACAACGGGAAGTTTACAACTTCTCGGACTTGAGCTCGTTTTGTGAGATATTCAACATCTTAAGCTCAAGTAATTGGTTTTTCAAAACATTGAACATAATTTTTCGAGAATTTCTCAAAAGGTTTTTCTAAATCTTTCAAAATTGTGTGTTCAAAAATGTTTTTGATAAAAAGAGCATGTCTTCTAGAATCGATAATATTTATGATACTAGAATTGTCATTAAATAATGACACGGGGTTATAAATAAAGTTTGACCAGAAGTTTAAATGATTTAAAATATGCTCAAAATGGCTTGCTATTATTTCAGATAGTAACCCGCTTTTCATATTCAAGTCAAGCATTTCACCGGAAAGCTTTGACTCAACAACGGGAATAATTTTCTCGGGAATGGTTTACTTTATAACCATCTAAGGGATTGTGTTTACGTAATAACACAATCTCACACGAATATATGTACGTGTCAGTGCATTTATTTGTTAAAACAAGAGAAATCTTGTTTTTATGAAGTTATCATCTCCACAATCCGCGGAAATTTACAATTGATATCTACATACTCGACGATGCGACTACTTAAACGGCGACTACAGATCTTTCAATAGAACACGGGTCAACAGTTGAGGAGGAGAAATTGTCCAGCATTCAGAATCTTTGATGCCGAAAGTGCCAATATCACTAATTGGTGTCAAGACAACGATATCAATCATACACATAGTGTCAAGAGATAACTTCAGACGTGACGAGGTGACCAACATTCGTGAACAAGAACCACGTGATTCTATCATATGATGTTCTCCATCATTCAGGTCCAACCTCGTAAATTGCTAATCTTGTGAATACATTATCATATATGATCTTTGCACGTGATAAGTACCTTACACTTGTGTTTAAAAATTATTTAATTTACGTTTCAAGTACACCCTCATTAATTTGAGGGGGAGCTTGTCTAAATCATGTAGATAATTTGATTTGCATTTTTCTTCCCAAACTTTTTTAAAATGCTATTAAATCAATTGATATTAAAAACATCGATTGGGTTAATATTTTTAACATGGGGGAGAAAATGTGATTTAATATAGGAAATGATTAATCAAAAATGGTTTGACTTAACGTGATGGCTCATCTCGACATGTGCAAAATGTTTTCGAATATCATGGCATATGTTAAGGGGGAGCAAAATGGATTAGCACTTCAAAATGGATTTCCTGGTGATTTATACTTACCCACAACCCATTTATTTCACGACGATGAAGATTGTTGTGACATAAGGATGGTAGGATAGGTTAAGTCCAATGATTCTTCCAAAACCAGAGGAATCTTCCCAAGGACATTCTATAGCTAGAAATAGTAGTCCTAAGGAAAGATGGAGAAAGATTGTGAACGTAGCTGAATGCCGACGAAGTACTTAAGTTAGCACTGGAACAATCATAACAAGGTGCTAGTTATGATGTATTGGTAAGCATTGAAGGGGTTGAAGAATGAAAAAGAATTGTAAAGATAAAGGGTCTAAAGAAAAAAGCCCTCCTTACAACCTTAGGCAGAAACCGGGTCAATACATATGCTATTGAGATCATTTTTTAATGATTCTTGATATTGAAGATAGACATCATGGACCTAGTGATGCAATGCACAACAAATCCTAGCTAACTCAGATATTTCTTAAAAGATATTTGTTTTAATCACACGGAGAAAATGCATTATCTATTGATTTATTCACTCCGAATAAATTGGTATTAAAATGGTGGCACTCCTCTCCAGCCTCCGATCACTAAAATCCAAAATACACGATCGAGTCTAGATCCATTTGAGATCATCAAATATCTCATTAGGACACACTTTCATAGTTCATTGCTTCTTCACACACTGTGAAAAGTAAGAAAGATCTTAAGAGTCCTACGCAAAATCTTCATGATCTTGCCTGAACATCTGAGTAATACGAAAGTATTTACAATGAAGATGGAAATCCTTCTTGAGCGAATATCAAAAATCTCATGGTAGGTGACTTGTGCAATTCTTTATGAATCAAGCTTGTGATAACTGGAAAGCAACAGTGGTTTAATTCTTAACTGAATTTAAACACGTTCCAGGCCTCTACGCAATATCTTAGTTATCTTGCCAGAACACTCAGAGTGATACCTTAGTGTTCACAGTGATGAGTGGAAATCCTTCTAGTGTTAACCTCAAACAGCACTTGGTAGGTAACTTGCAAGATTTTATACGAATCAAGCTCGTGACAACTGGAAAGCAAAGATGGTGCGGTTCTTAATTGAATTTCACTTGTTCCAGGAACATGAATTGACGGCTTCAATCATGCGGATAATTCTATCCAAATGATTCACTCTTTACGTTCGCAGTCAGCTTTGGACGGTCGAGTAAAGAGAACGGGTTTACCCGTGAAATCTTGTAAATGAGGTTCTTAATTGAAACTACCTTCCACAAGTACAATATTTTTTATCGTCCAACGGTCTTAATCGACCGGAGGTAAAATGCTACCGAATTAGAATGAAATGTTCAAAGCCATTTCATCCATGTATATGTTTTGTTGCTAACTGTCTTATGCAGCATAACAAGAAAGTGGCATTGCGGTGTACAATCCAGAAGAAGTCACCCCCGCATGCTTATACTTTATGCATTTTATACTTCAACAAATTCAAAAAAGTCTAAAAGTCAAGTCTTCCGCTGTATCAAACTCTGAAGCTTTCAAGAATTATAAAGGTATAAGTATGTGGAACATGAAGTCACGAGGAGGCGAATATCACAAGTGATGAATGCACAAGGTCAAGGTAAGGAAACATGCTCAAGACTAAAGTCAAAGATCACATCAGCATATTCACAAGAACAAGATCGAAGATTCAAGCATAGTATGCTAGGTTTAAGATTTTGTAAAATGGTGTGACCTCCCTTAGGGGAGATTGTTGGAAATACCTTTTTCCAAAGAAAGTCTCGGTCACATCATTGTTAGCATAGATAACGAGCTATAGCCTATTTAAGACATTGTAACTTGGAGTGACCTCCCATAGGTGGAGATTGTTGGAAATACGTTTTTACGTATTTAGGAAGGATCGGTCACTCCAACGATTTATACGTTGTATGGGCTCGTGATCCAATATGTAAACAATATAGCCCATCAAGCCCACATGTAGGGTGGGCTATATATATCCCCCTCCTAGCATGTTAGGAGGGGTTGGTAGTTGTTCATTTCTTATTTTCACTCAATACATCTTTCTTTCTCTCATTCTCTCATTTCTCTCTCTACTTTCACTCTCTAGTTCTTTATCTCTCCCTCCCTTCTTTAGATCATTACAACACTAGTACAATCCTAAGAAACTAAGGACCTACACTCTCCCTCAGGGACTCCTACAAACTCAGTCAACTCTATTCTTGTTGTAAATCAAGAGGAGTTAAATAGATTGTAGAAACTAGAAGGGGGGGTTGAATAATTTCTCTTCGATTGGTGACCAAATTAAAATTACTTTCAATTTGGTTTGTATCAAAACTATATTTTACTTGAGGCTAAGTTGCATAATGATTAGGTTCAATTCGAATGCACTAGCAAAGATAATAGGTAAGTGTAATGATAATGAAATAAGTAAAGAGTAAGGAAGGAGACAACCTAGTGGGAAGACACCAAGATTTATAGTGGTTCGACAACGAGGCTCTATCCTCGTTTCTACTCCACTCCTCGAGTACACCTACTCGAGATTTCCACTATATCCACAAGCTCCCTTCTCGGCGGAGAAAACCTTACATCGTTGCTTACATTATTTTCCGACACTAAGCTAAATGTCGAGACCTAATCTTTAGCTAGGACCAATCTACACAACGTTGTCTACTTCACAATTTAACGACACAAGGCTAGATGTCGAGTTCTAATCTTAAGGTAGAACCAATCTTCACGACGTTTACTACTTCACCATTTTACGACACAAGGCTAGATGTCGAGTTCTAATCGAAATCTAGAACCAATCTTCACGACTCTTCACTTTGAAGCTAAGTGAGAACTTCACACAACACAACTACTAGTCACTTTATAGTTTAGTGAGAACTCACAATACACAACCACATCACTTTATAGTTTAGTGAGAACTCCTAATAAAATCTATTACAACTCAACTAGACTTATCCAAGTACACACATGTATCTTGGATTTACACAACACAAATCCAAGCAAACACATATGCAATGGATGTACACAACAAATCCAAGTATCCACAAATAACTTAGATGAACACAACTAGTCCAAGTATTCATAAATACATTGGATTGACCTAAAAAAAGGGTATCATGATGAATATGACTAGCTCATAGATTCATCTTTATCACAACACTAGTGAGTGAGTGATCTTCTCATTGGACAAGGTAAAGGAGGGGATCAAGAGGATAATCATATGTAAACATCCTTAACAATTTAAGTGATCATTTACTAATGATTATGCTATAGAAAATAGAAAGAGGGTTGAGAAAAACGTCCAAGAAGCTTGCTGGAAAATGAGATTTGACCCACTATTTAAAGGAGACAAAGTATAACGGATCTATAACGGCTAGCTGTGCGCGGTACCTTATCTCACCCCGCGGTTCCATATCGCTAAGGTACCGCGTAGGTACTTAAGGTACCGCCACTAGACTACGCTCCGTTTTTTGTATTTTAGTGGGGTGGGAATATTTGAGGTATTTGAAACCTTCAAAGGATATTCTAACAGCATTTGGAATATGCTATTTTCAAATTTTCATTTTCCGTTTTAATAAAACATTTTCTAAAAAAGAAAGTTTATTAAAAAGTCTTTTGTCATATTAACAAAAGTGAGTTTTAAGGATAATCATTTTGATGATCACTAAGTATGATTAAAAAAGGTTAGTGATATGATTATTACCTTGATGATAGTGTTAGTTAAATAAATCATTTTGTGTTTTACACTAAATGTGTCGTATGGTTTGTTGTGATCAAAACTAAGAAAGATTATTTAACACTAATAATGTTTTTAGGCATCACTTGCATTAACAATCTCCCCCTTTTTAATTACGACAAACGATAAACTTATTTACGTAGAAACACAAAATATGGAATTATTAACTAGTTTATCACTATCATTTCTCCCCCTTTGTCGTAGCAAAAAGGTTAGCACAAGTCTTTGAAGAACATCGAACTTTGCTAGTAGCTCCCCCTTGGTGGTTGCTCCCCCTTGCTTGGGGCACCAAGTTTGTGAGCTAAGGTGACATGCTACACAAAGGTTAGTAGAAAGGAAATAAAAACCAATGTATATATGATCACTACCTACTAAGTAACTTGAGAGGGAGAGAGAGAAGAAATCTCGAATTAGAAGCAAGTATTTTGCTAAGTATGTCCAAAGAGGTAATTGACAAAATCAAGCTTCAATCCGATGAAGATGATAAGCTTGTCAATGGGTTAAAGTTTAGAATGGATGGAATCACCCATAAGCAATTGTAAAAATTAACCATGATCAACTCAAAATAGAACTAATGAAATAACACACAAACAACACAAAGGTTACATAAAAGAAAAAGACACAACAAAGAAGATAGTCATAGACACAATATGAGTATCTAAAAGCAATAAATATGGAAAATAAACCACTAAGCATAAGCTAGTCTAATAGTGATATTTTCCAAGATTGCTAAAAAAAATAAAAGACTAAAAAGATGACGATGCATCATTCGAAGTTTTGTCCACCGGAACGAAAACTTGAATAGGAGGTCGAGTGAGGAGGAATTCAAGAAAATTTAACTTCTCATACACATGAGCAAGTTCAATTTGTTGAAATCGACAACAAGCACACGAGGATCCATGATGCAACACAAAATCGTTTGATGGGGGTATGGCATCAAACTTAGGGTTTGGTGGTGGTGGGGTAATGGGTTTAGGAATGTTTTCACAATGCCTTGTGAGGTTTGGGAAGGTTGAAAGGTCACTGAGTTGAGGGGTGTTGAAGGATTGTGGTGGTGGGGGAACATTTTCTTTTGCTCCGGTGATGGGGTTTATGGTATAAGTCTCATTCCAATACTTTATTGGAGAGAAGGTAGGGTTTTTGGGTGGTTTGGACGAAGATGGTTCATTCTTCTTAACCCAAATAGGTCGAACCGAGATTTTCGGTTTCTTTGAAAGCTTGGATGAGGAAGCTTTGGGTGAGTGGGGTTGTGACAAAGAAATGTCAAGGTTAGGAATGTAGGAGTTAGGCATTGTGAGAGTGTGAGAATGAAATCTCAAGGTTATGTGAGAGTGAATTCTCAAGGTTGGGAAGGTGTGAGAATGAAATCTCAAGGTTGGGGTATAAGTAAAATGTAATCAAGGTAAGAATTTGAATACAAAATGTGAAGTGTCAAGAAATGTTTAGTCAATTTGAGTAAACAAGGAATCTTGACAGGGTATAGGGTTTTAAAAGTTTTGACCAAAAATTCGTCAAAAACTGATTTCTGTCCGCGGTACCTTAAAGGGACCGGCGGTTCCTTAGCACATAAGGAACCGCGCGACTTTATTGAGCCGCGTCCAGTGGACATGAAACCATGTTTTTCCAGGTTTTTGGGAAAAACTAAGACTTTTTCAAAAAGTTGCAAATCTTGGAATTTCACCTCTATTAGCACCAAATTATGCTAGGTTGCATAAAGCAACACATTGACAAAGAATGTCTTGACAAAGGGTGACAAAATAATTTAGATATCATTTTCAACCAATTTTAGTCAAGTTTTTAGAGGTTGTGATAGATTTAGGTTCAATTTTAATTTCAAATTAAAGTTGATTAGTGTGCACAAAAGGATAGAAACACACAAAGCTAAATCCGTAGATCAAAAACATGAAACATTCATGAAAGAAGCAAGTAAAATGACAAATAAAACTAACTAATACATAGCTAGCTTAACATTAGATCTAGATAAGTAGTCTTCTTTGGCTTGGTTTTGTTGAAAACTCTTATTAAGAAAACTCTATCATTCATCTCCTAGAAGGAGGCATGGAGAACAAGGCAAGCAAGAACTCTTGCAACCTCCTATGTAGTCCATACATATCCATCCTAAGGTTATGGATGATGTAGTGGTTGTAAAGACAACATAGACAACTAGGACCATGTGTTTGTTGAAACCCATAGTATGGATCACCCAAAAGGAAAAGTGGAACACCCAAAATTGGAATGTTTGAGTTGGGTGGAGGTGGAGGAGGCAAGTTCTCCAAGGGTGATGTGGGTGAGAGTGGAAGCATGTTCCCTAAATGGGAAATGGGTGAGTGTGGAGGTAAATTCTCCAAGGTTGGTGAAATGGGTGAGTTATTAGGGGTAAATGGTGAAGTAACCAAAGTGTCATTAAAGTCATTCACAAAAGGAATGCTTTGGATTGGTTGGGGTTGTGTGGTCACATCCAAGGGTGCACTTGGAGTGAAGGGTGAAGAGACCTCATTCATTCTTGAGTTGAATGAAGAGGAGGTAGAACCAATGGAGTGGTTAGTACCATGGGTGGATGATGTCTTGCATGGTGCAAGAGGTGGGGAAGGTGATGAAGAAATGAGGATAGGAACCATCTCATTCTTAGGTGTGTGGAAAGGTGAGGAGTTAGGCTTGGCTACCTTAATCCTTATTTTGAGTGTTTTCCTTGGGGTGGAGGTCTTGGAAGTGTTTGAGGTTTTGGTACACGCCATGGTTGACAAGGGTGGTTTAAGGTTTAGGGAAGTATGTTTGATGTGTGAAGAACATGGCAAACAAGGTGGGTTTAAATGGGTGAGGGGATGATCCAAACTAGTAATGGGTTAAAATCATTTTAGGTGAATAATGAATTTAGGTAAGCTAGTTAAGGAAATGTGCAGTTTATTACTGAACATCATGCAAGGTTTCCACAGATTTAAGAAAACAGTGTAAAGCAAAAGATGCTGTCGTGCACAGTGGCCGGCGGTTCCTTATCTAGGACCGGCGGTACCTTATCGATAAGGATCCGCGGGTCGATATGGAACCGCGACCAGAGGGCTTTCAAAAGTTTCCCATCCCAGTTTTTGATTAACCCAGATTTTTACCAAAAGATTCACAAGCCAAAGTTAACTACAGATCATAATCTAAGTAAGCTAACTATCACAAAGATGCACAAGGCTATGTAAATCACAGACATGATGGCATAAGCAACATTTAGGATCAAAATAAATAATAATCCAAACATGCAACAAAAGTTAATAAACAACTAAACCAAAGTGTTAATAACCAAATGTTTAACCATCAAATCCAAACTTTGACACAACTTCAAAGTCTTCACCTCCTTTTCTTTCCTAAACCTTTGATCATTTTTCCCAAATACTTGAATCCTTTTCTTGTCTCCACTCGGTGTTCATGTAATTCTCCCCGAGTTCTAAGATTCTCACGATAAAGATGCTCCATATTGAGATCTTCCGGAACATCACTAGAAGGGTGAGGAGGAGGAGCTAAGTCTTCAAAATCATCCTCGAATTGATTTGAGGATGGATGGGAGTTACTCGAAGAGTCAAAATGAGAACTAGGACCGACGCCATCACCATCACTTGGTGGCATATCGGTGTCCTCATCATCCGGCTCTTGATGGTCGGATTTTCTCGAACCACGGTCAATTCTTGGCTTTCGTTCATACGCCTCTTGAATAGGCATCATAACCCGTTGAACCGGGTGAAAGCGAGAAAGATCGAGTTGAGGAAAATCTTGACCAACCCTTCTAAAGAGGCGAGTAAGAAGCATAGCATAAGGGAGGTTTGTTTTGGGTTTGGAAAGAGCATAATTTATACGTCGAGCGATGTAATATGCAAGATTGTACTTGGTGGAAGTAAAAAGGCAAAACAACATATGCCCCATGCAAGCCGGGATATGATCTCGGTTCCCACCAAGACAAAACACATTTTCCCTAAGGATGTTTGCCCATTGGAGCATGTAATCCTTAAGGTCGCTTGAGAGCACTTCATACCTATTCACATTTCGCACATTTGTATGAAGGCTTCTCACAACGTTTCCACTACGCTCTTTCGTGATGATTTCAAGGATGAAATTTAGATCAACTTCGGTGGTGTCATTTGGAGGTTTATCGTTAGACTCCAAGAGAGCATCTAGTCTCCACTTATCCGTAAAACGACAAGTGCCTTCAAATGGCACACCAAGAATATCACCAAAGTCATCGAGGGAATATTGAATGATTTGACCATTCAACAAGAAACGAATAAAGATTTGGTCGTTGATTTCAAGCATGGAGTAAGTACTAAATAACTCAAGAAGAAACAAGGGATAAATTACCTCGTCTATGTAGAGCAAACAATCAAACCCAATAAGCTCGAACATAGAGTTGATATAATTATCTCCCGCTATTCTTGAATCTACAATCCCACCCTCATGGAAATTACGAGAGGAAAGGGATGGGTAAGAGTTTTGGAGTTGAGGGGAAACAATGGTTTGAGAAATGTCGGGCATATAATCTCTAGTGAATTAATTGATGATCTTTTTGATATTGAGAAGGCATGATTAGTACCTAAATAAATACAAGAAAATATTTCTCCAATCACTCATATGAAAAATAAAATCAAAGATCAAAAATATGAGAATGTGTTATATCAATTTCTTGACAAACATAGGATTGAATCCATATTATTCTCATGTTCAGAATGTGTCTATTCCATCATTAACCAAGAACACATGATCTATGTTAGATCAACAATGGATTAGAACATTGGTTTTTCAAAACAAGGTTTTTAGGTAAGCATTAACAATGTCATTACCTACTTGTTCATGGGTTCATTTCAAATCCATCTTTTAATCAAAAATAATTAATCAAAATACGGATTTGTTCTACAAGTGGGTTTTAGTGAAATCTTAATGAATATCAACCTAAGGAATCATAGTAAAATAACCATGTCAACCCACATTCCTATTAAGGTTTTAATTCAATTTCAATTTTAAAAATCCCCAATTATGAAAGGATGAACCCTAGAACAAAATAGATGAAATTGAAAGAAAATACTTACAATTAATTGATGTTAGATGATGGATGAGTGAAACCCACAACTTGGAATCAATTAATTTGAGTGATTGAAGGTTTTTGAAGCTTCAACAATGGTGGAAAAGATAAAACCCGTCGGCTGTGTGTTTTTGGGAGAGAGAGATAGTGGTTTTAAAATGAATAAAATACTCAAACTGGCGCTTTAACAAAAGTTTCTGCCCGCGGTTCTTTATCGATAAGGTACCGCGGGTTTGAGCCGCCTAGATAAGGAACCGCCTACAAAGGCAGGTTTTTATCTATGAAAAACGCCAAATTTTGAAAACCAAGTTTTTCTAAAATACTTAAAATTAAATCATGAGCCTTTTAGAATATCATTGGATCATCATAACACTAAGCAATATGCCTTAACGAAGGATTACGAGTTAAATCAAGATCAAAAAGAACCGACACGAACAAACGACTACTCGTAGCAAAACGGTAAAGTGGAGAGAAGTCAAGGGAAGTGAATCAAGAGTAGGACCAATGCTCAAGGGATTAATGACAATCTTCAAATAGTGGTAACGAAGAGCTTGTGTCATATATAGTGGTTTAAGACGTGCCTTTCCGGCGAAACGTTAAACGGCTTTGGTAATGAATAAGCACAAAGCAATTATTCAAGTATAGACTAAGATCACTTTTAATAATAGTCTTAGTCTAAACAGAAATATGAGCAAGATATTAATTCACTTTCTCTCCCACAAAGGGCCTACTAACCGTATGGGTGCAAACCATGGAAATCATGCTTGATACTTTAAACTTCTACTAACTCACTCTACATCACCATAGTGAGTCAAGTATCCAAGCAATGAAGGTTTGAGAGGATAAAGGAAAAGAAACACAAACCACAAATAAATGTCAAGGCAAGGATGCCGAGAACAAGCACATAGTCAAGTAATGATCAAAAGAATGATCAAAGGGCGTGTGGAAGAACGAAAGCGTACCTTGGCCACAAAGAGCAATCCATGAAGGAATAAGTGCTATGCCCAATCAATGACTATGATGAGTACTAAGTCTTCAAGGACTAGTATCATTCCCAATCATCTTGGTATCATCATTAAAAGATGTTAAAGATCAATGAAGACGAGTCTTCTACAAGTTCAAGTAACTCAATCCACAACCAATTAAGTGATTGATCTTCATGAGTACCTACACAAAGCAAGATGCAAACTAGTAGATACATTTCAAGAGTATATCTAAAATGCATAAAGGCTACTAATCTTAAGTGGGATGCAATATTATCAATTAAAAGACCTATTTTCAAAGAAGACATAGTTTTGACCAAAGAGAAACTTTAGTATAACTTGACCTTCTAATTTGAGGAGACAATGGATCGATCCAAGTTTCAAAGTACAATATACTTCAAAGATCTTGAGTGACCATCGCTCTGATACCAATTGTAGAAACTAAAAGGGGGGGTTGAATAGTTTCTCTTCGATTGGTGACGAAATTAAAATTACTTTCAATTTGGTTTGTATCAAAACTATATTTTACTTGAGGCTAAGTTGCATAATGATTAGGTTCAATTCAAATGCACTAGCAAAGATAATAGGTAAGTGTAATGATAATGAAATAAGTAAAGAGTAAGGAAGGAGACAACCTAGTGGGAAGACACCAAGATTTATAGTGGTTCGACAACGAGGCTCTATCCTCGTTTCTACTCCACTCCTCGAGTACACCTACTCGAGATTTCCACTATATCCACAAGCTCCCTTCTCGGCGGAGAAAACCTTACATCGTTGCTTACATTATTTTTCGACACTAAGCTAAATGTCGAGACCTAATCTTTAGCTAGGACCAATCTACACAACGTTGCCTACTTCACAATTTAACGACACAAGGCTAGATGTCGAGTTCTAATCTTATGGTAGAACCAATCTTCACGACGTTGGCTACTTCACCATTTTACGACACAAGGCTAGATGTCGAGTTCTAATCGAAAGCTAGAACCAATCTTCACGACTCTTCACTTTAAAGCTAAGTGAGAACTTCACACAACACAACTACTAGTCACTTTATAGTTTAGTGAGAACTCACAATACACAACCACATCACTTTATAGTTTAGTGAGAACTCCTAATCAAATCTATTACAACTCAACTAGACTTATCCAAGTACACACATGTATCTTGGATTTACATAACACAAATCCAAGCAAACGCATATGCAATGGATGTACACAACAAATCCAAGTATCCACAAATAACTTGGATGAACACAACTAGTCCAAGTATTCATAAATACATTGGATTGACCTAAAACAAAAAGGGTATCATGATGAATATGACTAGCTCATAGATTCATCTTTATCACAACACTAGTGAGTGAGTGATCTTCTCATTGGACAAGGTAAAGGAGGGGATCAAGAGGATAATCATATGTAAACATCCTTAACAATTTAAGTGATCATTTACTAATGATTATGCTACAGAAAATAGAAAGAGGGCTGAGAAAAACGTCCAAGAGGCTTGCTGGAAAGTGAGATTTGACCCACTATTTAAAGGAGACAAAGTATAACGGATCTATAACGGCTAGCTGTGCGCGGTACCTTATCTCACCCCGCGGTTCCATATCGCTAAGGAACCACGTAGGTACTTAAGGTACCGCCACTAGACTACGCTCCGTTTTTTGTCTTTTAATGGGGTGGGAATACCTGAGGTATTTGAAACCTTCAAAGGATATTCTAACAGCATTTGGAATATGCTATTTTCAAATTTTCATTTTCCATTTTAATAAAACATTTTCTAAAAAAGAAAGTTTATTAAAAAGTCTTTTGTCATATTAACAAAAGTGAGTTTTAAGGATAATCATTTTGATGATCACTAAGTATGATTAAGAAAGGTTAGTGATATGATTATTACCTTGATGATAGTCTTAGTTAAATAATTCATTTTGTGTTTTACACTGAATGTGTTGTATGGTTTGTTGTGATCAAAACTAAGAAAGATTAGTTAACACTAATAATGTTTTTAGGCATCACTTGCATTAACATAGATTGTTCCAACTGTTCATGGAAGAGAAGCTGAACTCAGCCTCTAAATCTCAGGGTGAATCCTCTATGTCCTCACAGCTTGAATCATCAAAAAGCAACAAAACTGAACCTGATTCTTCTAAGAAGGTTAAAACAAAGAAACCCTCCTATGAATTATGTCACTACACAAATCATACCACTGATAATTGCTTTAGAGTCCTCTATTGCATGCAGTGTAAAAGTGAAGATCACAGGACAGTAGATCATGAAATACACATGGCTTCTATTAGAAATGCTAATAGATATAAAGCTCAGCTTTACAACTACGGGCCCGCCTCTAAACAAATCAAGAAATCCAAGGCTAAGCCTTTCCCACCATGTACACATTGTGATATCTTTGATCATAGGCCTGATGATTGTGTATACTACCCTAAGTGTGAAATTTGTGGAAGCAATGATCATACTACCTCAAGACACAATAGGATAATTATGGTCAGGAGAGGCGTGCTAGCTGAGTCATCTCAAGATACTGAATCCTCAGTAGGACTAAGCTGCAACACATGTGGAAGTGATGGGTTGGGAAATGTCGGTGTATTTTAATTAAATACGTTATAGAGCAAATTTAGGAAATTACCTTTAGGAAAAGGTAATAATCCAAAAATAAGCTAAAGACGAATCAATTAAACACGATAGTGATCCCGGTTCGTTGTACACAAGGAACTTGTGAATTTGTGACTTTCGATTTGATTAGGACAATTGATTTGAATTTGGTTTCGGTTTTTATCTAAAATAATCCTACAAATTTTAATTCTAAAGTGCATGAATGTATCCCGAATTAAAATCTAAAAGACAAATATTCAAACTATATAAATTTTTTTTACTTTTACTTTGACAAAACTTATTTAAACAAAAATATTAAAACAAATTTTTATAACAAAATTAAATAAAACTATATCGTTTAAAGACAATATTAAAAGAATTTAAATTTTAAAAGTAATAATTTTTTTACATTATTTAAAAACTTTGTTTAAACTAATAAAATTTTTAATCCAAATTTAAATTTAAAATCATTATATTTTTTTTCTAAATCTTTTAATAAATTTAATACTAAAAATTAAAAGACAAAAAATGTAACACCCCACTTTGATAAGTAGACCGTTACGTATAATTATGGCGTGTCATCAAAGCATGCAAGGTAATATGTAGTAAAACATACAAGACCATAGGGAAAATCGAAATCAAACATCGGTCCCCAAACATAAGCCCAAAACATAAATAAAGTAAATGAAATGAACCAAGACTACACAAGCATAAATCTATGAAGGCAAAAGGAAAAGAAGTCTATGGCAGGTTTCATCCTATGCACGTCCTCCAAATGCTCGAGTCTGTCCTTGGGTACCTGCCGTTTTGGGACATGGAAAGGAAAGTAACGGCTGAGCGTAATGCTCAGTGCATGGACATACAAGCATGAAATGAATAATATAAGCATGAGTAACATATAGCAGCGGAAATGTATATGTCCTGGAAAACCTGGTTATATCTTAGTAAAACTGGTTTTATAATTTGAAAAGCCTTATGTTTATCTTATGAAAACTGTTTAACATGTTAACCATTAGCCAATATAGGTCATGAAATATCAACGTGCATGAATACTTGGAGGGGTGACCTCGTCATACAATTTAAAGGGGCTGCCTCTAATTTAATATACTGGTTTGGGTAGGAGGGATCAGCTCCTTATGAAGGATGCAAGGCACACACCACATTCACACTGAATAATCTGCTGAAAACATGTAAACTAGGATGCACCCATACACCCCACCTGATAAATAATAAATGACCAAAATCTGAAAGGGACGCCACGAGCTATCACTCCGCAGTGGTGAAGTCATAACACCGGTGCCTCTAGTGTTATGGTTATGGTACCTCCATAACTAGGTGAAATTGGTCATGCATGTATATGACTTTAGGTATTCTAATTTAAGCATAAGCAATTCAAAAACATATAAAACATATACTGGGGAAAACAGTTGGCTACATACGGGAAATCCAAATAAGGAAAGAATGTCCATACTGAAAGGACGGAGAATCCGTACCTTAAGTCCAGTGAACGAAGTAGACGAACGGAAGAGAGTCCTACTTCGGTATCACTAATGCTACATAAATACATACGATACATGTATAAGTATTATGATTATTGAGTACGTAACTGGTTTTATATCATGTTTTAGCTTGTTTTATATGTTCATGTCTTGTTTTACTGATTTTAACGTTATACTGTGCTTATCGTGTATTCTTTATATTCTGATTAAGTATTACTTGTATTTCTTGTATTATTATACTTGTGGTGTAATAATAAGTAACTTTCTAAAAATAACAGGTTTCTTAAAATAGAAAGTTTCCAAAAATAGAAAGTTTCCAAAAATAGAATGTTTCCAAAAATAGATTTACTGCTTAAAATAAATGAGTTTCTAAAAATAGAAAGTTTCCATAATTAGATTAGCTGCCTAAAATAAATGAGTTTCTAAAACTAGGAAGTTTCCAAACATAGAAATAAGCTGGATTTATAAGCTAATAATATAAGCTTAGTTTTTACTGATTAATTATACTAAGTCATGTGATTAATAGTATAGTTTATTAATTATAACTTGTAAATTACATAAACTATAGGTTATAAGATTTAATTAAATATAAACATGATTTAATTAAATTAAGTGTATAATATACTTAGGTTAAAACATGTATTAATATTAATATTAATATAACCTAAGTCATGATAATTAATCAATTATAAGTCATTTTTAATAATTAATTAATTACTATAGTCTAAATTAAATAATAAAATACTTAGGTTAAAATCATGTATTATTAATTAATAATAATAAACCTAAGTCCATGTTTTAATTAAATTAATTATCTAGCATGTTACATTAACTTAATTAATCTTGTAATAATAAGTCTTGATTTATTAATTTAATTACCTTGTAATTGATATACATATAAAGCTAAGTAAACTTGTAAAAATAATCACGCGAAACCGTGTATTATTGTATGAAAACGTGTCGTAAACCGAACCCGTGAAAATCGGTGAAAACTGTGTTGTTTTTACATATAAGCCGAACCAAACAGCCCCTTATTGTCTTTTTAAAACTGACAGCCAAACACCCACTTAACTGTTTATAAACCCAAAAACAAACAACCCCTTAACTGCCAGTTCCCCTGGCAGTTTTGTGTTCCCCCTGCTAGTTTAAGACTCCCACCGAGACCTGGGTGGTCTCGGTTCCCACTACCTGAACAAACATACCACTGGCCGCAGCCAGTGGTTTCCCCTGCTTGCTCGCTGAACGCCACCGTTAGCACAAAACCAAGCTAACACCGAAATTAGGGTTGCGGCTGGTGGGGTTAAATTACCACCGAGACACATAAGTGTCTCAGTTTGTGTGTAAACTGAACACAACGAACCCCCCTATTAATTTAACATCAATATTACGTGTCTTTAACATGTTCTAACCCTGGATTCGTGATTAAGCCAAGAAAATAACATAAAACGAGATTAGGTTTTACCTTGTTTTGGGTTTTAGGAACAAACACGAATCATTCTTCTTGATCTAGATTACCCATAGTTGTTTTTTTTTCTTTGATTCTTGGTGTTGAAAACCCATGGCAGGAAGGAGAACAAAAGAAGTGGAAGATGGCGGCATGTTTATATGGTTTTAGGGTTTCCTGTTTTGTGGTGTTTGTGTCGACAGAAAGAAAAGAACAAAACAAAACACCCCCGTCTTTTATTATATGTGGTAGTAGGTTTAGGCTGGAGTTTGGGCTTTGGCCCAACTGGCATTCCCTTCCTTGTCCAATAACAGCCTAAAAGCTCTTTTAAACTAACACGCGACTAAAAATGTTACGCGTATTCGTGTATTAAGCGTAGCAATTTACTTGGTCATCTTAATATTTATTAGACGTAAATATTACCTACGAAATGACTTACCGTGTCTGATTTAATATACGTAACCATGATCGTGTTCATTTTCGTGTCTACGTGTTACGTAATTATTAATTATCCACGTTATTATAAATACTTGTATGTAACGACATTTGTCGTATTAAAAATTACGTAAGTACATAATTATTTGTTCGTGATTTCATGTTCATGATTTTATGTTCGTGATTATAATTATTATTGTTAATAATTATCGTGTACTAACACGTATTTATACTTATCGTGTAATAACACGTACGTAATTCTTGTAATTAATATTCATGATACGTGTTCATGTTATAAAAGGAAAGTTTTAATCCTGTACGTGCGATCATAAGTGTACTGTTCATGGTAATAGCATGCGGATTTTACAACTCTTCCCCCCTAAAAAGAATAATTCGTCCCCGGATTATAGATAACATAACTGAAAGAGAAACACACCCGAATTAAACTGGAAGGGTATGTAAGATAAAAGGACTTGAAGGTGACATAGTAGAAGGAACGTGGAACGTGACATGTCTTGAAAGGACATGGAACGTGACGTGACTGAAAGGACATGGAACGTGATGTGACTGAAAGGACTTATCTAATCGATAAGAGTAAACGGATAAGAAGTCCGGATGAACTTTTCCGTTTCCAAGTGGCTTCCCTCTTGGAACGATCCCTCCTCAAGATCTTGACACAAATGATAAATCTTGGTCCTCCTGACCTTGACTTGAAATACGAAGAGTTCATGGTTATCAACGTAAGATGGATCCCCTGAATTTGATCGAGGGAATAAGAATTAACGTGTAAGGGTAACTAAAACGTCATGGTGCAAAACAATCTAACTTAACTGATAATTAGCAACAATGCGCGAGACATATAGAAACGTAGTACGTGAAAAATTTTGAACGTGATACGTGAAAATTTTTGTACGTAATACGTGGAACATGGTGAGTGTAATATGAGCAACATATCGTGATCAATGATACGTGTAACATATCGTGAACGTGATATGAGGAACATGGAATGAACATGACCTGTGAAACATATCGTGAACATGTAATACAACTGCGGTACACCAAACGCTACAAGGTGAGACGTGGAATGTGACGTGAAACGTCTATCGGAGGATAGGGAGTTATACTAAACTTGAGTTTGGTCTCCCAAGTTCTTGCAAAACTTCCCAGAACGAAGATGAACATAAAATCGTAAGCCAAGATACGATCATGAACGTGAATAGTGTCATGAACGTGAGTGTGAAACCAAGTCGTGAACGTAATTAAGGAGTACAAATGGGAACCTTTCTCTGGCCCGTTAGCTGAGGGATTACCAAGTGATCGGATGAGCCTTGGCTGGAACATGCCCGATCAATTTGTTGGTTCTGAAATCCTTGCGGATGTAAGGATTCTGCAGGCTTGATCAAACTGTTGGTGATAGCCTAGAAAGCATCTTGCTTCTTCTGAGTTTGCGTTAATCTGGTAACCAAAATCCCTGAAGATATTGTCCCATTTCTGCTCACAATTTCTGATGATGGAAAAACATCCTAGTTTGTTGGTGTTCTATCTTAGCCTGTTGGTATGTCAGGTACTTAGATATGAACGTAACTATATCTTGTTTTGTAGAAACTTGATACATAGGAATTTGCGGAACTGTAAGTCTCCGAAACTATACTTTTCTTAGCGTAGGATTTTCTTTCAACTCCTAACATAGTCTAGGGTTCCCACCTTTTCGCAAAAGCTGAGTCATGATAAGATTAACCGTGAGAATACACGTGATTCAGCGTGTCACTATAATCAACCAAAATTTAGATTGGAAAATTTCAGGGTGAAATTTCTCTTATCATAGAATTTGCGACATAGTGCAAATATGGTCTTCCTGCCCTTCTCTAGACTTTAGAGAAGGTTAGGTTGTCATAGATGAAAACACTGATGAATTTGTTTAGGTGTTCATGGAAAATCAATTTATTAAGTCCATAATGTTGCTGGAGCATTCATGAGACTAATACAAAATCATGAATCTAGCATGACCGAGTCGTGCACGAATAACAGTCATGGAAATGTTCTGCTCTTTCACTCGTCACTGTTGGCAGTATGATCATGAGTTGCTTGGACGTGTCGTCAATACATGGATGAGAATAATGGTTATAGATGGTGATTTGTTTAAATCGACGGTAGTCGACACATAATCTCATGGTACCGTCCTTCTCCTAGTAGGTTCTTCTGAAAAGTATGGGAAGATTTTGGAATAATCAACTGGTTATGCGTAAAAGGACTTTAGTGGTCGTGTCTTAATTGACAGCTAGAAATTTTAGCAGTTGTGGCTAACAAAGCACATGCTTGGAAATCATAGATAATTTGTACAGATTTTCCTGATGGAAAACCATGCTGAGTGTATACAGGAGCCTGAATATTACTGTACAAAATCATGAATCATAGCAGGGTGTGATGCTTGTAGTCCATGATTAGGATTAAATTCAACTCGTCTATGTCTGAGGTAATGTGTTAGCAGCTTGGATCTCACCTTAGGCTGAAGGAAAACCTTCGTATACATGGGGAATACGAATGGCGTCCTTTATGGTCATGAATATATGATACATAGGTGCAAGAAAGGAAAGTATCATTGAATCATCGTGACAAATCTCACTGATATGCCTGTGCTGGTACTGAAATTCTTGTGGCCTGATTAATACATGTCACAACAAAATGGATATACCCTTTGGAGGGTACCCTGAATTTCTTAGGAATATTCCAGAATTTGACATGAGTCATGTGTCTTGACTCGTGTCTTGGAAACATAAACATGACATGTTTCATGACTGGTGTCTTGACATGTGTCTTCGGAGAGTATACATGAGACATGTGTCTTCGGAGAGTATACATGAAACATGTGTCTTGAATGATGTCTTGACATGTGTCTCGAGATGTGAAACAAATAGAACTACAAGTATTAGGTTATTATGCCATAATTGGCAGATCGGTTGGACTACTGATCCTTTGTATTTATGATCGCGTCCGCGGTCGGAGCTTCGGTTGCGATTGCTAGGATAGTTGTTGTCATAGTAGTGGTTACTATCGTCTTGTCTGTCAGTTCCATGACGGTCATTCTCATGACTGTGATTCATGTAACCATTCAGCTGATTGGCCGGCTGGTACCCGTCTTCACTCATATGACTGAAACAAAAACTGAATGACGTGTGACATGTAACTAAGAATTTGGGACAATGATTGATGGAAATTGTCTGGTGGTGAAGCATCTTCTCGTCCGATCGCTTGATTTAACGGCTTTGTCTTCGTCTTGTAAGATCTCCAGGTTGTGAACAACATCATCATCTCACAGCGTCTCCAAAAAACTCAGCAGCATCAACCTTTAGTAACATCTCCAAGTCATGAGCGGCATCAGCAATCTTGTAGAATATCAGCAAGTGGAATATTCACATGGGATACGGTACATGGAGTATACACGGAATGTACATGAAATGATCGGTATGGGGTCGATCATTTGACATGATTTTAAAGGTAAATAACTGATTAAACGGTTAGAAAGACCATCATGATAATTGGCAATGCCAGTATATACCTCATTCTGGTTGCATAGATAAACGCTAACGTGTGGTTTAACGAATTTCAACGATGATTTTTCTGAAAGCATGATTAATGAAAACCAACCATAACTATCATGAAAGCAGAACTTACATGAATTCCAACAGTGTCTTTCATGGAAGCAAAAACAACAAAAGAGACGTAAGACATAATCACGTAAAGACGAAGTCATCATGAAGAAACATGGAACAACCCAACGTGAAGGAGTGTATAACATAATCAGCATGAAACTGAAGTTAACCATGACAGTATGAAAACATACTTGACATAAAACATAGTAACTTATGAGGGGACATGAAAAAAAATTATGCCAATTAATCATGAGAAAATTTTTATGCATGAATGCATGATTTAGTTTATAAAAACTTTTATATGTGCGAGGGGACGCCTATGGGTCGGTCCCAAAACAAAAGACATGGCGAGGGGAAGCCTATGGGTCGGTCCCAAAGTTAAAAGTTTCGATAAAAGCACATGCGACTAAATATGGTCAGTCCTGTACCAACCATTACTTAATCATAATTCCTGCAAAAATGATACATGAAACGTAATTAAGTGAAAATCATCTGTCAAAACTTATCAGAAAAATTTTTATGTGACCAGTTATGAACTACTGGGGTTCAGTTCACATTAATCACAGTTCACGAGGAACATCATGCATGAAACATGACACATAACTAAATATGAATGACGGTTGTCCATCTATATTAGTGAAACAATATCGATGAAAACATCAAGGTTTAGACATCAAGGTGCTGAAAACATCATGGCTAAAATGACAATGTGCTGAAAACATCAATACGTGGAATAACAAACGTTGGCTTAGGAAGCTCCTGGTGACTACCCACTAGTCACAGGTCAAGTTTTAGAGCCTACAGGTCGAAGCCTTGGGCTCTGATACCATAATTGTAACAACCCACTTTGATAAGTGGACCGTTACGCGTAATTATGGCGTGTCATCAAAGCATGCAAGGTAATATGTAGTAAAAGATACAAGACCATAGGGAAAACCAGAATCAAACATCGGTCCCCAAACATAAGCCCAAAACATAAATAATGTAAATGAAATGAACCAAGACTACATAAGCATAAATCTATGAAGGCAAAAGGAAAAGAAGTCTATGGCAGGTTCCATCCTATGCACGTCCTCCAAATGCTCGAGTTTGTCCTTGGTTACCTGCCGTTTTGGGACATGGAAAGGAAAGTAACGGCTGAGCATAACGCTCAGTGCACGGACATACAAGCATGAAATGAATAATATAATCATGAATAACATATATCAGCGGAAATGTATATGTCCTGGAAAACCTGGTTATATCTTAGTAAAACTGGTTTTATAGTTTGAAAAGCCTTATGTTTATCTTATGAAAACTGTTTAACATGTTAACCATTAGCCAATACAGGTCATGAAATATCAACGTGCATGAATACTTGGAGGGGTGACCTCGTCATGCAAATTAGAGGGGCTGCCTCTAATTTAATATACTGGTTTGGGTAGGAGGGATCAGCTCCTTGTGAAGGATGCAAGGCACACACCACATTCACACTGAATAATCTGCTGAAAACATGTAAACTAGGATGCACCCATACGCCCCACCTGAAAATATAATAAATGACCAAAAGCTGAAAGGGACGCCATGAGCTATCACTCCACCGTGGTGAAGTCATAACACCGGTGCCTCCAGTGTTATGGTTATGGTACCTCCATAACTAGGTGATACTGGTCATGCATGTATATGGCTTTAGGTATTCTAATTTAATCATAAGAAATTCAAAAACATATAAAACATATACTGGGGAAAACAGTTGGCTGCATACGGGAAATCCTAATAAGGAAAGAATGTCCATACTGAAAAGGACGGAGAATCCGTACCTTAAGTCCAGTGAACGAAGAAGACGAACAGAAGAGAGTCCTACTTCGGTATCACTAATGCTACATAAATACGTACGATACATGTATAAGTATTCTGATTACTGAGTACGTAACTGGTTTTATATCATGTTTTAGCTTGTTTTATATGCTCATGTCTTGTTTTACTGATTTTAACGTTATATTGTGCTTATCGTGTATTCTGTATATTCTAATTAAGTATTACTTGTATTTCTTGTATTATTATACTTGTGGTGTAATAATAAGTAACTTTCTAAAAATAGCAGGTTTCTTAAAAT
Organism: Glebionis coronaria; assembly: GCA_025667525.1. Taxonomy (NCBI): domain Eukaryota; kingdom Viridiplantae; phylum Streptophyta; class Magnoliopsida; order Asterales; family Asteraceae; genus Glebionis; species Glebionis coronaria. Next base: position 184,136,094 of record CM046881.1, read on the forward strand.
AGAAAGTTTCCAAAAATAGAAAGTTTACAAAAATAGAAAGTTTCCAAAAATAGATTTACTGCTTAAAATAAATGAGTTTCTAAAAATAGAAAGTTTCCATAATTAGATTAGCTGCTTAAAATAAATGAGTTTCTAAAACTAGAAAGTTTCCAAAAATAGAAGTAAGCTGGATTTATAAGCTAATAATATAAGCTTGGTTTTTACTGATTAATTATACTAAGTCATGTGATTAATAGTATAGTTTATTAATTATAACTTGTAAATTACATAAACTATAGGTTATACGATTTAATTAAATATAAACATGATTTAATTAAATTAAGTGTATAATATACGTAGGTTAAAACATGTATTAATATTAATATAACCTAAGTCATGATAATTAATCAATTATAAGTCATTTTTAATAATTAATTAATTACTATAGTCTAAATTAAATAATAAAATACTTAGGTTAAAATCATGTATTATTAATTAATAATAATAAACCTAAGTCCATGTTTTAATTAAATTAATTATCTAGCATGTTAAATTAATTTAATTAATCTTGTAATAATAAGTCATGATTTATTAATTTAATTACCTTGTAATTGATATACATATAAAGCTAAGTAAACTTGTAAAAATAATCACCCGAAACTGTGTATTATTTTATGAAAACGTGTCGTAAACCGAACCCGTGAAAACCGTGTTGTTTTTACATATAAGCCGAACCAAACAACCCCTTATTGTCTTTTTAAAACTGACAGCCAAACACCCACTTAACTGTTTATAAACCCAAAAACAAACAACCGCTTAACTGCCAGTTCCCCTTGGCAGTTTTGTGTTCCCCCTGTAAGTTTAAGACTTCCACCGAGACCTGGGTGGTCTCGGTTCCCACTGCCTGAACAAACATACCACTGGTCGCAGCCAGTGGTTTCCCCTGCTTGCTCGTTGAACGCCATCGTTAGCACAAAACCAAGCCAACACCGAAATTAGGGTTGCGGCTGGTGGGGTTAAATTACCACCGAGACACATAAGTGTCTCGGTTTGTGTGTAAACTGAACACAACGAACCCCCCTATTAATTTAACATCAATATTACGTGTCTTTAACATGTTCTAGCCCTGGATTCCTGATTAATTAAGCCAAGAAAATAACATAAAACGAGATTAGGTTTTACCTTGTTTTGGGTTTTAGGAACAAACACGAATCATTCTTCTTGATCTAGATTACCCATGGTTGTTTTTCTTCTTTGATTCTTGGTGTTGAAAACCCACGGCAGGAAGGAGAACAAAAGAAGTGGAAGATGGCGGCATGTTTATATGGTTTTAGGGTTTCCTGTTTTGTGGTGTTTGTATCGACAGAAAGAAAAGAACAAAACAAAACACCCCCGTCTTTTATTATATGTGGTAGTCGGTTTGGGCTGGAGTTTGGGCTTTGGCCCAAATGGCATTCCCTTCCTTGTCCAATAACAGCCCAAAACCTCTTTTAAACTAACACGCGACTAAAAATGTTACGCGTATTCGTGTATTAAGCGTAGCAATTTACTTGGTCATCTTAATATTTATTAGACGTAAATATTACCTACGAAATGGCTTACCGTGTCTGTATTAATATACCTAACCATGATCGTGTTCATTTTTCGTGTCTACGTGTTACGTAATTATTAATTATCCACGTTATTATAATTACTTGTATGTAACGATATTTGTCGTATTAATAATTACGTAAGTACATAATTATCTGTTCGTGATTTGATGTTCATGATTTTATGTTCGTGATTATAATTATTATTGTTAATAATTATCGTGTACTAACACGTATTTAATACTTATCGTGTAATAACACGTACGCAATTCTTGTAATTAATATTCATGATACGTGTTCATGTTATAAAAGGAAAGTTTTAATCTTGTACGTACGATCATAAGTGTACTGTTCATGGTAAAAGCATGCGGGTTTTACAAAAAAAAAGTTTGTAAAGTGACTGAAAGCTAGAACAGGACAATTTAATTACCCAATAAGTAATACTTAAAACAAAGAAGAAACCCAGCTCAGATGGTTGGAGCGTGGGTTGTGAACCGAGAGGTCTCGGGTTCGAGTCCTAGGAAGGACAAGTTTTTGGATAATATTTTTGCAATTGAAATATTGTGACAAATTATTATCACCAACCAACAGACCAATTGGTTCTGCTGATAGTAACAAAAACAGTTCTAAACAGCAAATATGAGCAAATTTAGACAAACATGAAACAGATTAACTCAGGTAATATTACAGCCAAATAACAATTAAACAGTTATGAAAATTAAAAAAAATCAATCTCTACAGACTAAGCAGAAACTTCAGATCTAATGATCAGATAAGACAGAATTAAATTAAATTCCTATATCAGCTAAAACATTCAGCAAAGCAAATAAGTAAAATTAGAAAAAGCATGTAACTCAAACATTCAGTAATTATTTTGAACACAATAATATCCAAATAAACTCTACAAATACAGATTGAGGACAAATTAAATCAAACTAAAACACCCAAACATCAGACGAAGTATAACAGATCCAGCAATGACTAGTAATTCAGAACTATAGCAAATACAATTCAAACGAAACCCAGTCAAGAATCTTCTATAGCAGCATATCAAATCTTAATCAAAGAAGGAGATTAAATCAAGCTAACACAAATTCAAGTACTACAAAGCTTCACGAAAAGTTTTTGTTTAATCCTAATATAAATCTAACAGCTAAATTTACTTCCTAAATACTCATTATTCCACATTTCAGCAAACATCAAGCTAAAACCAAACAAATCAGCAGACCATGTTTATCAGTATAACCATCAAATTTAGTGCAAGCAAATTAGACTATCTAATAACAATAACAAGATCCGAACTCTGATTCATCAAACACAGTAACATCTCAAGTTCATATCAGCCAATATATCATACTTCAAATAACAAACCATAATAATCTAACTAAATAAATTTTACACTAATAATGCAAAAATAATGAAACAGAGCCTGACCAATTTATACCGAAATCCTTTGTTGGAGAAGGCGAGCACTGAGCTCCCTTTTACAAGATGACACCAAAAAGACCACCATATAAACAAAACGAATCACCATCCATTCTCTCGAAACATAATTGCAACTCGAACCACAAATATATGTTGAACCAGCATTTTTTATATATATTTATTCAGTAGAATAAATAATTATCCCAAACCTTTCATCATCATTCTCATAAGCTAACAATTAAGCTTGTTTGATTGACTTTTGGTTATAACGAAATTCATAAAACAGATTTGCAAGTATTAATAAACGCATGATACCAAGTAAATAAAACTGAAAATTAAACTTTCTATTAATCCAAATCAAAAATTACAATACTAAAAAGAAAACTACAAATCCTATTTTAAAACTAACATTATAACATTACAAGTAAAGAAAGGGATATATTACATGATAAAATCTGAGGTATTTATAGGCTAACCAAGGGGGCTAGTTTGTTGAGGAGGAGTGACTTTCGGCCATTAGATCAATTTCTTCTCTTCTCTTTCTTTAGATACTTGATCAAACGGCTGAAAATAGCCTCTCGGTCATACGGATCGCCAGGTTGGCACCAATTTGTGTTTGTTGTGCTTGTTTGGTGCGTAGGTGGATGAATTTCATTGGCTAATTGATTATATAGCAGGATTTCAGCCAATCATATGAGAGGAGTGACGTGAATGGGGTGCCACTGGGATCTATTGGTGCATCATCTTCATCCCTAAATAGTTGGGAATTAATTAGGGCACGGGGGGTTCAATCCCTTCTGGATTGAAAACCCCCAAATCATATCTAGGGTTCTTGACTTTATTTTCTTCTCTCTCTTTTTTCCTTCTTGGTTGTAATGACTGGAGTTTGACCACAAGATATTTACCAAGAAAGTTATATAATAACTCGACCGTCACATTATTATTTGTTGCCACTTGGGCTTTAAGACCCGAGAGTTATATATTAAAACTTTCAATTCATCTCTTTTGTTTGATGGGCTTATGACCCAAACAAGTAAATAACTTCATTCGTTTCTTTGTAGCATTTGGGCTTTGTGTTGGGCTTTTTATCTAAAATGATAATATTATCATATTAATGGGCTTTGAAGGCCCATTAAGCATTGTGGGACCCACTTGACCAAAATCCTTCATTAAACTTGAATCCTCATCTTAAAACGAATTGTCTTTTAGCTTCTTGAGATTATCTTCAAACTCGTGTCGTTTTTGCCGGTTTTTTGTGATCTTTGGTACCTACACACATGAAACAAGAAACAAGCATATACAATACTAAATTCATACAAATTAAGCATTTTATGTTCGTTTTATGATACAATTGATATGAGTAATTTCACTCATATCATGAAGCAATGTTCATTCCACCTCAGACCATGCCGAGTTTGAATACTTCAAACGAGGTGAAAGACGTCAGGCTCCTAGAGCCATAGAGCCTACTAGAAAGTAGGCTCACAAGAGAAACTAATCCACCTTGTTATTTGTGCAGAAACACTTCAAGGAGCCTGTCTGGTACTTAGATAGTGGGTGTTCAAGAAGTATGACATGGGTCAAAAATTATCTGCACAAATACGTGGAGCAACCAGGTCCTAAGGTAGTATTTGGTGATAATTCATCTTGTGTTACTGAGGGATATGGTTCAATAAAATATGGTGGAATAGTTTTCTCAAAAGTGGCATTCGTAAATGGTCTGAAGTATAATCTCATAAGTATCAGCTAACTGTGTGATGCTAAGTACATCATTCAGTTTGATGATAAGCAAGGAACAACCTTTAATACTAACAAAGAAATTGTACTGACTGCTCCAAGAAGAAATGACGTATATGTCTTGGACATGTCATCTGTAACTCTCTCAGGAGCATGTTTCTTCGCTAAAGCCTTAGACTATGTCAATTGGATTTGGCACAAGAAACTGTCACATCTCAATTTCAAAGACATAAACAAACTTGCAAAACAAAACAAAGTTCTTGGCTTACCATCTCTTGTGTACTCAAAAGACAAACCTTGCTCAGCTTGTAAAAAAGGTAAACACAAGAGAGCTTCTTTCAAGCCAAAACAAAACTTTTCTATCAGTAAGTGTCTCCATCTTCTTCATATGGACTTATTTGGGCCTATCAGTCACATGTCTATATCATGAGAAATATACCCTTGTGATTGTTGATGAATACTCTAGATACACATGGGTATACTTCCTTAAAAATAAAATTCATGCTCCTGAATTCATCATTTCTTTTCTCAGGCAAGTAGAAAATCAAATTGACACTAAAGTCAAACAAATAAAGACTGATAATGGGACAGAATTTAGAAACCAAGAGCTTGAGAGTTTTTATGATGAGAAAGGAATTTCTTAGAACTTCTCTTCTCCCTACACACCTGAACAAAATGGTGTGGCTGAAAGGAACAATAAAACTCTCATTGAAGCTGCAAGAACCATGCTCAATGGATCCAATCTTTCAAAACACTTCTGGACTTAGGTTGTGAAAATAGCTTGCTATACTCAGAACAGAAGTATCATTGTCAAAAGACATGATAAGACTCCTTATGAAATATTCAAGGAAAGGATTCTAAATATCAGCTATTTCCATGTGTTTGGATGTCCTGTGTTCATTCACAATTAAAAGGACCATCTTGGTAAATTTGATGCAAAAAGCTGATGATGGATACTTTCTTGGATACTCTTTTATCTCCAAAGCCTTCAGGGTCTTTAATACAAGGAGACAACAAGTTGAGGAATCATTTCATATCACATTTGATGAAAGTATGGATGCCATGAACTTCACAAATCAATCAATGGAAGAGATTGGGTTTAATGACTCATCAAGATATCCTCCTAATGAGTATGAACATAGTCCCTCAAAGCAGTATCAAACTGATGTTGATATATATTTCCATATATCACCTCACAATTTATCAATCAATAGCTTGATCACAAATCAACATGTCCCTGAAGTTATATCTACTCAGGCTGAAGAACCAACTGATTCTCTCATCCATGCAGACACTAAGGGGAAAATTGATGAGAATGATGACCTACTAGTCACTGAAAATCCTTCAGTGAGAAGTGATGATCCAGTACTATGTACTGAACCACCAGTCCCTGATAATCATCAATTATCCACAAGATCTAATCCAAGTCCTCAGGGCAGACGGTCTAAAAAACAACACATAGAGCTTCTGAATATTATTGGTGATGTGTCAAAGGGGATGCTCACACGCAGTCAGGATGCTAAACTCTCTGCTGCCTCAGCCCATGAATGTCTTTTTGTAGACTTTCTCTCTGAAATTGAACCCAAAAAGGTTTTAGAGGCCCTGACACATCAAGGGTTGGTTGAGGCTATGCAAGAAGAACTCAATCAATTCCTCAGGAACAAGGTTTGGAAACATGTTCCTCTCCCTAAAGGGAAATCAACTCTTGGCACAAAATGGGTGTTCAAAAACAAGACTGATGAAGATGGAATTGTTATCAAAAACAAATCTAGGCTTGTTGTTTAAGGGTGTGGTCAGCTTGAAGGCATTGAATATGAAGAGACCTTTGCCCCTATTGCAAGAATGGAAGCCATCAGGATCTTCCTTTCCTACGCTACATACATGAACTTCAAAGTTTTCCAAATGGATGTGGAAAGTGCCTTCCTGAATGGCAAGATCAATGAGGAAGTTTATGTGGCTCGGCCTCCTGGTATTGAGAGTTCTGAGTTCCCTAACGATGTCTGTAAACTTGACAAAGCCCTATATGGACTTAAACAAGCACCAAGGGCATGGTATGAAACTCTCTCTACCTTCCTGATAATGAATAATTTTGTCAGAGGGAAGATAGACAATACCTTGTTTATCTTCAAAACCAAGGAGGATGTTTTGCTAGTTCAAATATATGTTGATGACATCATATTCAGATCTACTAACTATGACCTTTATAGAAAGTTTAAAAAACTTATGATAAAGAAATTCGAAATGAGTATGATGGGTGAATTAACATATTCTCTTAGACTACAAATCAAACAGGGGGACAAAGGGATCTCAGTCTGTTAAGAAAATACACCATAGAAATACTTAAAAAATATGACATCTCTGAGTGTGCTTCAGTGAAGACTCCCATGGTTCCCCTAACAACTTAGGTCCTAATCTCACTACTAAACTAGTCAATCAAACCTTATTCAGGGGAATGATTGGATCATTAATGTACCTAACAACAACCAGGCCTGATATTCAGTTCTCAACAATTCTATGTGCAAGATATCAGGCCGACCCCAAAGAATCACATCTTACTGCTGTAGGTAGCTGAAGGGTACTCCATCACTAGGTCTATGGTATCCTCGTTGCTCAGGCTTCGATCTTAAAGGATACTCAGACTCAGACTATGCTGGCTGCAATATGGATAGAAAAAGTACCTCATGTGCATGTCAATTCCTAGGTGGCAAGCTAGTATGTTGGAGTGAAAAGAAACAACAGTCAGTTGCAATGTCCTCTGCTAAGGCTGAATATGTGGCAGCCGCTGGTTGTTGTGCAAACATCCTCTGGATGAAAAGTCAATTCAGGGACTATAATATGGAATACAAAGTAGTACCCATCTTTTGTGACAACAACAGTGCAATTTCTATATCCAATAATCCAGTCGTACACTCAAGGACTAAACACATAGACATAAGATATCACTTCCTCAGGGACCATATCTTGAAAGGAGATATTGAATTACACTTCATTCCCACTGAATATCAGCTAGCTGATATTTTCACCAAACCATTGGATGAACCAACGTTCACTAGACTAAAAGTTGAACTTGGTATGCTGAACATTGATTAATTAGGCTTCCTGATGACTTGATGTTCAGTAAGTGTACATTCATAATCTCTTTCCTTAGTAAATATATCTTATTATCTTCACCCTTGACACTGAGGTACATTAAGTGATGTAGCTAAATGCTCTAAGGATTTAGTTACTTAATGTCCTAGGTTGGTGACACACAATATTAAATAAGGGACAAATATTCCTTTAATAAATATCATCAACCAGTAAAGGGGTCAAAAAATGTCAAGGATCCCACTAAGCATTAAATGCTTCCCCGTTTTAAGCAAAATTCGTTGAAAAAACGTCCTTTCAACTGCACATGACCCCATGTCATCTCTGCAAAAAGCGTTATCATTGCAGACCGGAACAGTTGCCAAGAAAAAGGGGGACCACTTGTACATTTCATTAAATGCGGATGTGAAAAGAAATTATATCAAATAAAATCTTTTTCACATCCGAGCCTATAAATACCCAACCATTAACACAAACACACACACACACACACACAAAAACCTTAGCAATCTTACTCTGCCAAAATCTTCTCTCAAAGAAAAGTGTGTGTGTTCAACCATTGTTTCCAAAAAAGTGTATTTGATAAAGGTAATCACATCGATCACTTGTTTCGCTGTTATATAGTATACATACAAGCTATCAAAGTTACTTGGTGTTTGATCTTTCGATTTTCATCAAGATAAAAAGTCTGCATTAAGTCACTTGGCGATCCATTGTTGCATTATAACAAGAAACAAGTCTTGGTTTGATTCCACAAAGTGCCATTGTCCTTTGCATGTTTTCAAAATTTTATAACTAAATATGGCATTATCCAAGAGTATTCCCTATTCCCCTCAGGCTGAGCATCTAATCAATGAGGGTGTCAACTTTTCAGGAAACAACTATGGGGGAAATTTCAGTTACCCTAGTAGTGCATCAGCCTACAAACCAATTTGCAAATTTCTTAAAAACTATGATTGAGCTGATGCTTTTACTAACACCCCCTCAGTATTCTACCATGAATATCTCAGGGAATTCTGGTATACTGCTGTGGTTGTAACCCCGACTACCCAAGGGCCTGAAGGTTCTCAAGGGTCTGAGACCAAGTCACATAAGGGTTGTGTCATCGAGTTCACTGTGAACAATGGAAAAACGCCATTGATTTTGGACTTCAAAACTTTTTGTCAAGCCAGTGGACTCAATTATAACAAAGGTAATTATGTTGCACATCCTGAAACTGAGTCAGTTACAAAGGGCTTAACATAAATCAAGGTCCCTGAGTTACTTGTGACTAAAACCCCTTTAATCAAAACTGATTTTCCCATGGCTTGGAGGATCCTGGTCACTTTTGTGATTTAGGTGATCGGTGGGAACTACTCATCAACTGAGAAAGTTAATTCTACTTAGCAGAGGCTAATCTATAGTCTTGTTAATGGACTGCAGATTGACATAGGAGAGATTATTTTTAATGATATCGTAACCAGGCTCCTGAAGGAGTCAAGGCAAAAGTATGTATTTTACCCACGGTTCATATCTTGCGCCTTAGAAAGGTTAATGGGTTCTCTTTACACTCAGGAGAAATTTGCTATTTTTTAACACCAATCCTGAGTTCCACAAACTTTTCTAAGAACCCATATGAAGTCACCCCCGTAGAATTGACGGCTCACATGACTGAGGTGATCAGTCTTGCATCATTCGTGTCTCTCATTCCCTTCTTACCAAAGAAGGGGAACAAGAAGCCTCAGATTGTGCGAAAGACCAAACCAACGACATAGGGCCCTAAGGCTTCCGAGGCACGTCCTAAAAAGGCCATGGCTAAAAAGACCACCCTTGTTCAGACCAAGATTCAAATACCCCAAGGGAAAGAGCTTAAGGAGGTCCTGATACATCACAGTCAGGGTCGACGGACCAACCTACTGGTCCTCTTGAATGAGAGGGAAATATACAACCCTCTCCTACGGGACTGTCTTCCACTCAGTCTGATGAGGGCACTCGTAAATCATAACCTTTTCCTGAGGACACAACCAAGGCCAAAGACTCAGGGAGACGCCTACGGGTAACACACCTCGATGATAGGCCTATCACCTCCACCAAATCCAATGAAGGCACACTAACTCATAAGTATTTGCCTGAGGACCAAAACTTGATTCCTTAGACTCAGAGGGATGCCCATGGGTAAAACACCCAGCTGATAGGAATCTCACCTCCACAACTCCCGATGAAGGTACACTAAAACAAAAGTCTTTGCCTGAGGGAACCATTATCGATCCCAAAGACTCAGGGAGATGCCTACGGGTAACACATCTCATTGATAGGGATCTCACTTCCACCCCTGATCAATTACAAACTACCATTGAGAATCAGCTGGCCAGAACCCAAGCCTCAGGATTTGGGGCAGGGAGTGACCACAACCAAGGCAAACCTTCTTTTGGAGGGGAGCTAGACAAACCAAAGGGATCACTGAACTATGGAGACTTTATAAATTTACTTGAAGAGCCTGAGGAGCTACTCTATGGTTTCAGTGACGATGATGATATGATTGAGGCTGGGGATGAACCTGACACTCAGGACCCTCCTCAATCAGACCAGAAGCCACAGTCCCAACTTTGTTCGAGGACGTACCGCCCTCCCCTGAGGCTCAAACAAATCCCTCCTCTAAGGCAACCGAACAAAAGGATCCCTCTCATGAGGCAACTACAAAGCCCTCCCATGAGGCATAACTTGACACCTCATCTTTGGGGACTCAGACTGTGGTTCTGGATTCCACCTTTGATGACACCAAGCCTGTTACTGAGAAGTTTCTATATGAAACTCTCAAGGGTGTCATCAATCATGTATACACCACTTTGAAGGCTGAGGTCTCTCAGGGCCAAGAAGACCTTTCTTCCAAGGCTGATGAACTCCTAGATGAATTCAGAACGTATGGGGACCGTTTTGATACTGCTGAAGAAAAGATGCGAGTTCAGGTTGACAACTAAATGGAGTTCATCAGTGCAGTCAATAGTAGCCATGAGAGTCAGGATAAGAAGCTCATTAACTTTCTTAATCATGCTCTCCCAAATGTTGAAGCTAATGTGTCCTTGAAGACAACCTTTGATAGACTGATCTCTAGTTCTACTGAGTCCACCTCCAAGGTTGGTCAACTGTTGGACTTGCTTAAGGAAGATAGGCTTTCTGAGGTCTTCACTAGGTTAGACTCTCTCAAGTCTGATTTAGATGTGGTGAAAGCTAAGTGTGAAGCCATCTATGAGGATGCGCATATGGATTATGAGGCTGAATTCAAATTAAGCAAAGTTGCACAAGGGTATATGGCTAATGCTTCAAACCTGTCTGACATTTCTAAAGCTCTGAAGGATGCTGATCCGCCTCAGGACCCAAAGCAACACAATGGAAACCAATCAGTCGCTAATACAATTGGATGTTCAGACTATCAAGGCTGACACTCAGTCTATGAAGGTGATGGAGACTGAGATGTTTTAGGCTTTCAAGGGGTCAACCACCACCTTCTCAGGACCATCACAAATACCAAAAGTTGGGATCAGTGGGGCTAACCCTTCAACTTTTGAGGGGGAGAATGTGCCACCAATGATTCTTACATGGAGTGAACATCCCTCTCAAACTAAGGGGGAGCAGGAAGAAATGGTACATCCACAACCTCAGGTGCATGTGATCCCCACACCAACTCCCTTAAACTCCATTACACCTATCCCTGAGGCCTCAGTATCTAAGTTAGATAGGGGCAAAGGAATTGTTGTTGAGACCCTAACACCACCACCCATGAAGCTTGTAAAAGCTTCAAGGGAAAGAAGGCCTGACCCTGACGCTATTGTCTTGGTACCCTATGAGATCAATGGAAAGATGTACAAGATGACTCTTGATCAAATCCAAGAATACTTAGATAGGATGGAAAGGGCCAAGACCAGTGAGGCAATAAGAGTTGAGATTCTCAAAGTGTCCACTGAGTTTGTCAAGGAAGTGGGTGGTAACCCTGATGAGTTATTAAGTGCAAAGGGTGGACAAGAGTTCATTCAGAAGCAAGAGGATGAGCTAAAGGCAATTCAGGATGAGATGATCAGAAAGCAGCAACAAAGAACCACCCAACTGAAAAAGTTGTTTGATCAATACACCAAAGTCACCACTCAAATAAAGAAGCCTTAACCAATCACCAATCTTCAAATCATTCCTCACACCACACCAGTATTTGTCTCTGTTTATAGAAACAATGATGAAAGGAACTTTGACGTGATGAAGAAGTTCTCATTTGGCGTTTTTGGTCTCAGTGAGTGGGATGAAATGGGTAGGATCTTCAGGACCAAGACGAACAAATGTGTCCCTGAGATACTCAACTCTCTCAGCAAGAGATACGAGAGGTTGAATCAGACCAAGGAGCAATTAGGAATCACTGAGTATCTACCCTTTGCTGAAAAGGATCCTTCTAAGACTTAGGGACGAAAAAAGAAAATAGTTGAGCTTGAAGCTGAAACTAAAGACCCTGGGTTGGAATGTAATCGAACCCTTCCTGAGAATGTTCCCTTTGTAAACAACATGGTTATTGAAGAGCCTGAGTGGGGTATCTTCTTCATAGATGTATTTGGAGACCAAGCCTTTCAAAGGATGAGTGACATTGACAGATGTCCCACTAAAAGTATCTTAATCTTCCTTGTGATGGCTGGACAAGTTGAGACTGAGGAGAATAAAAGGTATGCTGAAAAGCTCAGGGAGATGATTGCAAGAAGGCATGACAAAGAAAAGGTGTTAAGTTCATCAAGGGTAAAGAGGGAAGCAATGGATGCCTAAAAGGTTGTAATCTTTTGTTTTTACTTATGTTTTTTTCTTGTATCAGACTATTCAGTCTTTGTAATGATGAATAAAAGAAAGTACTTTGTTTGAAACCAGTCTGTTCATCAGTAGATTAGTTTGTATGAGAAGAAGCCTCTTTGCTCACTTATAACAATTTTACTTAGGCATATTTTATATCCAAATAGAAGGAGATTGTTAGGTCAATTCAGTGCCTAATGATCCCACTGATAGATTTGAATAACAATCAGCCTAAGTAAAACATTACCCTTTAACGTAATGAAGTCACTGAGTGAACAGTCACTCAGTGAGTTACCTTCAAGACCTTAGACTGAGTCTAAAAGAAAGACTCGAGCATTCAGAGAGGCGAAGTTCAATGAATGATGTATCTAAGACAAAGAAGAAGGTGATGAGTTCAATGAGTTGTGGCAATAGACTCACTGAACCCCATACGATCTCCCTAAAGAAACAAGCATCCTCAAAGACTGAAGTAAAGGCGGGATAAGTTGAATTATGTAGTACATCACACAATTAGCGTGACTTACCCTTTTGGGATAGATAGGGTACTGACAGTGTAAAAGGACTTATGTCCTAATATTAGAATAGGCTAAGACAAGATTGTACACTATGCCAATAAAACAAGAATTGCACATGAAAATTCTTTGTCTTGTATCTACCCCTGACCTCTATAAATAGGATGGTTGTAAAAGAGAGAATTAAGTTTGTGCACTAAATGATTTAGACATTCACAAACAAAGTTCTCTCTTCCAAACAAGATCAAAAGCACTTGAGTTCTAAACTCATGTTGACTTAATCGTCAAGCTTATCAAACGTTAGGATTGGTATAGTTTGTTAGTGAGGAGATCACAAACACACACATTGTCTTTTCAATCCCTATTGTAGCTTCGCATACAATATGGTATAATTCTTTAATAAATAAGAGTTAAATGTTGAAAACCTTTTGTGTTATTTACTTTATAATTGTCTTGTGTTTTAACATTACTTTACCATGAGTTAGGTCTATACTTAGTATCCTTAAGTATAACACTAATTACAAGGGACCAACATAATCTAAGAAAATTACTGAATTACAATGTCTAGTCAACAAGATGGTCCCTTATCCGAGGTTGTACCACGAGAAAACGATGTTTAGTATGAGTTATGTTTATTGTTTAAGTAATACTATGAAGGTGGAAATTGTACGAAAATTAGTGGTAAACTTAACATAGTTTACGGATTTAACTGTATGCTATAATACATATTAGAATTAAACTAAAACTGAGAATAGTTTAACTTGGCTTGCAATAAGGAGTATTCTATTCGATTAATACAGGTTTCCATCCCCTCATATTTATAAAAAAAGACGAGGGCATTATTCTTCTTCAAATTATAAGTGCTGGTATGTTTTTGTTCATGGGTTTTTGAAGATATTTCATATGCATATTTTTTGGGTTCTTCGTTGTCTCTCGGGTTTGCTATATGTGCTCGTTACAACTTGTGATCTAGCATCCAACGATCGAACTTTATGTTTGTTATCATAATTGTCCAACAATACATGTAAAGCTTTATATGTATGTCAAAATTATCTTTACTACATTATAAAGCATCTATCCTTTTGGTTGAAAATTGCTATATTTAGAAATGTTGAAACAATGATGGTTGAAAAATGTAGTAATTTAGGAAACATTAAAAAATTAAATGCCACAAATGTACCCAATATCTCTCAGTCGCCTCTCTCTCTAAACAAAAACCCTATCCCCTTTAATATTGCAGCCACCACCAAAACTCTCCACCATACCACCACCATCGAACCATACCACCACCAAATACCATCCTCTACTAAAATCCTCCGCCAAAACCCACACCTTTGTCGAAATCCCAACCACCACAAAACCACGACCATCAAGAAAACCGCCCACGAAAAGGTTTTTGTTAAGTTTTGTGAAACTTTTTCTTAGTTTTTTGTAGATCTATGACTATTAATTAAGCTTTAAAGGCTTTTTTTTAGATCTGTAGATTTATAAGCTTTTTTGGTGGCAAAATTAGGGGTTTTAGTTCTATGAATCAATTATCTTAATGATAATTATTGATTGGTTGGTATTGATTTAACCACTCAATGATTTTAAAGTTGCTTCTTTAAATTGCAGTGAAAAGTTAAGAAACGCTGCACACAAGGAGTGTGAGGATTAAGGTGCCACCAATAGATTCGAATTGAAACACGAATGGTTCACATACCCAGGTTTATCTTCCACTTCGTATCATTTCATTTTTGATATTGGGAGTGGCAAGTGGTGGTTGTGGTTGCGACAACAATAATTTGCAACTATGTGGGGAAACATTGATTTTTGACTATGGTGCATCTACTTAGTGAATGAAGTTGTATGGTATGTTCACCTATGTTTTTGTTTAAATTAAGCAACACACAAAACACATACTTCATAATCTATACAATTTTTGAATTTGTGAGCTTTGTCGCAATTAGAATTGATGCATAGGCATGTGCATAGAATTAGAACAATGGACTTCGCTTACTTGAAATAATTCAAAACTTACGAAATCAAGGATATTGTTTCTTTCACTCTTCTAATATTAGACATTGCATCCTTGATAATGTCGTTATTTAAACAGACAATTTTAATGCTTTACATCCTTTTTAGACCGAACAGTTGGTTGGTTTTTGTGAAAAGAATATGAGTAGTTTAATTGTTATTTGTAGACTTTTTCTTGATTTGTTTGTTCAATTTTTCAGGTTGAGGACGACATACGCAAGTTTGCGAAGATACGTCTAGATGCTAATGGGATTGACAAGGAGAATATCGGAGCTGGAAGCAATACTGTGAAGAAACATGGTATGCATTCATGTCCTTTTGCCATCTTTCTTTTGATGTTAAAAAACAACGAATTGGGAACTCTTTTTAACTTTTCCTTGTCATTGGTTTAATAGGGCTTGCATTTGAAGTTCCCAGGGATATATATTATGACGCTCAGCAAGCACTTGCACTGATGAAGCATTTGAAAACGAACAAGAACGATGAGGATGCTAAGATGGAATTGCGTAGTGTTGAATCCATGATCTGCATGAGTACTAGATTACACAAGAAGATTAGTAATCTGCCATCTGACTGGAAATAGTATGTTCCATGCCTTCGTATTGTGATATCTTTTCTGCAACTTTTAATCTGTCTATTTTTGTGGAGTATCAAAGTAAGTTTTCTCCTTTGAACATCAATTTTTTTTTGTACTCATACAGGTCTATTGTTTTCTTGCAGCAACCCTGCCACCGCCAGCACCCTTGTGGCCAAAAAGTGTAAACCGTTACAAGTCAAAACAGAAAAGATTAAGGAGGGACCCAGTATGCATTTCCATTCATTTGACCTTTACATATGAATTATTTAGTGTGAAGTTTATACTCAAATTGTTAAATACCAATGTTGCTAGATAAGAATGAGTCTGCATGTATTATTGTAAGTTTGATCAGCTATTTTTTATCCCGCAATTACATGTAAGGGGATTCAAGTTTTTGTTGTAGATGCAATCTCATAATAAACGATAATGTAGTTATGTAAGTCTCTCTCATAATTAACACGTGGAAAGTAATTTGGTAAATTTGCTCTTTCAGGAACTTCCCCTCCGGTTTATTACGCTCCTTGATGAGAGTACTATGTACCACCCCAATCGAAGGGACGAGGTAAAGTAACGATACAAAGTACTATAAGCACTGTTTTATGTTTAAATGATTGACCTTTGGTAATGAACCATATAATCGTTTTCCTTTGGAGAGATTATCCTTGATAATCATCGTATTAGGATTGAGATCGAATCTTATTAGGATCCAAATATTAGAGCATCTGTAAGAAAGAGTTGAAATGAAGACATCCGACATACACCCACTGTGAGTTGGACATGTCTTTTAGGTTTAAGGTTTCCTATGATGGCGAACCTAATCTTGCAAAATACCCGACCCGCGAGATCTGAAATGATTGTTGAAATTAGGATTTGATTATTAACTGCCAATAGTGGGCAAGAGGTTATGTGAATGTGAAATGTAGACCTTGAAGTGCCAAATGGGTAGCGAAGTTATGCCACAATTTTAACCTTGGAAAAATGAATTCATGATCTGACAAATCATGGGATATAAGTCCCCGTTGTATGGGACCATTGAGATGATGTAAAAGTTGGGATTGAAAGGCATATAAGCTGGATCTACCCTAGGACTTCAAAGACTGCGTGAATTATGTTTCGTAAATCGAACTTGATGGAATATCTATCAAGTGAAAATCTGATTGTTCTTAGTAAAGCTTAGATCGGCGAAAGGTTGCATTCATCAGAAACCCATGAGCATCATGGATAGAGAAAGTAATTCAACATTAAGCCTGATCTTATTCCCGTAGTTATGTTTGATGAAACTCGTGTATTGTAATGAATTACACTTGTGAGAAAAGACCGAATGTGGAGGAAATACCCACATGGCTTTAACTCTATAAGAAGCGAGTAGTAAGATGATCTTTGAGGACAAAGATCCTGTTTAGGGGTAAATGCTGTGACAATCCGTCAATTTATGATTGATATTTTATTCTCGAATATTATTTAAAAACAAATTACAATATGAACTCACTTATTTTTGGGAAGAAATTTGGATTTACGTCTTGGAGTAGCATCGACTACGTCTAAACCGGAGGATTCAACGTTACGTGCTTACGTTTACATACACCGTCTTTGGTGACAGTCCGACATTTCAGAAAATAAATTTATCTGAGAATATTAATTTGGAGTTTTAAATTTGTGTTGGTTCATAAACTCACAAATTTACGAGAAGAGATTAGGACTTACAATTTTATTTTTAACGTCCTTTACGACTAAACCGGAAACCTTAGGATTACGTATTTACGTTTTTGAACTCCGTTTTTGATGAGACAATTTTTATTGGATTCGTTTTGTGACGTCGATTCATAATTTATAAAAACGTTTTTCGTAAAACGACCCGAGGGCACGCAAATCGAGGAAACTAGAATCGAGGAGTACCCGTAAATAAATGGGATGAGACAAGTGGGACACTTGTCCCACCCCCACTCCCAAAACCGGCCTAAGTTGCTAACTTAGCACTATGAGGTGTCAAGTGTAAGCTAACAAGCTTCACACTTGTCCTAAGTAGCTTACATCTTAAGCCTTTCCACCCTCAAAACCATCAACTTAAACCACTTCACTCATTTGCAACATGCAAACAAGCTACAAACACTCTCTCCCTCTTCACCTATGCCGTCCCATTTCTCCATTGAACACCACCATTCATACAAAAATTTAACCATAAACATATGTTATAATTAACATATGTTAATCTCCATTCAAAAAGATGAAGATTGGTGGTGCTTATAACATCCAAGGAGGAGTTTTCATGGAGTAGGAGGGATGATTCTCCACAAGGTTTTCATGGAGCATGGTGGTCTTGAAGTTGGTCATGGATATCCACAAGTTTCTCCATCAAAATCCATGTTTTGATCACAACTTACATCATCATGGTGGTATAAAGATTGTCCTCCTCATCTTCTTAATATTTTAATTATGTAAACATGTATTTTATTTCCTATTGTATATATTTATGATGACTATATGATGATAAAAATGTTATGTGGGGATTTGTTGTTGATAATCATGGATAAAAAGGTGAAAAACCATATGAAACAAGGTTAAAATCTTGATTAATTTACATGGCTGTATAAAACAGTAAGTAAACAGGTCATGGACTGATAATATGATGAAATAGAATCCATTTACAGTAAGCTAAATGTCTTGTACACATGTGAGAGTTGGCCATGCAATGGAATCAAAATAATGAGTGAGATATGATCAAAACAAGTTTAGGGTATAAATCTGAAGTTACTGTTTTGGACGATTTTTAGAAAATATTTAGAAGATGATTCAACAGTAGCTATAGAAGAGTTAAATGTAGCACATATCATGTAGTTTATGTGATAAAAATTTGAGCTTCTATCTCCATATAGAACTCAAGATATGGCATTTTTGGTGAAGATGAAGTTAAAAATCAGATTTTTGGAAATTAAAGAATAATACTATTATATAAGCACTCACATTTTAATATATAAAATGTAAATAAAAACCCACTAACTTATAAAACTTATTTATATAAATATATAAAAGGTGTAATAAGTGTATAAATGATGAAAATGGAAACTTGTTAAGTTTTATAAGTTATAAAACTATAAACATGATTTTTACTACTTTTTCGGCTATTGCCGTAAAATTAACGTTTTTATTAAATAAAACTTAGATGGTTGGACCCGTCTAATGAAAACTTTATAAAACTTATATACTGATATATAGACATTTATAACAAGTAAAAACCGATAAAACCCAAACTATAGGGCTTACGGACATTAACAAGTTAAATAAACCTATTGGACTAATAAATGGACTAAATAGGATAAAAACTTGTAAAAAGAATCTATTGGGCTTAACCCATTTAGGCCCAACTTGTGAAGTTTAAGTACTGATAATATAAGTACAAAATGGACTAAAATAAGTTAAATAACTTATAATAAGCTTATTGGACTTAAGACACGTGAATGGGTAAAACTAGTAAACTAGTATAAAAGCTATCGACATATAACTCTAAAAAGAGTAAACGAGAATATGTAAACCCACTTGATCATCATATGTATATAATCATCATATGTATACATAATTGTTATTTTTATAAAGTCATTGGACAAACGTCTAAGACCGAGTATTATTTGTCTAGGTTTCCGTGATTGAAGCACGTACCGTACATCCAAATCGCCGATAATCGTCTTCCCACATCAACGTGAGTTCATAGCCTCGCACTCTTTTAAATGTTTTATAAATGCTTTATAAACCCGCGAGGGGGATAACATGTTAGTTTTTATAAAAGTTTGGACACCATTTGTCCCGATTGTTTGTTTATTGATTTTGGACCCGAATGATTGAATGACCCGATTGTATGACCCGATAAATGATTAATGGACCCGATAGATGAAATAAAATGGATTATTAAAGTTAGGTTATGTCACTAAAAGTCCCATTAGCATGAATTGTGAACTACCGGGAGTTGGTAGACGCTTATGCATTTAATAGTACTATTTGGGGACGATCACCCCAGTTCTCGCCTTGACGGTTGATCCCCGTCGTGCCACATTGATTGGTAAGCGAATTAATGTATGAGAAGATTTCAATAGCGTGACCTTTGTGACGACACGCTACTTTAGATGGGCAAAATTGGTATCGGGTTAGCTACCCGTTGTTGGTTTAGTAAGGTAACAATGTCATGCGGCTTATAATAATCCGAATTAACGAAATACTAATAGACGCTCCGAATTACGATGTATTGCCTGACTAGCAATACAGGGTCATACTATTGATATTATGATTGTATTTTGGTTTTCATAACCATAATCATATAACGGTTTTTATTTGATTTTATACAACGTCATAAGACGTATTGTATGATGTTTTTACGACATTGGCTCGTATAATGATTTTTAAGGCAAATGCCTATATTATGATTTTCGATAAGGATTTGTATAAAATGACTTTGGCTATTTTATGGCCTATTACAAATATTTGTATAAACTGATTTTGGCTATTTTACGGCCTATTACAACGATTTGTACGAATTGATTTTTGGTACTAATTTTATACCAAAATTATATTGATGGAATTTATTAAACTCTATGAATTCACTCGGCGTTATCGCTGACCTTTTCTTTTAACATGTTTTATCTCAGGTACTTGAAGGTAATTCTCGGGAAGACGACAAGAATTCATGGCCCGCACTTAAACAATATTTTCCATTCAAATACTTTGTAAAACTTTGTATGAAATGTGATGACTTGGGACCGATGTAACTTTGTTGTTTATGAATGGAAATGATTTAATATTAAACGACGCGATTTTTATGCGTTGTCTATGATGTGAGTAATGTGCTATCCCGTAACACCAACTAGTCTTCCGCTGTACTATGTTGTATAAATTTGGGGGTGTTACAACGAGACCAAAGTCGAATGTGATTTTCATGACGGTTCAAGAACACTGTGCATGTTTGAACTTACAGATCGTAAACCAACTGGTATGTCCTGATATACTGCTACAAACATACATTACTATATAATATACAACAGTTATGTATCAAGCGTAGTTTTTCCCCTTCTAATATGTTAAAACAGTTCACAAGTGACAAATTTAGTCACCTTACATATAAATGTTGGAAATTTCATCTCCAACAGGCTAAATGGGTAACTTATTTAAAACCTAGCTAAATTATGAAACGAGTCAGATAAATTAAAAGTCTTGATATGAAGTGTTTGTCATCCTAACCTTTATTAATAGGTGTACCTGTTACTTTCAACTAGCCTTGTACCCTCGCAAAGCGGCGGTAATAAATAATTTTCGTTTAATAAGTGTGCCCGTGAGTTTTGCTCACCTGTAAATTTGGGATAAGGTAAACTCTCATCGCTGCAGTATGCACATTCAAAGGGGTTTTTTTTATCCCGGTATCACTTTGCTCACCCATGTGTCTTTTGCAGCTCACTTATGATGAAGCTAAGGACATTATGTCTTTGGACGATGTTAATCTAGAGGTATTATGCCGGTCCTCTTTATTTTCACCAGATATACTTTTGAACGCCATAACATTGCAGATTATTGATGAGAATCAGAGATCAAGAAATATTAAAACGAAATCCGATTATTATTTACTCCGATTATTTTTTACTCAGATGTGGTTCATGTCGGGCCTTTGGTATTGCGAAAGAAGTTCTAAATAATTTTTACTCCGATATCATGAATCTAAAATTGTGGGTTTGGTTAAATTTATATGATACTGTACCTTTATTTATGCAGACTTGGCACACTATTTCACAATCTGATGTGGATAATACCTAAAAATCTTTACTGTTGCTTAGCGGCAACAGTAATGTAAGCGACCTTCTGCTTAGCTATATGCGGGCACATGTTTTCATTAAAATGATATAAAAGTTTTTGAAACAAGCATTTCTTTAATACTTATTTTTCGTTTAATAAAGCAGATGAGGAAAGCGGTTGAGGAGTTGGGCGCTGTGAGCGACAATTATAAGGAAATGAATAGGAGTTGAAGGAAGTGACTGACTGAATATGTTGAGTCAATGGGACGGGTTAGTGATGGTCATGTGTAGGCTGAGATGGCTAGCTAGAAGGTGCTCATTTCGTTTTAGGTATGTATGGCAACAAATGAGTCATCACTGTTACATGCATATTTCAAGAACTAACGTGTTCCTGTACAATGACTTATAGTTGATCAAAACTTACATCTATCTACAATAGACTGTAAATTTTGTTTAATGAGAAAAGGTGTGATGTCATATGATGCTCAAACATCGGAAGGGGTTCCTGCTTTTGTACATTCTGGTAGAAAATGACGCATTATGGGACAGACTTTCTCAAATCAGACTGCAGGTGAGTAAAGAGTTTTCCTTTTGTTTCGCTTAGATTTCATTTTTCTTTAAGTGCAAGCTGTAAGAAGCTGTTTGTAATTAAGCTGTTTATGTTTTCCATTTTTTACTTTTCTTATTATGGGAAAATATTGATTGACATAGGCAGCTCTTCATATTTCGTTGAGAAAATGTCAAAGCGAATCAATTGTTGTTGCTCAACTGAGAGAATGAGGCCTGAAAGCCGAACACCGTGGTAGAAAGATTTGTGTTATTAATCGGCCTTGACAGACTCGGAATGCAAGTGAACAAAAGCTTTTGACTGTTCTATCTTCTTAGTAGTTTTAAAGATTGTTTCTGATTTAGTTGTTGAAAAACAATTTCCCTGTTTGAATGCATGGCTAAAATTGGCTTGGTAGGAGTTATTAGGCTGCATCTTGGAGAAAAAAGATTTTTTTTTGTTTGGGTAATGGCCGCTTGCAATGCTCCCCGAGGCCTGACCACTGTCAAAACTTTAGTATACTATCTTTTTTGGTAAGCCTAAAAGGCAATTAAAGAAAATTGAAAAGAAACTTAATACTAGTTGTATTTATTAGTCGAATATTTGGAAAACTTTTCTTTGGCAGATGCTCTTCTATTGGTTCGACGAGGTTATAAGGTAAACTACAAATAATATAATACATTGTGCAACCTTATATGAAAAAGGGACAATTAGCAGTAACACTTCAACCCACTGAGGCAATTCAAAATATTCATTGGCCAAACACTAAACAACTACATTTATTAAGCTTTAACATGTAAAATTGCTAGAAGTTTTTTAACCATTCAGACTTTTTTTTACTTATCTGCAGGGGCGGTTTAAATATCGGTTTGGCGACGTGAAAGCATGTCCAATTATTGCTTGACATAACATATGTCGTCAGAAGGCAAAAGAAGAAACATGACTAGGCGACCAGAATAACTCGACTCATTTGTAAACAAGCTATTACAGCAGCAGAAAAATGTATCATCAATTATTTACCCTTTCATTTTTATATTTTCACTTTCTATTTTAAGCGCAATACGAAACATTTACCATAATATCTTGTATCGTCAATTATTTACCGCTAGAAATTTCCGCCGCTATTCGCGGGTATTCGTCTAGTCAACGTATGATTTGTTTAAGAAGGCAAATCTACTAAATTTAAACTAGTTACAATTTATAGAATGTTGTTAATGTTGTTAAAAAGGAGAAATTTTAGAATAACAGATACATTAAATACTAGTAATAAATAGATTTAAAAAATTGTCAACCTCTTAATTACACGTGAACATCAAAGGAAGTCTCTCTTTACAGGTTTTATATGAGTTTTGTTAACTAATGCCCGCTAAACAAAAATTAGTGTGCATTAAATGAACATAAATTTTTTAAATTAACATATAAATGTATTAGATACACATTAATTTTATTGAAAATCATGTTCAAATATAATAATTTATAAGTTTATTTAATATGAATTTAATATATTTTAATGTTAATTTGAAAATTTTATATTTATTTAATACATTAACCTATGCCGAATGAACATTAGTTAGCACTTAGCAAAACCCACATTTGTTTCCTTCAATTCAGTTCTACCAAAATCAGGTTTACAATCTGGCTTGAAATTGCCAAACAAAGAAATACGCTTCATCTTTTTTGTAAAAATATTGAAATCAAGTTCACACACCTAAAATAGGCTACTATCTCAAAATATAACAATCAATTTTTAATTCTGAACAACAATTCTATTACGATAGCATATTGGAACTACACGTGTTTAGAAGAATAAGTCCGAACCATTAAGCAAAGGCACATCCAAACACTAACAACGCCGTTGAAAATACCACTAGGATTCCTAATTATGTCTATTTATTCGTACTAGTCGGAGTTAGCAATGTGAAGCAAAAGCAATAACAATAACATACCTGGACTTTTGGAAATAAAGACAAGTAATTAATAATTTGACCTTTAACCATACAAAAGGTAGTGAAAGTAAATGTCAAAAGTTTGTAAATAAAAGTTAAGGTTACCATTAGTTGCACAAAAATTTATTTCGGTTTTTATTTTTCTGTTTTTTGAAAATAAAGAAGTTATTCTTTCTTTTGAGAATTTATGAAAACTTGTTCAAATAAGTAAAGGCTTTCCAATTTTGATAAAGTGAAAACATGTATAAATCTTGTTGTTTTCTGTCAAATTTTGAATCAACTGATTATATTAACAAATAAAAATTGCAAAGCCAACAATTTCAAAACGAACAACAATTTAAAACAACAAATGAAACTTTCAAACATTTTGAAGAAAACCAAGCGAACAGTGTAATATCACACTACTTTACGATAATTTAAAAATACATATCACCAAAACAGTGCCAGGCATATCAAGTTATTAACATTTTATTTAACACTATTTAATAGCAACATGCATCCTAACAATAATCTAGTTAGAACAAATATAACTTCTCTTCAAAAGAGAAAAGTATGAAAAACCAATAAAAGCAGTTCCATAAATATTAGTAGATGTAAATGTAAATACTAGGTTTTTATTCTTCTAACAAAAGTTTTGAAAAAACATTGATTTGAACACTTTTGTATTTTCTTATGTTTTAAAAAAAATCCCTCTAAAAAACAGCTATTTTTTCATTACTAAACACAACAAGTTTTGTATAAAGACTTTGCAAATCAACATAATTATTTATATAATAAAGCAAAACGGAAAATGAAAACTATTGTATTTTAAAAAAAGGATTATTTATTTAATAAAAAATAGTATTTTAATTTTGGTTTTTTAAACGCAACCTACAAATTTTTTTATTTAACAAAAGTTTAATCGATTTGTTTTTGTTATTAGAAAAATTAATTGATAAATTTGATGGTGAAAAAAGGCATAAACATATAAGTGTTATTTGCGAAAAAAAAATAAAACAAGAGATAATTAATAAAATTTTAGTGGTTAGATTTTAGATAAATTAGACGAATTTAAGTGAAACTTATAAATTTTATATATTTTTCAATAATTTTTAAATATAAATAAATATCTTTTACACTTTATACCCTCAAGAATTAATACTTTAAACAACAAAATATATATAAAATTAATAAATGATATTAATATATGATGAATTTTTTTAATAACATGAATTTTTTTAATAACATGAATTTTTTTAATTGTACTAATATCATAATTACAAACATTAAACATATAATTTTTTTCGTTTATCTTTATATTAAACTAAAATATTATAATAAATTTTATTTATGTATAAGTCTCACGCATACACATAACTCATAACTCATGTTTAAAATTCAATATGTTTACATTAATTCTTCGTATAATATTTTTCATGAATAACACACTCGAGCAAGAGATATTAGCATAAACTTTTCTCTCAATCACATTAAGTTCACAAATTATATATGTATTTCTTTTTAGAACTAAAAAATTTTAAATCAACAAGTTGCTTTCAATATTATTTTTGTTAGAACTTGTAAATAAAATATGTAGGACATGCAATTAGTTTAACGGACGGGTATGGAAAAAGTCTCAAGTTACTTGTTTTAAAAGCATAGTGTACAACCATATGAAGCTTTGATGTGGAAATACGTAGTTAAAAGACGTCGTTGTTTAGATATGATTGTGTGCGACTATTCGATGTTGCCGGCCCCCTACCTTCTTTTACACTCACACTAGCGTATAAGTTGTGTTTTGTGAATATTATTTGTAAATTTATGTTTGAAAAATTATATTGTTGTTATAATTATGTTGTTTAGTAAGAGTATATATAATGCTATCAAGTCTTTTTAATAGCTTTTGCGTATACTTCATTTTATGTTAATAGCTTTTTAATTTTCCTATCAAAGATTTGGTTATACACAAATCCTTCTCAAAAAGTCTTTCTAAAAGTCTTACCTCCAATACATAAAATGACATCAATAATTTTTTTTAATAGTAAATATTTTTATAAAAACCACCATTATAAATGCTCTTAAAAAACACCACTATACTCACTCCATCTTTCAAAACATGTTAATTATTTACCCGATTTAGTAACCAATTCATCGGATTAACCATTTGGACGATCATATCAAACTGTTCTACTATCATTTATCTTAAAAAATTCATTTTTTCATATAAGTCACTTGAAAATGAAAATTTTGATCATTTAACATTAAAACTAATTAGATATCAACAATGCATTTTACAATCATGGTTTATAATTATTAATTATATAATTCTAATTATCTATATCTATCAAAAAAAAGAAGGAAGCAATCTCAACCATCCATTCAAGTTTCATCTAATGATCTATATTAATCTTTTTAAATTTAATTTAAAAACTCATTTTCATCCTATTTCTTAAAAATTAAATATCTCTCAAACCGTTAATCGTTACGAAAAACTAATTATACCATCGCGACGGGAATTAAGTTATCTATCTATAGATAGGCACTTCTATACACTTTCGGCAAACTTTTTTTTTAAAAATTTACGCATAAAAAATTACATGTGTGTAAAGTTCGCTTTTAAAAATCCATGAGAATACATTATTACACGAAACCACAAATTTAAATCAACATCCATGAATTAAATACACGACAAGAACAATTAATATCTGAATCCAAGTATTGCGTATAATATGATTTCATGATAAATAAATAATACTGGATCACGAAATACGAACGCATAACACGACCCGTAGTACACGATAATTTTATTAAGTCGAAAATGAAAAAAATATGCACATAGTATATGGGCTGGCGGTAAGAGATTTTTTTTTTAAAAAAAAAAGGAAAATGTGGGCTTAAGGCCCATTTGGCAAAAAGAAAAAAAACGGGTAAAAACCTTTTCCCCTCTTCACGATCAATAACAAAAAAAAGGAGAAACTAGGATTCTGTCTTGGTGGCCGCCGGCTGGAGTCACAACCACAAGGGTTTCAGAATATTTCTGCATCAATGAATTCGTGTGTTTTCATCATTAAAACATCAATCTTACATCGGTAAACATCTTCTTCATTTAAATCTTATTAAATCACGAATCAGTTTCTTTTAATCTAAACAAACGAATTGTTTTATGGTAATCACGAAATAATATGCAGGGGTGTCGGGTGTTGCTTCTCTCACAGAAAACAAGACCCAAAAAGGCCTCGGTGTGCCTACTGGTTGCCAGCCGTGACCCGCACAAGGAATGGTGGTGGTTGTTTGATGTCAGTCGCAACCAAAAACCTCCAAACGGGGTGTATTATGTGTAAACAATAGGAAAACGTGGGCAACAGGGGTGTTTGGTTCGCAGACTGGAAGTATAGACATTAAGGGGGTGTTTGGGTCTGTAAACAAAATAGAAAAATAAAGAAAGCAGTGGGAACAATGGTTTCAGCAGTGGGAAATATAGACAGAAAATAATGAGTTTTGTTTAAGTTTAGCGACAGTTTTCGTGACACTAAGTGCTGTCGCAGAATTGTCATATGTGCTGTTTTTCTATTTTTAAAACTCAGCTTTTAGTGACAGTTTTTAGCGACAGTTTTTCTGTCGCAGATTCAAATAGACAGATTTTATATATTTTGTTGATTTGTTTAGTGCGACCGAGAAGGGTTATCTCGGTAGGATCGGGGAAAAATTATAATAAATAAGATGAAGATTTTTATATTATATCTCTTATCATTTGTTTTATAAAGATTTTAAATTGAATTTTAAATGAGTTAAATTAAAATAGTTTTTAATATTTTAAAAAGGTATAATTTTATTATATGAATTAAATGACTTTGAAAACTTTATAATTTAGGAAACCTTATATTATTTACGGGTCAATTATTATAGTATTAATATCACGTCAGAATACGTTCGTGTCGTAACTATTAGTAGGTTGTTAATATATCATAAGAATTGTTAAAAGTTTAGAATCATCGGTTAATATACGTATAGATTTCCAGAATATAATAAATAAGAAGCCAATAAGAACAGTAAATTCAACACAATCAGATAACTTATTTTCGTGTACGTTATTTATGTAGTAACCATGAAGTCGGATAGATCCTTCAGCTTTCAGTCTTATTTCATTACTGGACACGAGGTACGGATTTCCGTCCTTTCAGTAAGGACTTCCTTTTTCTATGCAAGTTTAAGATTCCCCGTCTGCAGCCAAATGTTTTTCCCCAGTATATGTTTAAGCTTATCAGTAAGCATGTTAATAACTAAATAAATTGCCTGAGCAATATATACAAGCATGACCAGTTTATGTACTAGTTACGGAGGTACCGTAACCATGGCACTAGAGGCACCGGTGTCGTGACTCACATGCAGGAGAG
The DNA here is from genome assembly GCA_025667525.1 of Glebionis coronaria. NCBI lineage: Eukaryota > Viridiplantae > Streptophyta > Magnoliopsida > Asterales > Asteraceae > Glebionis > Glebionis coronaria. Next base: position 184,164,447 of record CM046881.1, read on the forward strand.
TGATATCCTGCATCGTCCCACTCATTTTCAATTTGGCCATTTTTATATGTATGTTTAGTGGGGCGTATGGATGCATCCTAGGCTTATCAGTTTACAAGTTATCAGGGTGAATGTGGTGTGTGCTCTACATCCTTCAAATTGGAGCTGATCCCTCCACCCAGCACAGTATTTAGAGGTCACCCCTCTACAGCATGACGAGGTCACCCCTCCAGTTATTCATGCAACGTTGTTACAGCACATGACCTATATAAGCTCTGGCAATTAAAATACAGTAAATGCATGTTTTCAGTTTTAACAGATAACAGTTCAGCTTTATTATTTTATAAGTCAGGCTTTACGGATTATGCACAGATTTCCGCTGCAACTTTACTTATCAGTCTTACAGCTTCAGTATTCTATCATTTGTTTCATTCAGTATATTCTTATCATGCATTATATCCGTTCACTGAGCGTCATGCTCAGCCGTAGTTCCTTTCATGTTCTAACGGCAGGTACACCAGGACGCTCTTAGGACTCTAAAAGCATGTGCATTTGGATGGGAGTTATCTAGACTTCTTACTTCATGCACTTCTTACCTTATTCTACTTATTTGGACATTGTTTAGTCCTTTCCTGCAGTATTTTATTTTTCATGTTTTGAGCTTATGTTTGGATTACCGATGTTTGATTCCGATAACTCCTTTATGGTCAGTTAATGTTTTAGGACATTTACCTTATGCTTTGATGACACGCCATAAATACACGTAATGGTCCACTTTCTAAGTGGGGTGTTACAATTATGGTATCAGAGAGCAAGGTTCGACCTGTAGGCTCTAAAACTTGACCTGTGACTAGTGGGTAGTCACCAGGAACTTTTCAGATTTTGGCGTTGTTATCTTTCATATTCTCATGCATCTATCAGTCACTTTTCCTTGGTTATCAGTCGATTTTCTAAAGTTTTTGACGATTTAAAAGGTTGGTACAGGACTGGCCATATTTAGTCGCATGTGCTTTTCTGCGAATTTTGTTTTGGTGAATGATAGGTGTGTAAACACCCATCCTTTTACCACTTAATTCTGGCTAAAACAAGACCAAAACACATACTTAACATCATTTGTTTGGAATTATGCGTGGTTTTTGTGTTTATTGTGTTTTCAGAGCTAACCGGATGAATATTAAAGAAAACATGGGATTGCACGGGTTTTATCAAGGAAAAAGACCAAAGACGAAGTCTATTGTCCAAGAGATGCAAAAGATTTGAAGTCAATGGGCCTATTTGAATATTTATCGAAGAAAAGGACCAAAGATGGAAGATTTACATATGTCGAAGAAACTCAAGTCTATTTAACGAAGAAATTAAAAGACGAGTTGAATTTAATCGACGACAAATCCCGAATCAGAATCGAAAACGTCAACTTTTCTGAAAAGACGAGAAGACAAGAAGAAAGGGAGAAAGCCCACTCACCAACCAACCACTAGGACTATATATAGGGTTTTCCTTCACATTTTAGGGAGTTAGTTTTTGTTTTCTTCCTTCCCAGTTTCTTAGGTTCGTTTCATCACCAACACCATTAGGGTGTTTGGTGATTTTTAATTCTTCCTTCAATCTTGTAAGTTTTGATCATTACTATTGTTAACTTTTACATTAATCTTTCAATCCAATCTTTCTATTCATCTTGTTCTTCATCATCTTTTTATTGCAAGTTCTTAAGTTTTTATTTGGTTCAAGTTTGATCTTAAAAAGTTGTTGATTTTGTGTTTTTATTGGTGGGATTTGTTACTTATGGTATTTAAATGTTTATTGGTTGATTTGGTAAAACCTTTTTGAGTATTTGAGTCGATTTGAATTAAAATTCGTATCCACTGTTTTTACGTCTGCTGCTGTTCTTCATCTCCAGACTTTCCGAACAGAGCCTTTATTCCGAATAGTCGATTTTCTATTTCCCTTATTCGGAATATTGGATATTCCGAATAGGGCTGTTCACCTTTCCCTTACTCGGAATAATTTATTCCGCATAGCCAGATTTTCATTTCCTTACTCGGAATATTTTATATATATTCCGAATAGCTTGTTTTTCCGCATAGTGATTCTATTCGGAATTGCTTGATTTTCCGCATAGGCCATAATATTCCGAATAGGACAATTTTCCGCATAGACATGTTTTTCCGAATAGCATCTTTTTCCGAATAGCCTTAACTTTCCGAATAGGACCTTTTTCCGCATAGGGGTATTTTCGTTTAAGAGCACATTATTCCGAATAGAGAAAATTCCGCATAGGATTGTGTTTTTCCGAATAGGATTTATTCCGAGTAGGATACTTTTTCAGTAAGGGTATTTTCCTGATTTAATTCAAGTGTTACTTTTTAATTGTTGATTGTTTCCCTGTTTAGTAGATTAGAAAACTAAACCCACTTTTTGTCACCGAGAACAAATCATTCCACTTAAAACTGAGATCAATTTGAGAGGATTCCGAGAAAACGAACTTTCAACGGTTAAATCGCGTGTATCAAATGGCGCCGCTGCCGGCTCTTCTCGTTAAGATCAAAAGTTTTTTGTGAGAACTTGGATTTTGGGATCCGTTCCCCGTGAACGTTACTTTTTCACAAAAAATTTCAAAAATCCAAAAAATATAAAATTTTCAAAAATACAAAAAAATAAAAAAACATAAAAACCAAAAATATTTTTGCTTTGTTTTTCTTTGTTCGTTCTTTTGCAGGTGTATGCGCACTCGATCCACGTCATATCAAGAGCCCGAGCCTCTCGATCACTTAGACATGGCCGGTGTACCACCTCCAAACAATAATAACAACAACAACCCACCTTTCAACAACATGAACAATAACAACAATAATGAGCCCCTTCCGGATAATCGCCCGATGATTGAACTGCTGCAAGCTCATGTCGATGGCAACACGGATCCAATTGTCATACCTCCAATTGCCGCCAACAACTTTGAGCTAAAATCAGGCTTTATCCAGATGGTCTCCGCTCAACCATTCTTGGGACGTACCATTGATGATCCTCACGACCACATAAAGAGATTCTTGCAACTCACCAACACGGTCAAGTTCAATGGTGTTCCACAAGAGGTTATAAGGTTACAACTTTTTCCCTTTTCTTTAGAGGGACAAGCCCGGCATTGGCTTGCTAAGGAACCGCCACAGAGTATTCTCTCGTGGACGGATTTGGAAACTAAGTTTATCAATTATTTTTTTCCACCCTCTCGTACTACCGCTTTGCGGAATGAAATCATAAATTTTGAACAAAAGTACGATGAGTCGTTCAGTGAATCTTGGGATCGTTTTAAAGATCTTTTAAGAAAATGCCCACAACATGGTTTTACCAAAGTACATCAAATTAATACTTTTTACAATGGTTTAAGCATGAGTGACCAAGATTCACTGAACAGTGCCTCGGGGGGTAATCTATTGGCTAAGACTTCCAATGCTGCTTGGGACATCATTGAGACTAAATCTCGTGTGCAAACCAAGAGTGTTCGGACCAATGTCGCTAGTGCTAGCACTAGTGACAGCGACAAGCGACTAGACAAAATCACTACGCTTCTTGAATCGCTTGTCACCCACACCGTCAGCAACAACAACAACAACAACGCCAAAAACGCTCAAGTAAACGCTGTCAGCCAACCTTGTGAGATATGCGGTGGTCCTCACTCTTACACAACTTGTACGGCCACCCAAGACTACCCTGCTGAGAATGTGAATGCGGCATATGGCACCTATCCTCAACCTGCTTATCAAGCTAGACCTCAAGGTGACCGTAACTTGCTTAGCTACCGCTCCAACAATTATCTTTCCCCACCTGGCTTTCCTCCTACCAACCCAAACCAACAACAAAACCTCAATCGCCCTCCTCAACAACAACAACAACCTCGACAACCATACATACCTCCTCACAAGCAGCAACAACCACCTCAACGTAACAACCAAGTTTACCAACAACCTGCTTATCAACCACCCGCATACAATGCTCCTCCCAACCAAACCACCACTGCATTACACCAAGAGGTTGCAACCTACATGAGGACCAATGATGTGATCGTGGAAAATCTCCAACAGGAAGTGCGAAACTTGAAGGCAGACTTGGTAAAGCAAGGAAACGATTTGAGAGCCGACATGAGACACACGTTGGATAGCCAAACTAATGATCTGAGGAACATGATGGCTGGTTTCTTCCAAGGTAATCAACCCTCTCCTTCGGGTACTCTTCCGAGTAACACCGTTGCGAATCCAAGAGGGGAGATGAAAGCAATCAACACTCGAAGTGGCAAAGGTACCAAGGAACCCGAGCTTCCTATACCTCCACCGGTGGTTGTGACTAAGGAGAACGAGTCACCTGCTCCTATTCCTCATCCTTCTCCTTCCCCAATTTCTCCACCTCTTCCTTCTACCCCTCCTCCACCCGTGGTTGTGAGTGATCCTATTCTCCCAAAGCCTTCCTCTTCCTCCAATATACCTTATCCATCTAGGTTGAGGAAAGAGAAGCAAAAGAGCAAGGATGATATTCAGGTTTCGAACTTCCTTAAAATGTTCAAACAATTGAATTTCAATATCTCCTTCGCTGAGGCTCTCGCTCACATGCCCAAATACGCGAAAATGTTTAAAGATCTTCTGAGCGACAAGGAAAAGCTCCTCGATATTGCCAACACCCAACTTAATGAGAATTGCTCTGCAGTACTCTTAAGGAAATTGCCAACCAAGCTTGGTGATCCGGGTCGTTTTCTTATCCCTTGCAATTTCCCGGGAGTAGAGAATTGAATGGCCCTAGCCGATCTAGGTGCCAGTATTAATCTCATGCCTCTAAGTGTTTGGAAGCAATTATCTCTCCCAGAGCTAGTCCCCACCAAAATGACTTTAGAATTAGCTAACCGTACGGTTGCTTATCCAGTGGGGATAGCCGAAGACGTCATTGTAGGAGTCGACAAATTCACCTTTCCTGCTGATTTTGTTGTCGTCGACTACGAGATGGACCCCCGTGTACCACTAATTGTTGGTCGTCCATTCTTGAGGACCGGTCGCATTCTCATTGATGTTGAAGCCGGTGAGCTTATCATGAGAGTGGGTGACGATAAAGTAGTCTTCAACATGGGAAAGTTGTCTAAACAGCCTTATTCATATGAGAGTGTTAATTGTATTGACGTTCTTGATGAGGCTTGTGAAGAACACTTTAATGATGCTTGCAAAAGTATTCCTACCTCTCTTCCCACTGTTGAGACCGTGTCCTCTATTGATTCATCATTGTCTCTATTTGGAGATAGTGATTTATTTTGGAACAATCTTGAAGATACCATGGGAGATGCGAATTTAGCCACTAGTGATTCTCCCACCGATGGGGATGAAGACATGAATTTCTTTGACAATCTTCTCACCGAAGCCAATCCTTCGCCTCCATCTCCCACGGTTATTGCTATCGATACTCCGACTTTAAAAACGCCTCCCGTCGAAAATCCTCCGGATTTGGAACTTAAGGAGTTGCCGCCCCATCTTGAGTATGTATTCCTTGAAGAAGCGAAGAAGTCGCCAGTCATCATTGCTAAGGATTTGAAGGATGAAGAGAAAGCCCGACTTGTCTCCGTTTTGAAAAACCATAAGAAGGCGATTGCCTGGAAGATCTCTGATATTCGTGGAATTGATCCTCACTTCTGCACACACAAAATTCTCATGGAGGACGACTTTAAGCCCACAATTCAAAGCCAACGAAGGGTGAATCCAAAAATACATGAAGTCATGAAAACAGAGGTTATCAAACTTCTTGATGCGGGTATGATTTACCCTATTTCGGATTCACCATGGGTTAGTCCAATCCATTGTGTGCCCAAGAAGGGCGGAATAACCGTTGTTCCCAATGAACACAACGAGTTGATTTCCACTCTTCTCGTTACTGGGTGGAGAGTTTGTATAGACTACCACAAACTCAATGATGCCACGAGAAAGGATCATTTCCCTCTACCTTTTATGGACCAAATGCTTGAACGTTTAGCAGGTAATGAATATTACTGCTTTCTTGATGGTTTCTCGGGTTATTTTCAAATACCCATCGATCCCCAAGATCAAGAAAAGACTACATTCACTTGTCCCTATGGAACATTTGCTTACAAAAGAATGCCTTTTGGCTTATGTAATGCCCCCGGTACTTTCCAAAGGTACATGTTAGCAATCTTCCATGACATGGTTGAACAAACCATGGAAGTCTTCATGGATGATTTCTCGGTCTTCGGGGATTCCTTCTCTTCTTGCCTTGCCAATTTGGAACGTATGCTTAAGCGGTGTGAAGACACTCGCCTTGTTCTGAATTGGGAAAAATGCCATTTTATGGTAAAAGAAGGCATCGTGCTTGGACATAAGATCTCGAAAGCCGGTCTTGAATTAGACCGTGCTAAAGTCGATGTTATCGCAAAGTTGCCTCCACCTTCAACCGTGAAGGCTGTGAGAAGTTTCCTGGGTCATGCGGGCTTCTACCGTCGATTCATCAAAGATTTTTCTCAAATCGCTCGCCCGATGACCCACCTCTTGGAAAAAGATACTCCTTTTATCTTCTCCAAAGAGTGTCTTGAAGCCTTCAACTCGCTTAAGGATAAGCTTTCTAAGGCACCCGTCTTAGTTACCCCTAATTGGGAGCTTCCCTTTGAGTTGATGTGCGATGCTAGTGATTTTGCTATTGGAGCGGTTCTTGGACAAAGAGTGAACAAACACTTCCAACCGATCTTACGCTAGCAAGACAATGAATGGGGCACAATTGCATTATACGACAACCGAAAAAGAGCTTTTAGCTGTTGTCTATGCTTTTGAAAAATTCCGCCCCTATCTTGTCCTTTCTACAACAATTGTGTATACCGATCATTCCGCGCTGAAATACTTGTTGACAAAGCAAGATTCCAAACCAAGACTTCTTCGCTGGGTTTTGCTGCTTCAGGAATTTAAAATCGAAATTTGCGATAAAAAAGGAGCAGAAAACCTAGCCGCGGATCATCTTAGCCGACTTGAGGATCCTTACCAAGGGGATCATCCGCACAAAGAAATCAATGATTCTTTTCCCTTGGAGACCTTAATGTCTATAAACTCGAAGTCGAATGAAAACCCGTGGTTTGCGAACTTTGCAAACTACTTGGCGGGTGGAATTCTCAAGGAAGGGTTGACGTCCCAACAAAAGAAAAAGTTCTTCACCGACATTAAGACTTACTTTTGGGACGACCCTTACCTATTCAAACAATGTGCCGACCTGATTATCCACCGATGTGTTGACGGACCGGCAGCGTCTGAAATCCTTGATGCTTGCCACAAAGGACCCACCGGTGGCTACTTTGGTCCCAACTACACCGCTAAAAAAGTGTTTGATTCGGGATTTTATTGGCCCTCCATATATCGTGACGCTCACGATATGGTTAAAAGATGTGATGTTTGCCAAAAACAAGGCACGATCACACATAAAGATGAGATGCCTCAGAATTTCATTCAAGAGTGTGAAATCTTTGATGTTTGGGGTATCGACTTTATGGGGCCATTCCCTTCTTCTAAAGGGAACAAATACATCCTTGTAGCCGTTGACTACGTTTCAAAGTGGGTTGAAGCCAAAGCTTTACCTACTAATGACGCAAGGGTGGTTTGTAACTTTTTGAAAGCTCTATTCGCTAGATTCGGTGTGCCTCGTGCCATTATTAGTGATCGTGGGACTCATTTCTGCAATGACCAATTTGCAAGAGTCATGGCTAAGTATGGTGTAAATCATCGTCTTTCCACAGCCTACCACCCACAAACTAATGGCCAGGCTGAAATATCCAACCGAGGACTTAAGCGAATTCTGGAAAGAACCGTGGGAGAGCATCGTGCCTCATGGGCTGATAAACTTGATGATGCTTTGTGGGCTTTTCGTACTGCTTACAAGACCCCGATCGGCTGTACGCCTTATCGTCTTGTGTACGGGAAAGCGTGCCACCTCCCCATTGAGTTGGAGCACAAGGCTTATTGGGCCTTGAAGTGGGCCAATTTTGATATCAACAAAGCCGGTGACCTACGCAAGATCCAACTCAATGAGCTGAATGAACTCCGTAATGAGGCTTATGAAAATTCTTTAATCTATAAGGAACGGACTAAGCTCATTCACGACTCTAAGATTAAAAACCAAGAGTTCCATGTTGGAGACAAAGTCTTACTTTTTAACTCTCGGTTGAAAATCTTTTCGGGCAAGCTCAAATCTCGTTGGTCCGGCCCATTCACCATTGCCCAAATTTTTCCATATGGTACTCTCGAGCTCGCTCAACCTAATGGACCGAATTTTAAGGTGAATGGCCAACGAGTGAAGTTGTACTTTGGTGAGGACACCTCTCAGGAGGTGATTCCATCCCTCACCACGTTCCCCATGAACTAAATTTGGGTCGAGTCAGGCTCGTGACTCGGTTATCAAAAACAAGCGCTCCTCGGGAGGCAGCCCGAGTATCTATCCTTTTATGCTTTAACCCCCTAAGTGTAGGGGAGGACCTATTTTGGTCGTTTGTGTTTGTGTGGTGATGTGATTACAGGGATAACTGCAATCTTGGAATCTTTGAAAGAACCGTGCTCCCGTGTTATCCGAAATCCGGTTCTATCTCTCAACTATCGTGATTCAATTTTCTTCATACTCACATTTGAAATTGATCACTTTAGTCGTTTCTCCCTTAACTTGAGTTAACCAACGTGCACAATGTCATAAGTGTAGGGGAGACTTTTCCCACATGCTTAAACATTGAGGACAATGTTTATCTTAAGTGTAGGGGGGACTTCTATCGAAGTTTTAAGTGGACTTTTTCCATGAAAATGCCTTCATTTAACCAGAAAATCCTATTTTTCAACATTTTTCAAATTTTTTTTATTAACTTTGGCCATTTAGTCGTAATTTTTAAAATTTTTATCGTTGCTTTCATATGTATATATCCCGCAATAAAGTCAAAAATATTAATAAAGTGGTGTAGCTAGTTTAGAAATCTTTGACATATTAGGCCCGTTGCGTTTATTTTGACTCAACCCGAATAGACTTATCCAAGTTTATTCTAGCTAGTATCCTTAACCATGTAGACCTTAATTGGTTTATTAGGCTAAGTATCCACGAGTCTCATTACTTGAGATTTTAAATTGTGGAGGACGAGAAATGATAGAGTCAATTATAAGTCGGTATTCTTGCGCAAGCTCACTTGGTGTAATTATTTGCCTATTCTCCCATCACTTGCTAATAATTTATCTGCAATAAGTAAGGTCGTACGATTTGAAAAGTTACTTAGCTTCTAGCCCAAGATCGTTTAAAAGTTGCTCGGTAATGATAAGAGTTCATAGCCAAGGCATAACTTATGAAGCGGGGCGCGAAGATTAGCGAGTCCGAAAAGGCCCTAACAAGACATGAGGATTCCATTTTATTGCTAAAGATCCAAAGTGATGTGAAAAGCATTATTCCTAAAGTTAATATGAAGGATCAAGACTCACGACGAAAAGCAATCAACTCCCATAAAGATCATGGAGAAGTCTATCCGAAAAGACCCTAACAAGGTATGAGGATAAATAGATCCAAGTTCGAAAAGGAGGCGGATCGTTGTATCTCAAAATCCCAATTAGAGATTGAAGAAATAATCATGAAGTCGTGGTCAACAAAGTTGGAGTACCCCTCAAAAGTCTCCAAGTGAAGAAACTCTATTATGATGAGAAGACCATTATCTCAAGAACGTCTCTCGAAGATATGAAGTATGAAGTACATGCCAAATATCGGCCCGAGAAAGGTCTCAAATCGTGAACCAAGTTATGCCAAGATATGAACTTTTTGATATCCCGAGAAGCAGTTTTAAGAGATTTTGTCCTTTAGCTAACTATTGATCAAATCGTCCTACTTTGCTTTCAGCCTAAATGAACTATCGAAATAAGTCCAAAAATGCATCTTCATGATCATTCTAAGAAAAAAATAAAATATAAGAGATACCTCTAGGAATAAGGGAGTTTAAGCATTTAATTAAGCCATGTGTGTGAGTGTTTGATTTGCTAACTTATAATAACAATGATCTCGTTTTTAAGCTTAGTTTGGGGAACGTGAAACTTGAGGGTGATAAATCTTCGCAGCACCAAAGCCCTAATGTAAGTCCTTGATTTCTTTGCAAGTTATTTCCATCCTTTTGTTTACTTTAAAGTTTTAAATTTCTCTTAGTACTTTAATTTTTGTTTAGTAGTATGTTAATAAGGCCAAGGTTGATTGATTATGAGAAAAGTGTAAATTTGCTTTATCACTAAGCATTGCATGAGGGCATAGCAATGGTTAAGTGTAGGGGATTTGATAGGTGTGTAAACACCCATCCTTTTACCACTTAATTCTGGCTAAAACAAGACCAAAACACATACTTAACATCATTTGTTTGGAATTATGCGTGGTTTTTGTGTTTATTGTGTTTTCAGAGCTAACCGGATGAATATTAAAGAAAACATGGGATTGCACGGGTTTTATCAAGGAAAAAGACCAAAGACGAAGTCTATTGTCCAAGAGATGCAAAAGATTTGAAGTCAATGGGCCTATTTGAAGATTTATCGAAGAAAAGGACCAAAGATGGAAGATTTACATATGTCGAAGAAACTCAAGTCTATTTAACGAAGAAATTAAAAGACGAGTTGAATTTAATCGACGACAAATCCCGAATCAGAATCGAAAACGTCAACTTTTCTGAAAAGACGAGAAGACAAGAAGAAAGGGAGAAAGCCCACTCACCAACCAACCACTAGGACTATATATAGGGTTTTCCTTCACATTTTAGGGAGTTAGTTTTTGTTTTCTTCCTTCCCAGTTTCTTAGGTTCGTTTCATCACCAACACCATTAGGGTGTTTGGTGATTTTTAATTCTTCCTTCAATCTTGTAAGTTTTGATAATTACTATTGTTAACTTTTACATTAATCTTTCAATCCAATCTTTCTATTCATCTTGTTCTTCATCATCTTTTTATTGCAAGTTCTTAAGTTTTTATTTGGTTCAAGTTTGATCTTAAAAAGTTGTTGATTTTGTGTTTTTATTGGTGGGATTTGTTACTTATGGTATTTAAATGTTTATTGGTTGATTTGGTAAAACCTTTTTGAGTATTTGAGTCGATTTGAATTAAAATTCGTATCCACTGTTTTTACGTCTGCTGCTGTTCTTCATCTCCAGACTTTCTGAACAGAGCCTTTATTCCGAATAGTCGATTTTCTATTTCCCTTATTCGGAATACTGGATATTCCGAATAGGGCTGTTCACCTTTCCCTTACTCGGAATAATTTATTCCGCATAGCCAGATTTTCATTTCCTTACTCGGAATATTTTATATATATTCCGAATAGCTTGTTTTTCCGCATAGTGATTTTATTCGGAATTGCTTGATTTTCCGCATAGGCCATAATATTCCGAATAGGACAATTTTCCGCATAGACATGTTTTTCCGAATAGCATCTTTTTCCGAATAGCCTTAACTTTCCGAATAGGACCTTTTTCCGCATAGGGGTATTTTCCGTTTAAGAGCACATTATTCCGAATAGAGAAAATTCCGCATAGGATTGTGTTTTTCCGAATAGGATTTATTCCGAGTAGGATACTTTTTCAGTAAGGGTATTTTCCTGATTTAATTCAAGTGTTACTTTTTAATTGTTGATTGTTTCCCTGTTTAGTAGATTAGAAAACTAAACCCACTTTTTGTCATCGAGAACAAATCATTCCACTTAAAACTGAGATCAATTCGAGAGGATTCCGAGAAAACGAACTTTCAACGGTTAAAATCGCGTGTATCAGTGAACCGACCCATAGGCGTTCACCCTTGCCCGTTCAGATCTTTGTATTGGTGAACCGACCCAATCGCGTGTATCAGTGAACCGACCCATAGGCGTTCACCCTTGCCCGTTCAGATCTTTGTATTGGTGAACCGACCCAATGGCGTGTTGGGAATAAATTAAGGCCAGATCACTTGAGCGCTGACAAGAACAATTCAAGCGTTGATAAGAACAAAGCAAGCGCTGACAGCTCAAGCGTTGACAAGTTAAAGTCAAGCGTTGACACATTGAAGACAAGCACTGATGGAAGATATAATCTACACGTTTATTATATTCTAGAATACTTCTAGTAAGGATAGAAACGACAATGTATTTTCTATATTTATCTTTACCTAGAATAGCTGATACGTAGATTATTGTACAAGGCTTCTTATGTCTATAAAAGAAGGCCTTTAGGTTAATGTTTATTATTAAGTTTCATATAAGTTTTCGTTTGTAAACATCTTTTATTGTAAGCAAGTTCGACATTCATAATCAAAGTGAAAGTTTGTTTACATCTTGTGTGTTCTTGTTTAAGTGTTAAATTCCGCATAACACTTAGATTCATAAAGCATATACAAAGGTTTCTCTACGTGTATTACTTGATCTAATGTCGTATACACAAAGCTAATCGATCTAAGTTTGGGATCAACAAGTGGTATCAGAGCTTGTTGAGGAACTTTTGATCTTTTAAGAACACCAGAACCCTAAAAACACCAAAACCCTAATTTTCTCAGAAACCCTAACAACATCATGTCTGAAGCTATAACCTCCTCCTCCTCGCCCTTACCAAACATCAAGATTCCCATGCTTGATGCAACCAACTTTGACTTATGGAAGTTCAACTTTGAACAATATCTGGGGATCTATGACTATACACTCTGGGAGATTATTGAATATGGAAACACATTCAATAAGGCTCAAAAGATTCTTGATGCCATTAGTCAAAGAACAGCTGTTGAAGGATGCCCTGAAGAGGATAAGAAAGAAAAACCTGGAGATGGTAGAGCTGTAGCTGCTGATGATATTGCAAAGAAAAGGGTTGACATGAAAGCCCTAAATATTCTGAAAGTCTCTTTGGGACAAGAAAACCAGCACAAATATAGAGGCTATGAATCTGCTAAGGATCTTTGGGAAGCACTTGAAGTTGCATATGGTGGCAATGCAGACACTAAGGAAGAAAAGAAAAAGCAACTTCTGCATGATTATGCTGTCTTCAAAGCTCAACCCAATGAGAAACTGAGTAGTGTGAGAAGCAGATTGATTGACATCACAAGCAAGTTGTCCTTCATGGGGACACAAGTTGGTGATGTTGACACCAATGCTACCTTTCTTAAAAGTCTCGGTGAGGCATGGAAGATTGAGGCAAGATCTATTCTTGCCAACAATACTTACAAGAGCTCCTCGTTTGATGACATCTACAACAAACTAAGACTGTTGGAAGATGAAACTCTTTCAGAGCATGGAAGCAAATCTACCACCAGCAACATGGCCTTCTTCTCTCATAGTGAAGGTCAATTCAATCAGAAGGACTCTTATATGCATCCAGTTACTGGATCATCATATGTCAGCGCTAGAACAAGTCCTGTCAACGTCTCCTTTTCAGACGCTGACACATTCAAGAATGACTCCCCAAGAGTTAAACTTGCTGGTTTAGATTTGGATACTGTTTGTGCTTACATTGCTTCTTTGCCCAATGGTTCAGTAATTACATATGAGGACCTTGAGCAGATAAGTGATGAGCACTTGGAAGAGATGGACATCAAGTGGAACATGGCTCTTGCTAGTATAAGAGCAAATAGGTGGAACAGAAGGTTTAAAAAGAATATGACCTTCAATGCTAAAGACACGGCTGGATTTGATAAATCCAAAGTTGAATGCTACAACTGTCATCGTATGAGGCACTTCATGAGGGAATGCAGATCTCCTAGAAGATCTGATGCTGGTAAACCCTCAAGTCAGGTTGTTAAAGCTCAGGATTCCAAAGCCATGGTTGCAGTTCAAGGAATTGATGGTACAGGATAGGATTGGAGCTATCTGGCTAAGAATGCTGAAGAGGATAAAGCTTTGGTTGCTGATATTGAAGAAGAAGATCATGTTGAATATGCTCTCATGGCACACTCCTCCTCTTCATCTGATAATGAGGTATATGATGATGCTTTTTGTAGCAAAGGTTGTAGGTTAAACACTGAAAGACTTAACAAAGAGGTGTTAAAACTAAAAGATGATATGAGTACTGAAAGGTGTAAAATGTCTAATTACCAACTAGCTCTTACTGAAACTGAGAAAACCGTTTCTGAATACAAGAAAATGGAATTTGACTTAAAAGATAAGATCAATATCTTAAAACATGAGCTAGAGGGTAGTATGGATGTTAGAAACATCATGAAAAAGGTTAATAGTGAATTACAGGCTAAGTTAGATGAGGCCATTAAGAATAAAGATAATGTTGACCTCAAAATTCAAAGATTTGATAGAGCCACTCAAACCCTAGGAGACTGTGTAGCTAAACAAAGGGATCCTAAGGACATGACTGGGATTGGGATGAATGATTACTCTCTGGTTCCACCACCAGCTGGTGACTTCTATGGTGTCCTTAGAAAGGACTTGTCTTGGACTGGTATACCAGAATGCCAATAAGAGGAATTCATTCCTCCACCAAGAGTTGTCACTCCAGTGGAAGAGTATCAACAAAAATTGACTGACCTAAATGAGTGGAAGAAAGCTAACCCTACTTTATTTGTTAAGGGAGGTTTGCTATGTGAAAGTCCCAATGAATCACCACCCATTAAGGTTACTCACCCAATCACTGGTAAAGCTGTTGACCTAGGCTCAAACACTGTTAGAAGACCTACCATTAAATATTCAGAGATGTATAGGAATAATAGGTCACCCAAGAGCCAAGTTAGCAATCATGGAACAGGTTTCTTCTCTTCTAGACCAAAGGTTGTGTCTAAGAAAGCCTGTTACACTTGTGGTAGCTTTTCACATTTGGCATACAAGTGTGTCAACGCTCCCAAAGCCAGCGCTGACAGGAACAATTTCAGCGCTGACAGGAAGAAAGTCAACGTTGTTAGAAAGTCAAACGTTGTCAGACCCAAACCTTGTGTGCAGCAAAGTCCACAAGTGATTAGACCTGCCCCATTCTTTTCTAGAAGGTCTAACACTCATGGACAAAGACCATTTCAAAAGACAAACACCTGGTCAAATAGGCAATGGGTTCCTGTAGCAAACCCTAGGTTCAACGCTGACAAGGATAATTTCAGCGTTGACAGGACAAATTCTAACGCTGACAGAAACGTGACCAGACCTAAATATTTGCAGCCACAAGGTAAGGGGTCTAAAGCTTCTTCAAGCTTAACATGGAGACCCAAGAAAGATCAAAACCCTAATGATAATGGGATTTCAATGACTTGCAATAGATTTAATTACATTTCAAAGGTCATTACAAAACCTATTGGGGTTAACTGGGTATTTCATCCTAAAAAGGATGAGAATGGGGTTGTTGTGAGAACTAAGTATGTTCTTATTGAACAACCAGATGGATCCAAGTCTTTTGAGACTTGGGTTCCCAAAGAAAACTAATTTGTTTTCTTTATGTGCAGGGCATTCAAAGACAGATCAATGATTATGGATATTGGGATAGTGGATGCTCAAGGCACATGACAGGGAAGGAAGACTATCTGACGAATTTCACTCCTATTAAAGATGGTGATAAGGTATACTTTGGAGGTGGATATGGAACTATCACAGGCAAAGGAACCCTTCTCACCAATAATCTGTGTTTTGAGAACGTCTTCTTGGTAAAAGAACTTGATTATAATCTGTTTAGTGTATCACAAGTATGTGATAACAAAAATAAAGTTCTTTTTACTGATACTGAGTGTTTGGTGTTAAGCAAGGATTTTAAGATCCCTGATGAGAAATATATTGAGTATAGAACACCTAGGCATAAGGACATATATAATGTGAATTTAAATGGGATTAAAATGAATACCAATATGTCTTGTTTTTATGCTAAGGCCTCAGTAGATGAGAGTAATTTGTGGCACAGGAGACTAGGGCACATAAATTTTAAAAATATAAATAGACTTGTGAGGCTTGGTTTAGTTGATGGTTTGCCTGAGAAGGCCTTCCACAATGACCACTCTTGTGTTGCATGTCTTAAAGGCAAGCAGCACAAGGTCTCATTCAAGTCCAAACAGGTGCATACTAGTTCCAGACCTCTTCATATGCTTCACATGGACCTCTTTGGTCCAACTAATATAGAAAGTTTAAATGGTAAGTCATATTGCTTTGTTATCACAGATGACTTTTCTAGGTTTACTTGGACATTCTTTCTAGCTATGAAGAGTGACACAGCTGATGTTCTTATTGATTTTATCACTCAGATTGAGAAAAGGTCTGGCAATGAGGTTAAAATGCTTAGGAGTGATAATGGTGGAGAATTTAGGAACAAGAAGCGAGATGATTTCTGTGCCAGGAAAGGAATTACTAGGCAATTTAGTATTGCTAGAACCCCACAACAAAATGGGGTTGCTGAGAGGAAAAATAGAACCCTAATTGAAGCAGCCAGAACAATGTTGGCTGATGCTCACTTTCCAATAGCCTTTTGGGCTGAGGCTGTTAATACAACATGCTATGTGAAAAATAGAGCATTGGTTAACAAAATTCAGAACAAAACACCTTATGAGTTACTTTGGGGTAGAAAACCTTATATTGGTTTTCTCAGACCTTTTGGTTGTCATGTAGTAGTGTTGGATACTAGTGATGCCTTAGCGAAATTTAGTGCAAAAGGCGATGAGGGCTATTTCATGGGGTATTCAGTCCAGAGCAAGGGTTATAGGGTTTATCTTAAAGAGGACAAACGTATAGTTGAAAGAGTACATGTTAGGTTCTTAGAGAATAAACCTAGTGATCCTGAAAGTGGTCCTAATTGGTTATTTGATTTGGAACCCTTATCTAGAACTTTAAATTATATGCCTGTCACTAATCCAGACATTGTGAAGGTAACTTCAAATGTTGTGGAGGAACAAGTTGTTAATGTTTCAGGTACACAGGTTCATGAGAAGGTTGGATCACAAGCAGAAAAGGCATCTCCTACATTAGAATATGTCACAATTCCCATTTGGATAGATGCTTTTGCTGCTGCTGCTACTGCTGGACAAGATAATGGTGGTTTCCAAATACCACCAGATACAAACATGCATGGTTCTTCAGGCGCTGACAAAGGCAAATCTAGCGCTGACAAGACCAATTCAGACGTTGATGGCTCAGACGTTGACAACAACATTTCAAGCGCTGTTAGCCCAGACGCTGACAACCAAGATTCAGACGTTGACAACACTTATGGGCATCTTTTCTCTTCCAATTTTGAACAAGGTGGACCTTCCAATATTCTTGAAGAAGTTCACATTGATCAAAGAGAGTCTGATGAAGAAGATATTGGCAACTTGGAGCATGAGGTTGAGGACACCAGACTTTTTGAAGGAGTGGTTCTCACTTCCGCAATGAAGAATCACCCCACATCTCAGATCATTGGTGATATTATGACTCCAGTTCAGACTAGAAGATCTCATCAAGGTCTTGGTGGGTTTATTGCCAATATACACAAGAAGGTTGATACCCCTCTTGTGCAAGCATGTTTGTTTGCATGTTTTCTGTCACAAGAAGAACCCAAGAAAATATTTGATGCTCTCAAAGAACCAAGTTGGGTGGAAGTAATGCAGGATGAGCTTCACCAATTTGCAATTCAGGATGTTTAGGAGCTTGTTGATTGTCCTAGATATGTCAGACCTATAGGGACAAGATGGGTTCTTAGGAACAAAAGAGATGAAAGAGGTATTGTGGTCAGAAATAAGGAAAGGTTAGTGGCTCAAGGTTATACACAAGAGGAGGGGATAGACTATGAGGAGGTCTTTGCACCAGTTGCAAGGATTGAAGCTATTAGGATTTTCCTAGCCTATGCTTCCTGCATGGGCTTCACAGTCTATCAAATGGATGTCAAGAGTGCTTTTCTATATGGCACCATTGTTGAGGAAGTATATGTAATGCAACCTCCTGGTTTTGAGGATCCAGAGCATCCAAATAAAGTGTATAGAGTCAAAAAGGCTATGTATGGCCTTCATCAAGCCCCTAGAGCATGGTATGGTACTTTGTCTACCTATTTGGTGGACAATGGATTCAAGAGGGGCACCATAGATCAGACACTATTTACAAAGAAGAAAGGCAAGGATGTGTTGCTTGTGCAGGTCTATGTTGATGATATCATTTTTGGGTCTACTGATCCAAAGATGAGTGAGGATTTCTCCAAGCTTATGACAGACAAATTCAAGATGAGTGCTATGGGGGAGATGAACTTCTTTCTTGGTTTACAAGTTCAGCAGAAAGAAGATGGTATCTTCATCTCCCAGGATAAATATGTTGCTGAGATCTTGAAGAAGTTTGGCTTTTCTCCACATGAAAAGAGGGCTACTACTCCTATGGATAGAGAACACCCTTGGGGAAAGATTGGAGATGGGAAAGATGTTGATGTCAGGCATTATAGATCCATGATTGGATCCTTGATGTATCTTACTGCCTCCAGACCTGACATTATGTTTGCTGTGTGTGCTTGTGCACGTCATCAAGTGACTCCCAAAGAATGTCACCTTTATGCTGTGAAGAGGATCTTTAGGTACCTAAGATGCTACCCTAGTCTTGGTTTGTGGTACCCAAAGGATTCACCATTGGAGCTGATTGCATATTCAGATAGTGATTATGGAGGTGATAAATTTGATAGGAAATCCACAACTGGTGGATGTCAGTTTCTTGGGAGCAGGTTAATATCTTGGCAATGCAAGAAACAAACAGTGGTGGCTAATTCTACAACTGAAGTAGAGTATGTGGCTGCAGCTGCATGTTGTGGCCAAGTGTTATGGATTCAGAACCAGCTGTTGGACTATGGGTATAATTTCATGCATACTAAGATATTTATTGACAATAATAGTACTTTATGCATCATTAAGAATCCTGTACATCATTCTAAAACTAAACACATAGAAATTAAACACCATTTTATAAGAGATTGCTTTGAGAAAGGTTTAATACAACCAGATAGGGTTGACACTGAGGAAAATGTGTCAGATTTATTAACTAAACCTTTTGATGCTGGGAGATTTCAATACTTGGTAACAAGTATTGGAATGGTTAATCTCACATAATATGTGTTTTGGATTCTTTTTGTAAAAGTATGTACAGGATGATGCATTATTATTGTTGGTTTTTGATTTAGATTTTCCACTATATTTTTCTAACACTGACAAAGGTTACTTGAACACTGATAAGTGTTTTTGTAACGTTGTCAGCAATATAATTGTCTAACGCTGACAAAGCTTCCTTCAACGCTGTCATGTGTTATCGGGGCGTTGTCAGCAACAATGTTAGTTTTGTGGTTTTTAATCTAAATGTGCAGATGGTGTTAGCAGTATACCATTGGATACAGAGTTGCTTATGGATCAATGGAGAAGCATTTGGACAAGTTTTTATTTATGGATGATGGTTGGAATGTTTTATTCCTATCTTGACATAAATTTTTTATGTTCATGCATGATTTTAAGCAAACTTTTTGTATCATAGTTTAAGGGGAGGTTTTAGGAACCTTTAGGATGTTTGGGTATCCATATGATACTCTTATCACAATTCTAGATTGTGTCCACAGGTGAGTATGAGTTAGTTTTACTAAATCATGAGGCATTGTAGCATGTATAGTATATCAACTTTGCATGCTGCCAAGACATTTTTGGCCTAGAATTGGTTGTGGTCTGTTGGGAGACTTGGGAATGATTTTGATATGGGATTTACCTGGGAGTAACAAGGATTTTATAAGGTAACTTTGTTGTTAAGAGTTTTGGTTAGCAAGGGACACTAGAGGACTGTTATGTCTATCTTGCTTATGCAAGTGTGCATAACTGGACAGTGCTTGCCGCCCTATGATAATTATCAGCTTTTGGTTATCTTCTCTAGGATAAATTACTTGTTAAGGTCAATTTTCACTTTTTAAAATAATTTTATTTTTGGACGCTGACAAGAATTTTCCAAGCGTTGTTGTGACCAAATTGGACGCTGACATGGCTTTAGGCAAACGTTGACAAGATTATAGCCGTTGGGCGTTGATAGGTTATTTTTGACCGTTGACACACAATGGGACCTACCCAGTTGTTACTTTTTGACATATTTTCAAGCCGTAATTTTAGGAGTTGTTACTTTCATTTAATGCATGAGATAACTTATACCTTTTTCAATATTTTCATGATTGATTTTTGAAAATCTTTGCCTATTTTTGGGCCAATCACATGCATTCTTTCTCTCCTATAAATTTGGCTCCTATTTTAAACAGGGTATCTATAATTCTTGTCTAACACTTTTCTCTTATCAACTTCATCTTTTTCACTTAAAATTAACAGCTTTCATCAATGGCACCAAAGTTTAACTCAGCAGAATTGGCATTGGGGTTCAGATCACAACACAACATGATTGCTTATCTTGAAGCTGATGATGCTCTGTTTCCCCAATACACACAAATGGTGGCGTATTTGAACGCATCCCCACTAAGGTATGCTCTTTCTCATGCACCACTCATTCTAGTCACACACATTAAGCAGTTTTGGAACACTGTTAGTTCCTCAACAATTAATGGAGTGACCACATTGACTTCTATTGTTCATGGGAGATCTTGGGTAGTTACTGAGGCTTTGGTACGCCAAGCCTTGCATCTTGATGATGATGATGGTATAGCCACCCTTCCCATAAATGAAATAGAACAAGGGCTTAGGGCTTTGGGATATCCCTTTCCTGATGAAGGTACTCTAAACAAGTATCATAAGCAGGAATTTCCCCCAGCCTGGAAGTACCTCATACACGTCCTCCTTCAATGTTTGAGTCCCAAATGTACTGCACACAATGAGATCAATAGATCCATTGCAAGTGCTATTGTGTGCATTGCAACAGGGCAAAAATATAACTATTCTAAAATGATTTTTGAGGGGATGTGTAAAAACAAGAGGACAAAAATGACTTTAGCTTATCCCCGTTTTCTGCAAATGGTTTTTGATGATCAAGGTTACTGCTCAAGGGATCATAATGATTTTTATAAGATCCCTGAGCAAAAGAAAGCTATTTTTATGAAGATGGATTCACCACCCCATAGAGACTTACCTTTAACCCAAGCCTTGCTTGCTGTTATTGCAGCAACACAACCCCAACCAGACCCCCAACCTCAAATTGACCCTCAACCACAACTTGAACCAATTCCTGAACCTTTACCCTCACCTGAACACATGCAACTTGACCAAGAACCCTTTGACGCTGACACATCAAATGTTGGCGTTGATGTGCCTATTTCCAACGTTGAGACACAACCTTCACAATCCCAAAAACCCCTTAACCAACCCACATCCACCCATTCTTCCACACCATCTTCCACACCCCCTGAATATAGGTTGATGAAACGCCAAAGGACTGCTGGAGTGTTCTCCTCTGGTGGTCCTAGCCATGAAGCAGAGAGAACCACCACCACAAGTGTGGCTGGTGACCTGGATGAGGCTGGGACTATTGGTTCTGGCTTAGAAGCTGGCCAAGGCAGTCCCACCATCATTAAGTCCTCATCCATGCCCAATGAATCTGACTTGGGAGGTCAAATTCCCATTTTAGAAGAGGGCAGACTGGAACCAATGACTCTTATGGAATTGACGGCAGTCTGCATTAGCTTGCAAAAGCAAAATGCAGACTTAGTACAAATTGTCAGCTCACAGCCTTGAACTCAAGCAATTGAGGGAGAGGATTGTTGTTTTGGAAAGTGTTCGTGCTAGGAGGGGTATGGAGGAGTCTTCCAAAGGGGAGGAAGACCAAATAAATCTGAGTGATAAGGGCAGCCAGGATGGTCAATCAATGGATGTTGCTGAAGCCCTTACAACTTTGAAGAAACAAACAGGTTTTGATACGTCCTTAGTCTCTCCCACCAATTTAAATTTATCATTTACAGTTATGTTGAGAGAGGTTACACAAGGCGCTGAGGGAAAATATTTGAGCGTTGACAAGGCAAATTTGGACGCTGATAGAAGTATTTTGGGCGCTGATAGGATAAATTTGGGCGTTGACAGACCTGCACATGAAAGTGATGTATCCCAGTCATCATCTATCATCAAGGAGGTTTCTACTCAGGTATTACCATCTACCTTACCAACCATTGCACCATCAGATAAGGGTAAGGGTAAAATGGTAGAAGAGATTGTTCCAAAGGATGCAGCCCAGGTTGAATTTGATAGAAGATTGGCTGAACAAATGATGGAACAAGATGAAAAGGAAAAGTCACCATTTGTTGTGACTTCAGAAGAAGAAAGTGATGGAGCTAGCTCAGACTCAAGTGTGATGATTATAGAACCTGAAAGGCTTGAGTATGGAGATGAGTTGGCCAAAGAGAAGCTGAGAGAATTGAAATTGCAGGTTGACTTTGACATGCCAGAGATGGTTTAAATGTACAATGCTTGGGAAGAAAGCTGCATGGATAATCCAGACTTGACCATTTCAGATCAAATATGGGGTTTGGAGCTTCTTCTTAGAGTTCAGAAGGATTGTAAGGTGATTTTGAAACACAAGGCAAGCAATATTCTCTCAGAGTTAAAAAGGGATAGAAGGGAGCTCTACTTTATGCTGCTCAGATGTCATGGAGTTGGATGGACATATCAGAAGTTGAAGGCTTTGACATTTGATGAGTTGGAAAACAGGGCTTATCCCATTTGGGTGAGAGTGCAGGAAGCAAACACTCTCAGACTTCTTTCAGATGAAAGAAAGGAGCAACTTGCAGAAGAAATGGAAATCAAGAAAGCTATGATGGTTCCCAGGCCAGTGAAGAAGGGAATTAAATTTAAGTTTCCAAAAGATATGGATCCACTATATCCAAGTGAAGCAGTTATAAGAAAGAGCCTCAAGCTCTCCCCATTAGAAGCTTCAGATATGGTGCAAGTGTTACCATTAGATTCCAGGAACCCAATTGTGAGCTATGAAGAAGATGAATGTGGGTTCTGGAAGATTGGCAGATTTGGCAAGGAGGTACACACTTTTACCACTCTCATCTCTTTATTTGCAAGTTGTGATAGAGAAGACTTGGTGGACCTTTGGAGGTTACTGGAGACCAAGTATGAGGCTGAAGCACCAACTTCAGCTAATGGAATAAAACTTTGGACCACATTCAAAAGAATGTGTGGGCCAAAGGATGAAGATCCTGCAATATGGAAGGATCTTGAAGATAACCTCAGTGGTCTTCAATGGAGGTTATATTCAGCTGCTGGTGTATACCATTTGAGTTCTACAAAGTTTGCTGAGTATCTAATTGTGGATGCTCAGTATTTCATATCCAAGGCTGTTTTGGAAAAGATGAAGGACACTCAGCTGGAAATAGATTATTCAAGTGACGTGGCAAAAGATTTGATCAGATTTATTCATTACCAATATGAGAAGGTTTGTCAGACTCCTCCTAGTCCTTAATGCTTATTCAGAAACTTGATCATAAGAGTGGATATCAAGTTTAGGGGAGGATTGTTGGGAATAAATTAAGGCCAGATCACTTGAGCGCTGACAAGAACAATTCAAGCGTTGATAAGAACAAAGCAAGCGCTGACAGCTCAAGCTTTGACAAGTTAAAGTCAAGCGTTGACACATTGAAGACAAGCACTGATGGAAGATATAATCTACACGTTTATTATATTCTAGAATACTTCTAGTAAGGATAGAAACGACAATGTATTTTCTATATTTATCTTTACCTAGAATAGCTGATACGTAGATTATTGTACAAGGCTTCTTATGTCTATAAAAGAAGGCCTTTAGGTTAATGTTTATTATTAAGTTTCATATAAGTTTTCGTTTGTAAACATCTTTCATTGTAAGCAAGTTCGACATTCATAATCAAAGTGAAAGTTTGTTTACATCTTGTGTGTTCTTGTTTAAGTGTTAAATTCCGCATAACACTTAGATTCATAAAGCATATACAAAGGTTTCTCTATGTGTATTACTTGATCTAATCTCGTATACACAAAGCTAATCGATCTAAGTTTGGGATCAACATGGCGTTCATCCTTACTCTTGACAGATTCATGCTTTCAGTCGAATATTACTTGGTGAACCAGCTCATATACGTTCACCAACGTTCAGATCAAATTTCATGTTTTTCAGTTGAATGTTGTTTTGTGAACCGATCCACAGTTGTTCACCTTTGTCATAATGACGTTTCATAAAATCTTGACAAATATGAATTGGACTACAACCAATCACATTTAGTCCCAGATTGTACATTTCTATACATGACAGTTCTCAGAAAATTTTGACAGAATCGCCCATACTTAGTCACATGCTTTCTCTTGTAAATTATGTGGATTGAACCATAGCCATCCACACCAGTTGATATTAAACCTCAGTTGACTATACCTTTATGTTCTTCATAACAATCAAGTTCATACCCTCGCGTGGATGTCGTTTTCATGCTGATTATGTTCATGTCCCTTTATGAGGATTTCATTTTCAGCAAGGTGATGATGTTTTCATGCTAAGATACAGAAGGATTACAGTAAAATCGTATTTCATGATAAATCGTGTTCTTGTCTTCATCAATCAGGTATTCATACTGAACATCGATGAAACTCCGGTTAATCATACTTTTTAGTCTCTGTACAACTAGCATAAGTCTACGCATGAATTACAGGCTATCATGTTACTCGGTTCAATTCAGTTTACTACCGTATAAAATCAATTTATTTTTTGATCATGTCAGACAAGCGACACCAGTATTGATCATCCCATAAAATTTCCACCAGTACAATGTACAGTATTGCATGTGTACCCCATGTACAGTGTCTCAGTTATACTCCATGTACAGTATTTCACGTGTACTCTACGTACAGTGTCTCAGATATGCTCCATGTGCAGTATTCATTTTGTACTTCATGTACAGTAGTCCAGGTGTACTCCAAGTACCCTACTCCATGGATATTGCTAATCGATCCTTAATCATCTCAGGCGTTTCCACTTGTCGATATTCTACCAGGTACTGATGCTGCTCGTGAGTTGAAGATTTTGCTAGATGCTGATGCCGCTAACACTTTGAAGACCTCACAATGCTGATGCTGTTTATACTATGAAGACTCTGCAGAACAAGGACAAAAACAATAAATTTGAAATTTCTGACAAGAATAAATTCAACCATCAGACACTACCATTCCATTCAATACTTTTACATTCTCAGCTAGATGTCACACTTCACTCAGCTAACCGTTCATTCAGAAGAGTGGGAACCGGAACCCAGCCGGCCACTCAGCAAAATAGTTACATGAATCACGGTCATGATAAAGACCGTCATAAAGTGACAGACAAAGCAGTAGGGACAACCATCGTACTTATAATTAATCAGCCAATAACCATCAGAACTTCGCCACGGACGTGACCAGAAATACAAGAGGTCAGTAGTCTAACCGGTCCGCCAATCCTAGCAGTTACCAGAAATTCTTAACCTTATTCAGACTCACCCATTAAAATGCATGTCTAGACAACAGGCAAGACACAGGTCCCAAGTATTATTTCGGAAGACACTTGTCAGGACACCAGTCATAGTACACGTCATACGAATATCTTCTCAAAGTACGAGTCAAAACTCATAACTCCGTATGTTTCTAAACCAGGCCCTCAATGATTCAGGGCACCCTTCAAGGGGGATACACTCGTTCTATTATGCCACGCATAAATCAGATAATTTGAAAATTCAGTCACCACCACTGGATTATTATTCAGGTTAAACACATAGTATTCACTCTGTGAGGTTACGGACGAACACATTCACTGAAAAGTCCCCATGTTTACTTCACGTATTCCTATGTCAGCTTTATCTTAAATCAGGTAGTCACCTGTCTCTCAGCCAGAAAGGACTCAACAGTATCACCATATTTATTAAAGTTTTATTTTCAGTTAACGACGAGATCCGTTTTACCAACCATGAACATATTCATTTTACTCCTGCCAGAAAAACCAGTACAAATTGTTCCAGCTTTACGAGCACGTGAATTTTTATCTTTTAGCTGCGAAGACTTCTGGTCACCATTCATGATACGAATTTTGAAATTCCTTAAATTCATGATCAACAGATTATCCCAAAGTTTTCAGATGTAATTCCGGAAGGTTTTCCAGAAATTCATTCCTGACCACAAGACAGAATTTAACATCGAGTTAGTCTCAAGAACGGAACCTGTTTTCAAAACTCTTTATTGCAAGGCTTCAACTAAGTTAAAGAGTTGCAGCATTTGCTGCAAAAGTTATCGGAACGAGGCCTTATTCGCCTAACGCACCACCAGGAAGTGCACCGTTTATGTCTATCAGGAAGAAGGCTGGTATCATGAGATCATGTATCGACCACTAAAATTTTTTTACAAGATCACCATTCTTAATCAATGTTCATTCCATAAATAGCAGGTTTATCTGACCTGCTACGATGTCTTAAACATTTTCCAGAACAAATTTCCGATCATGCTACCATCAGTGGTGAGAGAAAGAACATGATGTTTCTAGACTGCTGTTGCACATATTACAGTCTCTCTAAAAATTTTGATTTTATACTTCTGAGCTCCCTAATGCTCCAGCTATATTATGAAATTATGAATAATTTTTTTTTCCATGACTCTCAGGCAATATCATCAGTATATTCATTGGTCACATTCTGATCTGCCTAATGCTAGAGAAGAACACGAGACTCATCTTCTCATAGTTGTACAGAATCTTCAGTAGGAGTTATTTTTATACACAACTTTCCAGATATAAATCTCACTTGAACAAAGTGGCATTTATGAGCCACCATATTTCAGCAGAAAGAAATTTCAGACAATCCTGCGCAGGTGAAGGCCATCACCTGATGGTCTCGACCGACGTCTGTGAGCGAAGTACAAACATTTCTAGAACTCAATTAACTGCTACCACAGAAATTGCTGACAGTTCTCACTAAAAATTCTTCCATGACTATCCAACCATATTTTCACCAGAATATCCCATGATCTCAAGTAGAATTTTGATGGAATCAGTATCACACATTGATGCAGCTAGGTTCATATCTAATGCCTGCCATTCCAGCAGGTTTATGATAGAACACCGTCAGGCTATCAAGTTATTACCACCAGTAGAAATTCTAGACCGAAAGGAGACAAGACTCCATGGAGATTGCTATCAGTTTACCACAGACTCGGAAAAAGTATAATACTATCCGAGTCATTGTCGACCATGTAACCAACCTATGTGTTTAATTCCACCCGGAAGGATTACGCGGCAGCGGACTGCGGAAAATTCAGTAGTACATCGTACGATTTCAAGGCATTCCATCGACCATCATATCAAACAGAATTCCTGTTCACGATCACGTGTATGTTTACGTACACTTTACACTCATGTTTATTTCCACTTCCACGATTACGTCTCATTCGTAGTATGATGCTGTTTCAGTTCATGTCTTGTGCTATCTCATGATTTAAGCACACGTTAGCGTTCATAACATTGTTCACGTTCAAGTTCGTGTGCCATTTCGCGATACACGTTTCACAGTTTATTACCAAATACGATTACAAAAAGCTTGAGAAACCAGACTCAAGTTTAGCACCGTTTTCCATACTCAGGCAGATGTTTCAGTCTCAGGTCGTATCGGTTGGCATTCCTTCCTCAGTCAGCATACGTTCATGATATGTCTAGTATCACGTTCACGACATATTCCATGCCAGCGTTCATCAGATGATCACGAACTACGTTTTTAACATCTTGCTCAGAGATATAAATGTTATCTTTTTAGGATAATTGTACGTATCGTTTCAGGTACCTTACATGCTATAACTTATTCATTCTATCAGATTCAGAAAATACATTTTAAGTATGGAACCATAAACTATTCAGCATCATCAGGACAATGTCATCAGGACCAAGATTTCTTTTATTATGTTTAGACCTTTTAAAGAATCGTTTCGAGCGGCAAGCCACTCGAAATGGAGGAGTCCATCCGGACCTCTCATTCATTTTCCTTTAATAAATCTAGTTAAGTCCTTTCAGTCATGTCACGTTCCATGTTCCCTTCACCATGTCATGTTACATGATCACTTCAGTCATGTCATGTTTATACCTATCAACAGCATTATGTCTTAGTTAGAAGAGAAATTATCCTTCAACTTATTAGTCCTTTAAGTTTACGTGTTCTTTCAGTTCTTATAGCTTCATCATCTTATTACCTTTAATTCGAGGACGAATTGTCCGTTTTAGAGGGGAAGGATTGTAAAACCACGATATTATCGCATCCTTAATTCGGGGACAGATTATTTTTTTTAGAGGGGAAGAATTGTAAAGTCCGCTTTTAAAAATCCACGAAAATACATTATTACACGAAACCACAAATTTAAATCAACCTCCATGAATTAAATACACGACAAGAACAATTAATATCCGAATCCAAGTACTGCGTATAATATGATTTCATGATAAATAAATAATACTGGATCACGAAATACGAACGCATAACACGACCCGTAGTACACGATAATTTTATAAAGTCGAAAATGAAAAAATTATGCACATAGTATATGGGCTGGCGGTAAGAGATTTTTTTTTTAAAAAAAAGGAAAATGTGGGCTTAAGGCCCATTTGGCAAAAAGAAAAAAAACGGGTAAAAACCTTTTCCCCTCTTCACGATCAATAACCAAAAAAAAGGAGAAACTAGGATTCTGTCTTGGTGGCCGCCGGCTGGAGTCACAACCACAAGGGTTTCAGAATATTTCTACAGCAATGAATTCGTGTGTTTTCATCATTAAAACATCAATCTTACATCGGTAAACATCTTCTTCATTTAAATCTTATTAGATCACGAATCAGTTTCTTTTAATCTAAACAAACGAATTGTTTTATGGTAATCACGAAATAATATGAAGGGGTGTCGGGTGTTGCTTTTCTCACAGAAAACAAGACCCAAAAGGGCCTCGGGGTGCCTACTGGTTGCCAGCCGTGACCCGCACAAGGAATGGTGGTGGTTGTTTGATGTCAGTCGCAACCAAAAACCTCCAAACGGGGTGTATTATGTGTAAACAATAGGAAAATGTGGGCAACAGGGGTGTTTGGTTCGCAGACTGGAAGTATAGACATTAAGGGGGTGTTTGGGTCTGTAAACAAAATAGAAAAATAAAGAAAGCAGTGGGAACAATGGGTTTCAGCAGTGGGAAATATAGACAGAAAATAATGAGTTTTGTTTAAGTTTAGCGACAGTTTTCGTGACACTAAGTGCTGTCGCAGAATTGTCATATGTGCAGTTTCTCTATTATTAAAACTCAGCTTTTAGTGACAGTTTTTAGCGACAGTTTTTCTGACGCAGATTCAAATAGACAGATTTTATATATTTTGTTGATTTGTTTAGTGCGACCGAGAAGGGTTATCTCGGTAGGCTCGGGGAAAAATTATAATAAATAAGATGAAGATTTTTATATTATACCTCTTATCATTTGTTTTATAAATATTTTAAATTGAATTTTAAATGAGTTAAATTAAAATAGTTTTTAATATTTTTAAAAGGTATAATTTTATTATATGAATTAAATGACTTTGAAAACTTTATCATTTAGGAAACCTTATATTATTTACGGGTCAATTATTATAGTATTAATATCACGTCAGAATACGTTCGTGTCGTAACTATTAGTAGGTTGTTAATATATCATAAGAATTATTAAAAGTTTAGAATCATCGGTTAATATACGTACATATTTCCAGAATATAATAAATAAGAAGCCAATAAGAACAGTAAATTCAACACAATCAGATAACTTATTTTCACGTACGTTATTTATGTAGTAACCATGAAGTCGGATAGATCCTTCAGCTTTCAGTCTTATTTCATTACTGGACACGAGGTACAGATTTCCGTCCTTTCAGTAAGGACTTCCTTTTTCTATGCAACTTTAAGATTCCCCGTCTGCAGCCAAATGTTTTTCCCCAGTATATGTTTAAGCTTATCAGTAAGCATGTTAATAACTAAATAAATTGCCTGAGCATTATATACAAGCATGACCAGTTTATGTACTAGTTACGGAGGTACCGTAACCATGGCACTAGAGGCACCGGTGTCGTGACTCACATGCAGGAGAGTGATATCCTGCATCGTCCCACTTATGTTCAGTTTGGCCATTTTTATATGTATGTTTAGTGGGGCGTATGGATGCATCCTAGGCTTATCAGTTTACAAGTTATCAGGGTGAATGTGGTGTGTGCTCTACATCCTTTACATTGGAGCTGATCCCTCCACCCAGCACAGTATTTAGAGGTCACCCCTCTACAGCATAACGAGGTCACCCCTCCAGTTATTCATGCAACATTGTTACAGCACATGACCTAAATAAGCTCTGGCAATTAAAATAGAGTAAATGCATGTTTTCAGTTTTAACAGATAACAGTTCAGCTTTATTATTTTATAAGTCAGGCTTTACAGATTATGCATAGATTTCCGCTGCAACTTTACTTATCAGTCTTACAGCTTCAGTATTCTATCATCTGTTTCATTCAGTATATTCTTATCATGCATTATATCCGTTCACTGAGCGTCATGCTCAGCCGTAGTTCCTTTCATGTTCTAACGGCAGGTACACCAGGACGCTCTTAGGACTCTAAAAGCATGTGCATTTGGATGGGAGTTATCTAGACTTCTTACTTCATGTACTTCTTACCTTATTCTACTTATTTGGACATTGTTTAGTCCTTTCCTGCAGTATTTTATTTTTCATGTTTTGAGCTTATGTTTAGATTACCGATGTTTGATTCCGGTAACTCCTTTATGGTCAGTTAATGTTTTAGGATATTTACCTTATGCTTTGCTGACACGCCATAAATACACGTAATGGTCCACTTTCCAAGTGGGGTGTTACAATGTGATTCTCGAAAAATTACATGTAATTTTCGAAAATTACGTGTAATTATTTTGGCGAGAATTTTTAGCACTGTAAATCGTTAACTTTTGTGTGAATTACATGTAATTATGTGTGAATTACATGTAATTTTTGTAATAAAATAGTTTATTAGTGTTAAATGCAAATCACATGTAATTATGTGTGAATTACATGTGATTTTTGTAATAAAGTGGTTAGTTAGTGTTGAATGAAAATTACATGTAATTTTGTGTGAATTACATGTAATTTTGCTCAAATCACATGTGATTTTATAAATAATTACATGTAATTTTGCTCAATTACATGTGATTTTATACAAAATTACATGTAATTCACACAAAATTACATGTAATTTTCATTCAACACTAACTAACCACTTTATTACAAAAATCACATGTAATTCACACATAATTTGTAACACCCCATTTTGGAAATGGAAATATCACAGTAGTTATGGCGTGTCATCAAAGCATACAGGGTAAAATGTCTAAACATTACTTGACCATATAAAGGAAAATACCAGAATCAAACATCGGTAGTCCAAAAGTAGAGCTCATCACACACAAACATAGTATAGTAAAGGAAAAGGACGAAACAATGTCCAAAGCATAAGTATCATAAAGGAAAGAAATGCATAATGTAAAGAAGGCTAGACAGCTTCCAGTCCATATGCACGTACTCCTAGTGTCTACGAGCGTCCCTGAGTACCTGCCGTTTTGGGAACATAGAAAAGGAAAACGGCTGAGCAATACGCTCAGTGCACGGATATACAATAAAGCATGAATAGGATAAGCATATAACATAATAACAGCGGAAGAAACTAAGTCCCGAGTAACCTGGTTAAGTCTTAATAAAACTGGTTTTATAGTTTGAAAGTCTTATGTTTATCTTATAAAAACTGTTTGTCATATTTTACCATTAGCCAATATAGGTCATGAATATCTACCGTGCATGAATAATTAGAGGGGTGACCTCATCATGCAAATTAGAGGGGCTGCCTCTAATTTATTATACTGGTTTTATGGGTAGGAGGGATCAGCTCCTTGTGAAGGATGCAAGGCACACACCACATTCACCATGTAATCCTGAATAAAAACGTGTAACTAGGATGCACCCATACGCCCCACATGATAAATATAAATAAATGGCCAAAAGCTAAAGGGACGCCACGAGCAATCACTCCGCCGTGGTGAAGTCATAACATCAGTGCCTCTAATGTTATGGTTATGGTACCTCCATAACTAGGTGAAACTAGTCATGCATGTATATGGCTATAGGTAATCATATTTAAACATAAGCAATCAAACTCATACTTATACTACGGGAAAACAGTTGGCTGCATACGGGGAAATCCTAATAAGGAAAGAATGTCCATACTGAAAGGACGGGAATCCGTACCTTATGTCCAGTGAACGAGAACGATGAACTGCGAGAATCCTACTTCCGAAACACTAGTGCTACATAAATACGTACATGAAATAAGTATCTGCTTACTACATACATAGCTGGTTTTATGTCATGTCTTAGCTTATTTTATGTGTTCTTACTATGTTTTACTGTTTAAAGCCTTAAACTGTATTAAATCTTATATTCTGTTTGATCTGATTAAGTATTTCTGGTATTTCATGTGTTATTATACTTACTGTGTAATAATAAGTAACTTTCCAAAAATAGCAGGTTTCCTAAAATAGAAAGTTTCCAAAAATAGAAAGTTTCCAAAAATAGAAAGTTACCAAAAATAGAAAGTTTCCAAAAATAGAAAGTTTCCAAAAATAGAAAGTTTCCAAAAATAGAAAGTTTCCAAAAATAGATTTACTGCTTAAAATAGATAAGTTTCTAAAAATAGAAAGTTTCTATAAATAGATTAGCTGCCTTAATTAAATAAGTTTCCATAAATAGATTAGCTGCCTTAAATAAATAAGTTTCTAAAAATAGTTGGTTTTCATAAATAAATTAGTTGCCTTATTTAATTAAGTTTCTAAAAATAGAAAGTTTCCATAATTAGAAATAAGCTGGTTAAATAAGCTAAGTAAATAAGCCTAAGTGTTTTCATGATTATTTCCTAAGTCATATGATATATTATATAGTTTAATAATTATTTCATGTAATTTAATTAAACTATAGGTTATAATATTTAATTAAAGTATGACATGTTTTTAATTAAATATATTAAATACTTAGGTTAAAATATGTATTATTAAATATTAATAATATAACCTAAGTCATGTTTAATTAATTAATTATATCCATGGTTTTTAAATAATTAATTAATTATAAGTTTTAATAATATAAATACTTAGGTTAAAAATAATTTCATGATTATTAATAATTAATTAACCTAAGTCATGTTATTAAATTAATCTCATCTTTTTATTAATTTAATTTTTTTAACATAAGTTTATAACATAAACAACTAACATAATCATGATCTGGATCTAAGCCTAAAAACATGCACCGGATATGAAACAACACCGTACCCCGAACCAAATCGGGGTACCCCCTTGCTGCCGTGGGACCCACAAGCACCAACCAAGACCAAAAGGTCTTGGTGGTGGTCGGCTAAAACAAACCGAACACCCCTTGGGGTCGGTTGTATCCTGCGGCCCAAAAACAAACACCTCTTAATCAACCCTCTGATTTAATTAATGATCAAAACATGTTAGATCTATGTTTAATTAATGTGTTTTTATAAAAAAAACATCACGTGTTCATAATTAATAAAAGATTAATTAAAAGAAAAGGTTTAAAAAGGTTTTACCGTATTCGTGGATCAAGAGGGTGATGAACAAACACGAACAAGCAAATAATCAACAAGATCAAAGATCAAGAAATCACCTTGTTGGTGATTTGAAGGTGGCGGCACAAAGAAGGAGGAGAAATGGGATTTTAGGTTTTCTTGAAATCTTTTGTAAAAGTAATTTTGAGTAGTAAAAATCTATTTAACCCCCTCTTAGTAAAATTGGTAATGGGCTTGGCCCATTACCTTGTTTTGGCCGCGGGTAGGGACTCCCCTGTGGGGTTCCCGTACCTCGTTTCGTGTCTTGTTATTTAGTACTCGTTTATGTTTAATTAAGTTCGTGTTTTAAATGTTCTCGTTACGTAAATACCATACTCTTATATATTTAATTACGCTCGTATTAAATATATATACGTAATTAATAATAACTCGTGTTTTAATTACGCTCGTGATCTCGTGATCGTATGTTCATGATTAATTATTGCTACGTAATTATTGCGTGATCGTGCAAATAAAATACTTATCGTGTTCTAACACGTACGTAATACATAAACTCCTGACACGTAATCGTAATCATGCTATATTAGGAAAGTTTTTAACTAGTACGTACGATCCTAAGGGTACTATGCATGGTAAAAGCATGCGGGTTTTAGAACTCTTCCCCCCTAAAAAGAATAATTCGTCCCCGAATTATAGATAACGTAAACTGGAAAAGAAGAACATACCCGAATTTAAAATATGAAATGAGGGTAAGAAGTCCGGATAGACTCCTCCGTTTCCCAAGTGGCTTCCCGCTCGGTATGATCCCTCCATAGAATTTTGACGAATGGAATCGTCTTCTTTCTCATGACTCGTTCTTGCCTATCAAGAACTCGTTCGGGTTCTTCTATAAAAGTGAGGTCTTCACGTATCTGTTCCAGTGGATACTGAACCATGTGAAGGGGATGATATTGGTACCCTCTGAGTAAGGACACATGAAACACATTGTGCACATGCGAAAGCTGCGGAGGTAACGCCAATCGGTAAGATACTTCACCGACTCGTTCAATGATATCAAACGGTCCGATGAAACGAGGACTGAGCTTCCCTTTAATCCCGAAGCGTCTAACACCACGTGCCGGCGAAACCTTAAGGAAGACGTGATCTCCTACGTTAAAGTGTAAATCCCTATGATGCTTGTCGGCGTAACTCTTTTGACGTGACCGTGCCTCCTGAATCTTCTGCCTAGCTACCGCGATCTTCTCGTTTGTCATCTCTATGATCTCTGGTCCTTCGAGTGTTCGCTCGCCAACCTGATCCCAGCAGATTAGGGCGCGACACTTTCTGCCATACAACATTTCAAACGGAGCACACTTGATGCTCGCGTGCCAGCTGTTGTTGTACGCAAACTCCATCAAACAGATGTATTCGTCCCAATCACCCGTCCATTCCAACGCACATGATCTCAACATATCCTCCAATGTTTGAATGGTTCGCTCCGACTGTCCGTCTGTTTGAGGATGAAAAGTCGTGCTAAGCTTAAGTTGTGTTCCCCAAGCTTTCTGCAGACTTTTCCAAAAGCGCGAAGTGAATCGAGGATCTCTGTCTGAGACGATGCTGGATGGTGCACCGTGTAGTCTCATGATCTCTCGTCTGTACGTATCTACGAGTTTACTTACCGGATCTTCCTTGCGGATCGGTAAGAAATGAGCTGATTTGGTAAGTCGATCAACGATAACCCAAATTGCATCGTGCTTCCTTTTGGTAGGCGGAAGACCGGTAACAAAATCCATGGTGATTTTGTCCCACTTCCACTCTGGAATATCTAACGGTTGAAGGAGACCGCCAGATCGCTGATGCTCGATCTTAACCTGCTGGAAGGTAAGACATTTGGAGACGTAAGTGGCCACATCCTGTTTCATACCACTCCACCAAAAGTACTGCTTGATGTCATGGTACATTTTAGTTGAACCAGGATGTATCGAGAATGGGGAGCTGTGAGCTTCAGCTAACAAAGCTTCCCGGAGTTCTTGGTCATCAGGAACACAAAGTCTAGTGCCCTGCCATACGATACCATCTGCATCTACTCTGAATTCCGTCTGCTTCTCCAAATTCTGTACTATCGCCCAGATTTCTCCGTCATCTTTCTGAGCTTCCTTGATCTTAGATAGTAACTCGGGTTCTACTCTAAGATTAGCCCAGTAACCGTGCTGTCCACGTACCATGATCTCGATGTCTAGTCGCTCCAAGTCTCTTATGATTTCCTCTTCGATTCTAATGCTGTTGATCATTCCGGACTTCCTGCTAAGGGCATCTGCTACTACATTTGCCTTTCCGGGATGATACTGTAGATTAATGTCATAATCCTTCAACAGCTCTAACCATCTCCTCTGCCTCATGTTCAATTCACGCTGAGTGAAGATATACTTCAAGCTCTTGTGGTCCGTGAAAATGTCACATGATTCTCCATATAAGTAGTGTCTCCATATCTTCAATGCAAACACGACTGCAGCAAGTTCCAGATCGTGCGTGGGGTAATTCTCTTCATAAGGCTTAAGCTGCCGTGAAGCGTACACGATCACTTTTCCATGTTGCATGAGAACACAGCCAAGTCCCTTCCCCGATGCATCGCTGTAGATTTGAAATCCACCCGTACCAGATGGTAGAGTAAGAATAGGTGCAGATACTAGCTTCTGCTTCAGGTCTTCAAAGCTCTTCTCTCGATCTTCAGTCCAGACGAATTTCTCCCCTTTCCGCATCAGTTTGGTCAATGGTAGTGCTAGGCGGGAAAAGTTCTCCACGAACCTACGGTAATAGCCAGCTAAGCCTAAGAAACTGCGGACTTCCGTCACTGATGTCGGCCTCAGCCACTTAGTAATGGCCTCAACCTTCGCTGGATCCATAGTGATTCCTTCTGCTGATACAATGTGACCTAAGAATGCCACCTTGTCTAACCAGAACTCACACTTGGAGAATTTAGCATACAGCTGCTTCTGGCGAAGAATCTGTAGTACTGTACGAAGATGGTCTTCGTGTTCCTCCTTGGATTTTGAGAAAATCAGGATGTCATCGATGAAAACAATGACGGACTTGTCCAGAAATTCATGGAAGATTCTGTTCATCAGATCCATGAGCACTGCTGGAGCATTTGTCAGGCCAAATGGCATAACTACAAACTCGTAGTGGCCATAACGGGTACGAAAGGCAGTCTTTGAAATATCCTGCTCCTTGACCCGTAGTTGATGATAGCCTGACCTAAGATCGATCTTGGAGAAGTGTTTGGCCCCTTGGAGTTGGTCAAACAGATCGTCAATGCGTGGCAGTGGATACCTATTCCGAATGGTAATCTTGTTGAGCTCGCGATAGTCTATGCAAAGACGCATACTGTCGTCCTTCTTCTTAACAAACAAGACCGGTGCGCCCCATGGAGATGCGCTCGGTCGAATGAAACCTCGTTCAAGAATTTCTTGCAGTTGATCCTTTAGCTCCTTCAGCTCTATGGGAGCCATGCGATAAGGAGCCTTGGAGATTGGTTCAGCTCCTTGAACTAGTTCGATACTGAATTCCACTTCTCGTGCAGGTGGTATGCCCGGAAGTTCTGCTGGAAACACATCTTGGAATTCCGACACTATGGGTTGATCCTGAATCGATGGAGATTCAACATCCATGTCGTGAACCGTAGCTAGATAACCCTTGCAGCCATGTGACAGTAGTGCACGCGCTTGCAGGGTGGATATGACTTGTACAGACCGTCCGGGTATGAACCCATTATGAATGTACTCTGGTGCGTTGACATCACCGAAGATAACTCGATATGAATGACAGTCTATAGTAGCATGATACTTGGATAGCCAATCCATGCCTAAAATCATGTCGAAGTCATTCATGTCCAGCGGAAGTGCGTCGACTGGTCGAACCTTATCATCAAATTCTAGGGGAAGACTCTTGTATACATGGGTGATTAATACAGAGTCCCTCAAAGGCGTGGAAATAGTAAGCCTATTTTCTAGTGGTAAGGGAGGAATCCTAATGTTCTTAGCATAAGCAGTAGAAATAACCGAGTGAGTAGCACCCGTATCGAAAAGAACACATGCAGCGCGACCATACATATACAAGATTCCAGTGATGGTACCTGTAGACTTGTTGGCCTGGTCTCGAGATGTCGTGTAGACACGCCCGGCAATAGGAGGCGGCTTGGTATAAGCATGTCCCGATGTACCCTCCATCTCGCCCTTACGGCAATCCTTCATAATATGGCCAGGAAGACCACACTTGAAGCACGCATCAGTATTACGGCGACATGGTCCTGGGTGCCTACGGTGGCAAGTAGAGCAAAGAGGATGAGTGTATCCTCCGGCAGGTGCTCTGGCTGGCTGAGGACCTGATAAAACATTTTACATGAGACATAATAGTTGGGTACAAAGGACAAAGCGGATAATCGTAAGATTGAATACCAGTGATAGCTGGACGGCTAGGCTGCGAACCTCTCTGGTTCTGGTCCCTACCGTTTCCATGGTTCCTGGTAGAAGTTTGCTTAAAGTGTCAGAATACGAGTCATAACATAAAACATAAGGAATTTCGTAAGTATTAGGACCTGCTGTTGCTGGATTGCCCGGCGTTGTTACAGTAATTGTCATTACCGCCACGCCTATCCGTAGCAGATCGGTCATTAGTCTGACCGTTTCCCTTGGGCTGATGAGGCTGCTGCTGAGTAGCCGGCTGAGACCGGTCCCCAGTTTTCTGCCTGGAAGATACATTTAAAGAGATGAATAATTGACATATGGAAAATAGACGGATTGGTCACCGCTTGAATACGAAGGTTTTACCTCTTGTCGGGTCTTTCAGCTTTCCCGAACTCATCCCTCTCATGCAGCATCTCCAGTTTCCGTGCTGCATCGGCCACTTGTGCTACAGTATTGAACGTAGCACATACCAGATTGTTTGCGACCGATGTGCGAAGAGCCCATCTGAAGTGATGTGCCTGCTCTTCCGGAGTACCTGCTGCCGCACCAAGGAAACCAGCCAAGCGAAGAAAGCGCTGCATAAACTCATTGCTATTCTCCCCAGCTCTCTGACGGATCCCATGGTACTCTCTCTTGAGCTTGTCCTGCTCCGCCTTGGGAAAGAACTGCTCCATCACCCTTTCCTTGAACTGAGCCCAAGTCAAACCAGCAACCCACTCATCACCACCTTCAGATTGCATCAAAGCTAACCACCAGTTGAGTACATCGCCTTCAAACCGATAGCATGCCAACCTCGCCTTGTATGCGGGGTCACAGCCCATAGCGTTGAAGATTTTCTCGATGTGAGCCAACCAGCTTTCAGCATCGTTGGGGCTATCTGTCTTCTCAAAAGCTCGAGGGCGGAGCTTGTTGAATCTCTCCAGCCATACTGCTAATGTCACTGGAGGAGGAGGAGGAGGTGGCTGATTGTGCTGCTGCTGATTGTTGGCAGCTTGAACTTCAGCCCGGATGTCATTCCTCAGTTGAGGAAGCAAGGCTTGCATGGCAGCCTGAATTGCAGCATTGAGCTGCTCCTGTTCGCGTGTGAGAACCATCTGACAGTATTACATAAAACATATGATTAAACGGATCAAAACATAAAATATAAATATATACATGAAGAAAAAAAAATTATACTAAAATTTCACGAGAAAAATTTTATGCAAGAAAATCTTTGTGTGAATGCATGATGCAGTTTTATGAAAACTTTGGATGCTCGAGAGTGAACGCCTCTGGTCAGTTCACTCAAAACAAAAGACATAGCGAGGGGACGCCTATGGGTCGGTCCCAAATCTAAAAGTTTCGATAAAACACATGCGACTAAATAGGGCCAGTCCTGTACCAACCATTACTTAGTCAAAAACTCTGTAACAATGACATATATATATGTATGCTTAAAAATGATGAATGCATGAAAACAACTGTCAGTTCTAGGAAGACCGTAGTGACTACCCACTAATCACAGGTCATATTTGAGAGCCTACAGGTCGAAGCCTTGGCTCTGATACCATAATTGTAACACCCCATTTTAGAAATGGAAATATCACAGTAATTATGGCGTGTCATCAAAGCATACAAGGTAAAATGTCTAAACATTACTTGACCATATAAAGGAAAATACCGGAATCAAACATCGGTAGTCCAAAAGTAGAGCTCATCACACACAAACATAGTATAGTAAAGGAAAAGGACGAAACAATGTCCAAAGCGTAAGTATCATAAAGGAAAGAAATGCATAATGTAAATAAGGCTAGACAGCTTCCAGTCCATATGCACGTACTCCTAGTGTCTACGAGCGTCCCTGAGTACCTGCCGTTTTGGGAACATAGAAAAGGAAAACGGCTGAGCAATACTGAAGGCCTACGAATTCTAAGGATTTGTTAAATGAAGGATTAGATCTATTGATTAATGGTGGAAATGGTGAAGGAGGAGGTTAGGTGTAGAGAGAGAAAGGAGAGGGAAGAAAAGTAGAGAGAGAAAGTGATTAGATTAATGAAAGTTGTTAAATGAATGAACTAACCAGCCCCCTCCTAACATGCTAGGAGGGGTATATATATAGCCCACCCTACATGTGGGCTATATGGACTATACATTACTAAGTGGACCACGAGCCCATTACATAATTATCGTTGGAGCGACCGATCCTTCATAAATACGTAAAACGTATTTCCAACAATCTCCCCCTAAGGGAGGTCGCTCCAAGTTACAAAGTTCTAAATATTCTATGGCTCGTGATCTATGCTAATAATGATGTGACCGAGACTTTCTTTGGGAAAACACATTTCCAACAATCTCCCCCTAAGGGAGGTCACACCATTTTACAAAATCTTAAACCTAGCATCTATGCTTGAGTCTTCGATCTTGTTCTTGTGAATATGCTTGATATGATCTTTGACTTTAGTCTTGAGCATGTTTCCTTGCCTTGACCTTGTGCATTCATCACTTGTGAAATTTGCCTCTTCGTGACTTCATGTTCCACATACTTATACCTTTAAATTCTTGAAAGCTTCAGAGTTTGATACAGCGGAAGACTTGACCTTCAGACTTTCTTGAATTTGTTGAAGTACTAATTGTATGTAGTATAAGCATGTGGTGACGACTTCTTCTGGATTGTACACCGCAATGCCACCTTCTTGTTACGCTGCATAAGACAGTTAGCAACAAACAATATACACGGATGAAATGGCCTTGAACATTTCATTCTAATTCGGTAGCATTTTACCTCCGGTCGGCGAAGACCGTTGGACGATATTAAATATCGTACTTGTGACAGGTAGTTTCAATAAAGAACCTCCTTGACAAGATTTCGCGGGTAAACCCGTTCTCTTTACTCGACCGTCCAAAGCTGACTGCGAACGTAAAGAGTGAATCATTTGGATAATATTATCCGCATGATTTGAAGTCGTCAATTCATGTTCCTGGAACAAGTGAAGTTCAATTAAGAACCGCACCATCGTTGCTTTCCAGTTGTCACTAGCTTGATTCATATAGAATCTTGCAAGTTACCTACCAAGTGCTGTTTGATGTTAACACTAGAAGGATTTCCACTCGTCACTGTGATCAATAAAGAGTCACTCTGAGTGTTCTGGCAAGATCATATGATAATGCGTAGAGGCCTGGAACGTGTTTAAATTCATTTAAGAATTAAACCACTGTTGCTTTCCAGTTATCACAAGTTTGATTCATAAAGAATCGCACAAGTCACCTACCATGAGCTTTTTGATATTCGCTCAAGAAGGATTTCCATCTTCATTGTAAATACTTTCGTATTACTCGGATGTTCAGGCAAGATCATGAAGATTTTGCGTAGGACTCTTAAGATCTTTCTTACTTTTCACAGTGTGTGAAGAAGCAAGTAAATATGAAAGTGTGTCCTAATGAGATATTTGATGATCTCAAATGGCTCTAGACTCGATCGTGCATTTTGGATTTTAGTGATCGGAGGCTGGAGAGGAGTGCCACCTTTTCAATACCAATTTAGTCGGAGTGAATAAACCAGTAGATAATGTGTTGATCTCCGTGTGATTAAAACAAATACCTTTTGAGAGATATTTGAGTTAGCTGGGAAGGGTTGTGCATTGCATCACTGGGTCCATGATGTCTTTCTTCAATACCGAGAATCATTAGCAAAAATGACCTCAATAGCATATGTATTGACCCGGTTTCTGCCTAAAGTTGTAAGGAGGGCTTCTTTCTTTACGCCCTTTATCTTTACAATTCTTTTTCATTCTTCAACCCCTTCAATGCTTACCAATACGTCATAACTAGCACCTTGTTGTGATTGTTCCAGTGCTAACTTAAGTACTTGGTCGGCATTCAGCTACGTTCACAATCTTTCTCCATCTCAAGGACTACTATTTCTAGCTATGGAATGTCCTTGGGAAGATTCCTCCGGTTCTAGAGAAATCATTGGACTTTAACCTATCCTACCATCCTTATGTCACCACAATCTTCACCATCGTGAATAGAGATGTTTTGGGTAAGTGTATGTCACCATGAAATCCATTTTGAAGTGCAAATCCATTTTGCTCCCCCTTAACATATGCTACGATATTCGAAAACATTTCGCACATGTCGGGATGAGCTAACACGTTAAGTCAAACCATTTGTGATTAATCATTTCCCATATTAAATCACATTTTCTCCCCCATATTAAAAATATTAACTCAATCAATGTTTTTAATATCAATTGATTTAATAGCTTTTTAAGAAAATTTGGGAAGAAAAATGCAAGTCCAATTATCTTCGTGATATTAACAAGCTCCCCCTCAAATTAATGAGGGTGTACTTGAAACGTAAATTAAATACCTTTTAAACACAAGTGTAAGGTATTTATTACGTGCAAAGATCAGATATAAAAATGAATTCACAAGATTAGCAATGTACGAGGTTGGACCTGAATAAAGGAGAACAGCATATGAAAGAAGCACATGGTTCTTGTTCACGAATGTTGGTCACCTCGTCACGTCCCCGAGAAAATTAATTCCCGTTGTTGAGTCAAAGCTTTCCGGTGAAATGCTTGACTTGATTATGAAAAGCGGGTTGCTATCTGAAATAATAGCAAACCATTTTGAGCATGTTTTAAAAGTTTGAACTTCTGCTCGAACTTTATTTACAACCCCGTGTCATTATTGAATGACATTTCTAGGTTCGTAAATATTATCGATTCCAGAAGACATGCTCTTTTTATCAAAACATTTTTGAACACACAATTTTGAAAGATTTAGAAAAACCTTTTGAGAAATTCTCGAAAAATTGTGTTCAAAGTTTTGAAAACCAATTACTTGAGCTTAAGATGTTGAATATCTTATAAAACGAGCTCAAGTCCGAGAAGTTGTAAACTTCCCGTTGTTAAGGATAAGTTTATCATCGGCGATAAACTTTCCTTTTATCTGAAGAACGAGTCCTAAGCTGACATTTACTTAGAAGTCGTGTTCATGAGCTTGAAAACTTTGACTGTTTTAACGGAAAGCTCATGACCGAGAAAGGTTAATTTCTCGTTATGAAGAAAAGTTCTTTTATTTAAAAGATACACTTTCCTTTCTGAGCTTAAAACTTCGAATGTTTTAATACAAGCTCATGACCGAGAAAGGTGAATTTCTCGTTAAGAGGATAAGTTATCATAAAAGATAATCTTTCCTTTATTTTAAATTCGAGTTACAGTCTGACATTTAACTGTAAGTCATATACACGAGCTTAAAACCTTTGAATGGTTTTAATGTAAGCTCATGTCCGAGAAAATTTTAATTTCTCGTTGTAAGGATAAGTTTATCATCGGCGATAAACTTTCCTGCCTTTGAAGAACGGGTTATAGACTGTTATTTATCTATAAGCCATGATGCATGAGCTTAAAAACTTGGAATGTTTTTGATATAAGCTCATGCCCGAGAAAAATGAATTTCTCGTTTTTAGGATAAGTTTATCATCGGCGATAAACTTTCCTTTCTTTGATGATCGAGTTATAGTCTGTGATGTGACTATAAGTCCTTGTGCAGCTTAACCATGAATCCCCTGAGACATTTGTTTCTCTGATATCTGCTTCTTCAGCAACCAAACTCTAAGAGTGTCCTTAGTTGAACGGTACACAACGATTGGACCGCTTCGTTCTTTTGGAACATCAACTTTGGTACCTGCAATCTCATTAGGAATTTGCATGCTTTGACGTGGGTTAGCGATATCAATTATAGAAGCACATGGGGGTTCACAGTTGGCTTTACTTGTGTCAGAGGTGGCCTGAGGGGATGATTCACTTGTCTTAGTTGGCAAACGTTTCCTTTTATAGAAAATCTTAAGTTCAGGCTTAAGTGATGTATCATCCTTTGCAATTTTCTCCCTAGTAGTCTTCGTAGAATCAGAGACTATCCTAGTTAAAGGGCACTCGTTTCCTACAAGAGTAAAAGTTCTACCAGTGGGGCGCCAAACTTTACCAAAGGGTTTGATTTTAGCTATCCACTGGGACTTAATTCTAGCACGGGAGTTCACCTCATCAAGTAATTTCTTGACACAAGCATCATGATTTGCCGTAAAGACACATTTTCTACATGTTTTACAAGTAGCATATTTAATGTCCGAGTAAGATCTAGAATCCCTAGATGATTGATTGATGCTCCTAGGATTGGGCA
Organism: Glebionis coronaria; assembly: GCA_025667525.1. NCBI lineage: Eukaryota > Viridiplantae > Streptophyta > Magnoliopsida > Asterales > Asteraceae > Glebionis > Glebionis coronaria. The sequence continues at coordinate 184,208,533 of CM046881.1, forward strand.
TGCTACGGTTAGCAGTGTTGGGTAAACTAGAAGGCATCTGACTAGGTTTGAAATTCCTATCTCTTACTTGTGTCTTTTGAATAGCTTCCCTTTGACCAAAATCATGGCGCACATCATTTGAACTAGTTCTAGACGTGTTCATTGAACTATTCTTAGGGAAATTAGAGGCAATCATGTGATTAGGTCTTGCTAAAACTGGAGTGATCACATAGGGCCTAGTTGCTGGAGTTACTGGTCTAAAAAGATGAACCAAATCAACTTGGGAGGCAAACCGCGGTCTCGAGGATTGTGGTCGCTCGGATCTAAATGCAGTAGGTTGTCTGACAATCGTTTGTCTGACGAACTGATTTGTAGGCGGTTTCCCCAAGATTGATGGTTTTTCAAGCTTAGTGTCCACACTAGGTCCTCTATTTTTCCTTAACTCGTTTTTCAACGCAGCTATAGCAAAGACCTTTTCCTGTACTTGGGCCTTTAAAGTCTCATTCTCTTTGAGCAAGTTATCTTGGGATGCCAACTTAGATTCAAGCAGTTGAATTTGTTTCAAAAAATTATCCTTTTCAGCTTTAGAATCTAAAACAGTTTGATCCAATTTTCTTTCAAGAACAACGTTTGATTTTTCAAGTTTTTCAAAGTATGTTTCAAATTTGACCGTTTTCTTAGAAAATTCAAGTTTGGCATCCTCAAAATCTTTTGATTGCCGAGCTACGATGGTTTCGAGCTCTTTAATCTTGGAATCAGAATCAGTTAACGAAGCAGTTATAATACAATTATCATGATGTACTATAGCATTTTGAACACTTTCTCCCCTATTATGACTCACATCGGATGAATCATAAGTGGTATTTCTATCACTCTTGTCCATCCCATGTTTGTCATAATTAGGTTTAGAATGCTCAATATGCGGCATGTCATCAGCATATACATCATAACCAACATCACATTGTACCATGTGTGCAGGCTCTTTGTCATAAACGGGCAAGGTGTCATCAAGAAGGATCTCGTGAGCATTCCCTGACGTGCCACTGGTATCATGTTGTCCTCCTGATTCCGTGCTCTTGGCATTGATAGGCTCCAAGTTTTCAACCGTATGACCAGTTTCCTCTTGCATCGAAGAGTCTTTCACTCCATTATCATACCCTTGCTGAAGTCGAGATCTTTCATAAATCGAAGACGAGACCGATGTCATGAGTTTCAAAATTGTATCACGGAAAACGCGAAGCTCGGTATGTGTATCTCGAAGAAACGATTGGCAAATCACTGAACTTTCAGACTTGATGATATTGAATTGGAGGAAAGGCGTGAGTTGTGTCACAAGAGCCTTATAAGCAAGTGACGATGCAGATTGATTAAAGTTGTCACGGTTGAGTTGCTCGGCGAGTTCGGTCAAAGTGGTGAACATTGAGTCAATGAATATATGACGATCTTGTCCAAAGATTGTCACAAATTCACTCCCTCCTTGAATCCTCGAAAGAGTAACAAGATGATATTGAAGCAATTGAAATGAATTTATACCACTTTCTCTAGCCTTGTCGTGCATTTGATGCAAGTCTCCCTCTTTAAGTGTCGATTTTAACGATTCCATTGGTAATCGAGGAAAAATGATGTGGATGTTGTAGTTTGCAGGATTTTACAATTCGATTCAGCTCAAAAGATGTTGACGGCTCAAGCGATTATGAATTAAACCCGATCAAAAATGCCGTCACGTTGACTCGTCACTTTGTCGTCAAATCCGGCCGCACAAACGTTTAACCCGTCAAATGTTTTACGACTTTGGTTCTTTCGAAATATCCGCCTCACCACGATGTACCAAAGGTTAATGAACAAAATTTACTAAACTAAAAATACAAAAGTGACAAATAAGTTTTAAAATAAGAATAAAAAAATTAGCTTGACTTAAAAAGAAATAATAATGAAAAAAGGATAAAAAAAAATAAATAAAAAATAAACTTAACTAAAAATTTTACTTAAAATAAGGTTAGACATCGCAAAGTTTAAAAAGAAAAAAAATAAAGTGTCCGCCCCTTACTGAAGAAAAGAGACGTGGCTTAAAAAAAATTTTGTGGCAGAAAAAAACGTGGCAAGAGTGCACCCACGTATGAACTTAGTAAACTCCGCCTGGTGAATAGAAAAGTCAACTTGCTATCTTTCCTAAATATAAAAGAAATTCATTCGTCTCTTCTAATGTTTCTTCCTCTCTCCTCACAAAATAATCAACAGAGATCTCACAATCTAATCTCAAAAATAAACCTAGATCCAATATCAAGAACAAATCAAGCACATCAAGAATAAATTAAATCTCGATCTTATATCAAGATTTTTTCAACAAGATCTTTTCAACGAGGTCTCGGGTAGGTTTTCTAGTTTTTTTTTTTTTTTTTTGATTTGTTGTCTCTCTCTTCTGTAGCGTCTTTCTGTCGATAAAACGAGTCTGGGTTGTTATTATGTTCGAGAGTGTTCTGGTGAGGGTGGGTCGAGATGAGATGAGATGAGTCTTGGGTCGTGATTGGGACGAGAGTCTTGTGAGTTATTTTAGTTTTCGAGACGGTTTGGTCGAGTCAGGTTCTGTTGGTCAAAAAGAAAGCTTTGAGTCAGTTGAGTGTATTGTTGTTTGGTTGTGGAGTCGTCTGTGAACGAGAGTGTTGATTTTGGGTGGTTGTTTGTGTGAGACGAGCGGTTGTGAGTGAAAGAGTGGTGTGGGTGGTGAGTCAGTCCTGTTGTGAGGGAGTGAGGGTCGAAAATTGTTTGTCTTTGTGTCGAGGTTTGAGTCGGTCCTGTTGTGGTTTCTGGTTTGGTTCGAGGGAGAGAGTGAGGGGTTTGTGGGAGGGTTGTGAAATCGAGTCAGTTTGTAGGGGTGAGTCGAGAGGGTGTAAGGGGGTGTGGGTGAGTCGAGGGTGGGTGAGACGAGGGAGAGTGTTGGGGATTGAGTCGAGAGAGGGAGTCGAGGGTGGGTTGTTTTTGTCTATGCGGAAAAGTCTGACGAGAGGTGTTGTTTTTGTCTATGCGGAAAAGTCCTATTCGGAACTTTTTCCTATTCGGAACTTTTTCCTATTCGGAACTTTTTCCTATTCGGAACTTTTTCCTATTCGGAACTTTTTCCTATTCGGAACTTTTTTCCTATTCGGAACTTTTTTCCTATTCGGAACTTTTTTGTCTATACGGAAAGTTAGCCTACTCGGAAAGATTCCTTATTCTGAAAAATGAAATCGCTCGATCTCAAAAATTGATAGACTGGATGGATTGGACTGTTTTGACTGTTTTGGACTGTTTTGGACAATTTGGACCGATGGACGATATGAAAAAGAATGACTGATGATGATATAAAATAAAAAACTGATGATGATGATATAAAAGAAAGACTGATAAAAAAAATGATTAAAAAAATGACTGATGATGATATAAAATAAAAAACTGATTATGTTAAAAAGAAAAAACTGATTATTTAAAAAATTGATTATAAAAAAAAATCGACACACGTAAAAATAAAACTAATAATAAAAAAAAAATAGATAAAATTGATAGAAGAAAAATAGATAACTTTATTAAAAAAATTTGATAAGATTTATAAAAATTGATAAAAAAAATTGATCGAATGATGAAAAGATGGATAGAAAATTAGAAAAGAAAGGATTTTTACCACCAAATCAAAAGATAAAAAATAAGCAAATCCTAAGATTCAACCATGGCTCTTGATACCAATTGAAGGCCTACGAATTCTAAGGATTTGTTAAATGAAGGATTAGATCTATTGATTAATGGTGGAAATGGTGAAGGAGGAGGTTAGGTGTAGAGAGAGAAAGGAGAGGGAAGAAAAGTAGAGAGAGAAAGTGATTAGATTAATGAAAGTTGTTAAATGAATGAACTAACCAGCCCCCTCCTAACATGCTAGGAGGGGTATATATATAGCCCACCCTACATGTGGGCTATATGGACTATACATTACTAAGTGGACCACGAGCCCATTACATAATTATCGTTGGAGCGACCGATCCTTCATAAATACGTAAAACGTATTTCCAACAAATACGCTCAGTGATATACAATAAAGCATGAATAGGATAAGCATATAACATAATAACAGCGGAAGAAACTAAGTCCCGAGTAACCTGGTTAAGTCTTAATAAAACTGGTTTTATAGTTTGAAAGTCTTATGTTTATCTTATAAAAACTGTTTGTCATATTTTACCATTAGCCAATATAGGTCATGAATATCCACCGTGCATGAATAATTGGAGGGGTGAACTCATCATGCAAATTAGAGGGGCTGCCTCTAATTTATTATACTGGTTTTATGGGTAGGAGGGATCAACTCCTTGTGAAGGATGCAAGGCACACACCACATTCACCATGTAATCCTGAATAAAAACGTGTAACTAGGATGCACCCATACGCCCCACATGATAAATATAAATAAATGGCCAAAAGCTGAAGGGACGCCACGAGCAATCACTCCGCCGTGGTGAAGTCATAACATCAGTGCCTCTAATGTTATGGTTATGGTACCTCCATAACTAGGTGAAACTGGTCATGCATGTATATGGCTATAGGTAATCATATTTAAACATAAGCAATCAAACTCATACTTATACTACGGGAAAACAGTTGGCTGCATACGGGGAAATCCTAATAAGGAAAGAATGTCCATACTGAAAGGACGGGAATCCGTACCTTATGTCCAGTGAACGAGAACGATGAACTGCGAGAATCCTACTTCCGAAACACTAGTGCTACATAAATACGTACATGAAATAAGTATCTGCTTACTACATACATAGCTGGTTTTATGTCATGTCTTAGCTTATTTTATGTGTTCTTACTATGTTTTACTGTTTAAAGCCTTAAACTGTATTAAATCTTATATTCTGTTTAATCTGATTAAGTATTTCTGGTATTTCATGTGTTATTATACTTACTGTGTAATAATAAGTAACTTTCCAAAAATAGCAGGTTTCCTAAAATAGAAAGTTTCCAAAAATAGAAAGTTTCTAAAAACAGAAAGTTACCAAAAATAGAAAGTTTCTAAAAATAGAAAGTTTCCAAAAATAGAAAGTTTCCAAAAATAGAAAGTTTCCAAAAATAGATTTACTGCTTAAAATAGATAAGTTTCTAAAAATAGAAAGTTTCCATAAATAGATTAGCTGCCTTAATTAAATAAGTTTCCATAAATAGATTAGCTGCCTTAAATAAATAAGTTTCTAAAAATAGATGGTTTCCATAAATAAATTAGCTGCCTTATTTAATTAAGTTTCTAAAAATAGAAAGTTTCCATAATTAGAAATAAGCTGGTTAAATAAGCTAAGTAAATAAGCCTAAGTGTTTTCATGATTATTTCCTAAGTCATATGATATATTATATAGTTTAATAATTATTTCATGTAATTTAATTAAACCATAGGTTATAATATTTAATTAAAGTATGACATGTTTTTAATTAAATATATTAAATACTTAGGTTAAAATATGTATTATTAAATATTAATAATATAACCTAAGTCATGTTTAATTAATTAATTATATCCATGGTTTTTAAATAATTAATTAATTATAAGTCTTAATAATATAAATACTTAGGTTAAAAATAATTTCATGATTATTAATAATTAATTAACCTAAGTCATGTTATTAAATTAATCTCATCTTTTTATTAATTTAATTTTTTTAACATAAGTTTATAACATAAACAACTAACATAATCATGATCCGGATCTAAGCCTAAAAACATGCACCGGATATGAAACAACACCGTACCCCGAACCAAATCGGGGTACCCCCTTGCTGCCGTGGGACCCACACGCACAACCAAGACCAAAAGGTCTTGGTGGTGGTCGGCTAAAACAAACCGAACCCCCCTTGGGGTCGGTTGTATCCTGCGGCCCAAAAACAAACACCCCTTAATCAACCCTCTGATTTAATTAATGATCAAAACATGTTAGATCTATGTTTAATTAATGTGTTTTTATAAAAAAACATCACGTGTTCATAATTAATAAAAGATTAATTAAAAGAAAAGGTTTAAAAAGGTTTTACCGTATTCGTGGATCAAGAGGGTGATGAACAAACACGAACAAACAAATAATCAACAAGATCAAAGATCAAGAAATCACCTTGTTGGTGATTTGAAGGTGGCGGCACAAAGAAGGAGGAGAAAAGGGATTTTAGGTTTTCTTGAAATCTTCTGTAAAAATAATTTTGAGTAGTAAAAATCTATTTAACCCCCTCTTAGTAAAATTGGTAATGGGCTTGGCCCATTACCTTGTTTTGGCCGCGGGTAGGGACTCCCCCGTAGGGTTCCCGTACCTCGTTTCGTGTCTTGTTATTTAGTACTCGTTTATGTTTAATTAAATTCGTGTTTTAAATGTTCTCGTTACGTAAATACCATACTCTTATATATTTAATTACGCTCGTATTAAATATATATACGTAATTAATAATAACTCGTGTTTTAATTACGCTCGTGATCTCGTGATCGTATGTTCGTGATTAATTATTGCTACATAATTATTACGTGATCGTGCAAATAAAATACTTATCGTGTTCTAACACGTACGTAATACATAAACTCCTGACACGTAATCGTAATCATGCTATATTAGGAAATTTTTTAACTAGTACGTACGATCCTAAGGGTACTATGCATGGTAAAAGCATGCGGGTTTTACATAATTACATGTGATTTACGAATGACAATAAACATCTTAATATATTTCGAGCATGATCCAACATGATCCCAGTTGTTCTAATTTGATTTGTCTCAGTTGAACATTCTTGTTCTACCACTTATTTCGAGCAACAAACCATTGTAGAGCGCTAAAAATTATGTATCTTGTACCAATAATATGTTGCTAAAATCTCTTTTAGGCATTTCATCAAACACTTTTCATGCATCAAATTTCCAATATAATACGTTGCTGCCATCTCTTTGAAACTGCTTATATGTTGCTACCATCTCTTTGAAACTGCTTATATGTTGCTACCATCTCTTTTAGGCATTTCATCAAACACTTTTCTTGCATCAAATTTCCAATATAATGCGTTGTTGTCATCTTTTTGAAGCTGCTTATTTTACTCAGCAGATACACCAATGCTTAGGTAAAAGCTTGTATATAGAAGAGCCATGGAGTACAAAAAGTGAGGTACACTGATTTCATACTTTCTGAAGATGATTGTTGTTATATAATGAAGACGTGGTGGGTTTTATGTTTTCCGACTATATTTATTGATTTTGGTACTAGCAAATAGGGAGTTTCAGGACAACTTCAATATGAATCGAGTGATGTGCCTGAGGGCCTAAATCGAAGAAGATCAAGTGCTTATTACCGAATCGAACAAGCTAATCGAAGACTTGGTGGATGTTAACGTAGGAGTGTGCGATCGACGGTGGTGGATAACAACATGTGTGACAGCGGTGTTGCGGTGGTGGCCTGGTGGGGTGTGTGTTTCTTACAGGGAGGGAGGGTGTGATGAAAATGAAAATAAAGTGATAGAGGAATTACGAAATTACTGAATTACCCCTCTTTATTAGATCTGAACCATCAGATTGAATTTGTAATCAACGGCTCAGATTTGTTCCCTTCAACTTTTTTTGTTACATGTTCCCTAGGGAACTTTTCTCATCATCAACAATGTGCATAAAATTTATATGAATAGAACTCATAAACTTTTTAAGTTCACACATATTGCTATATTTAATATAAATTTTAAAATCAAACTTTAATGTCCAATATTTACATTATTAAATTAGATCAAATTGAATGTTACAATAATAATATATACTATTATAATTTCAAAATATATTCATATTTTGAAATTATAACTCAAAACTATAAAGATAATATATAAAAATTTTCATTAACTTTTTCAACATAATTGTTAAAATCTCGATCATGATTTTATGAACTTATTATCTTAAAATCTGAAAAAGCAAAAATGATCACGCTCTTAAGTAAGATCGTGATGATATATGATTTTAATAAGATCATATATATTAACTATTGGATTTTAAGATCTCGTTTAATTCAATTTTACTTTTCTCAAAACGTATGTTAAAAAACAACAAAGCTTTATATTAAGTTTATGTCAAACAAGAGGCTAATTGTATTAAATATTTCATAATCATAATTTTGATATATATATTTTAACGTAGACTTTGATCATTATACAACCAATAATAAAAAGACATTATAAAAAAAATCGTAAAATTTCGATTCGATCTTACCATCACGATCTTACACTGATGAAAATAATCGTATATAGAATCACAATTCTAACAACGTTCACATCACAATCACACGACCATTAAAAACTATAAGTTATCATAAAAAATTTCATTTACACAAAAAAAATATATATAAAACAAAAAATTCACCTGTAAAACATTTTTATTGCTTTACACGAATACTTTACTAGTTTAACTAAAAATAATCATTTTCTAAAGCAAACCCAAACACCTCACAAAGAATTTTTTTAAGACACCATTATACTATTTTGAAAATTTTAAAATAGTATAAATATTTGTCAGTAATTATTTTGATTCAAATGTACTCTTAAAAAAACAGAAAATTACCTGTCCTTAAAAAAAAACACAAACAACCATGAGCATATACCTATAATTAAGAATCTTTCCTCCCTCCCTCTATAAACACCAACAAACCTTCTCTCTCCCCTCTTCATTTCCAACTGCTTTTCAAACACACCGCACCAAATTTCCCTTAAAAACACACACACACACACACACCAAACCAAAAACAAAATAAAAATGGTAGTTGGTATGATGAAATGGAGACCATGGCCACCACTTTCATCCAAAAAATATGAAACCAAGATCATCATTAAAAACCTCCAAGGTTTTATAAAAAACACTGATGATCAAGATTATTCCAAAATGGGTGTTGAAGTTATTTGGAAAGGGGGCTATAAAAGCAATAATCCATTGAGTTTTAAAAAAACAAGTGTCAGGAGAAATGTTACTAAAGATGGGCTTTGTAAAAATGATGGGAGTATTATTGAATGGGATGAAGAGTTTGTCACTGTTTGTAATTTTATTGGGTTGAAAGATGGTGGATTTTCTCCATTTCAAGTTTCATTCAAGGTTTTTGATGTAAGTTCTCTTATCAATTTACTACTAGTTTTTACCTTATTAGGCCGTTGACGTGATCATTTCAAAGTTATTTATCGTTTTGAAACTATATTTTTTATAAGAAAAGCTTTAAAAAATAGTTTCTTTTTTACTATTTATATACTAGGTTTCATGGGTCTTGCCCGGGGTTTACAAGAAAAAGAAACAAAATTCTTTGAAGATCATGTATCTAGGGAAAGTTTTTAGTAGATGTCAATTTGATCATAAATATTTATTGTTTTTATCCATTATGAGTCAAATTTATTTCTTTAACTGAAAGTCATAGGCTGGATCAAAAGTGACTGCATACCAGCATATTCAACCTTTTTATACCGAAAAAGGCCTGATTGGTTATAAAAAGGCCTGATTGGTTTAAGGAGAAGATCATTAGTAATAAAGGACTCGGATTTTAGGTAGAACAAATCTTTGTTATCATGATCATAAAATAGTCAGATGGTTCACACCGCCTTTTGTTCTTGATAAAATATTGGTGGTGTGATATGATCCTTTGATGATCAATGATCAATGATCCCCACTCTTTAGGACGAAAGCTAACACGTATAGCTTTATTAGTGGTTTGTTTAAATTAAAGAAAAAAAGCGATACCACGAGCTTTCCAATATTGAACACGAGTTTATGTTGATAAAAGAGAGTGGCCTTTTTAGTATTCTATCGTGTTAAAAAAGCTATATTTGGCATACGAATTATTTATATCTATCTTCTAACGTGCCGTTCCTAATACAGCCACTATGAACAAAGATGATTACTGCTTTTAGGACATATCTTTTGATTAGATTGTAATGGAAATTACAGATGTATATCTTAAGTTATTTTTCTGTTCCTGCCAAAGTTGACTTGGAATAGAGAAATACCTTACCTTAAGGGCTATCAAGCAACTTGTCCCCAAATAACTTTATCATTTATCTACAGAAAGAAGTTTCCTTTGGACTTCTTTTGTCCCTAAAGGTATAAAATAATGCAACTTTATGGGTATTTTATAACCATTTAACAAAAGAATACACAAATGTCTTTATGAAGACTTGAACTCGCAACTTATGTTTCATAGATAGCCACTGACACCTTTGGGCCAAAAGTCAATTTAGTTTTATACTTGTGTCAGCGTTTTTTAATTGATACTCTTGTTCAGGCATTAAATCTAGAACCAAAGAAGAGGCAATTATCTGTCGCAACTGGATCCTTAAACCTTGCGGAATTTGCTTCTAATGCTGAGCACAACACGACTGATATAAATATTCCTCTTTCAGCGCCTAATGGCATCACAGAATCTGGACCTGTACTTTCTGTAAGTGCCTTTGATCGTTGATTTAAGCTTATACTTCTTAGCGTGTATTAATCTTTGTCTATTATATATGCAGGTATCTCTCAGCCTGCAGGAGCTCAGGAATGCAAATGAGAGTACAGAACAAGCACAAAGATCCGTTATACCTCTTCCACTGTCACCTGGCAATGGAGAAGGGTCATCGAGTGATAAAGATGAGCCCTCGGGTCTCAAAGCTGGCCTCAGAAAAGTCAGTATCTTTAGGGCAATATCAGTAAATCGGGCTAAAAAGGCATGCCGTGAAGAAGAGGGCAGTGATGGAAAGAGCTCAGTCAGAACTTCTGATGCTGACTACCCATTTGACACCGACTCACTTGCAGAAGAGGAAGTTGATTCAGAGGAAGTAAAAGATGCTGATTCCATTGTTAGGAAGTCTTTTAGTTATGGAACCCTGGCTTATGTAAATCATGCTGGAGGGTTATCTCAAATTAACTCGAGTTCTAGTGAGGACGAGGATTGGCTATACTACCGAAATTTCAAAGAAAACACTGATTTTTCTAGTCCATCTGTCATTGATCCCTCAGAAACACTAATTTTGAAACGAAGCATCTTCCCATGGAGGAAGAGGAAATTGAGTTTTAGATCTCCTAAAGCCAGAGGAGAACCGCTTTTGAAAAAAGATATTGGAGAAGAAGGTGGGGACGATATAGATTTTGATCGCCGAATGCTCAGTTCTTCTGATGAGTCGGCTTATGGGGTAAATGTTATGCAATATTCATCCTATCTTTGTATGATATTATACTGGTGTTGACTTTTTGTTATTCACAATTTTGCAGCGCAAAAGTGACGAGGACACGAATACAAACAGATCTTCAATCTCTGAATTTGGAGACGACAATTTTGCTGTGGGTAGTTGGGAAAAGAAAGAAGTTATAAGCAGAGATGGGCAAATGAAACTCAAGACCCAAGTTTTCTTTGCTTCTATTGACCAAAGAAATGAAAGAGCCGCAGGCGAGAGTGCATGCACAGCGTTAGTTGCAGTTATAGCCGATTGGTTCCAAAACAACTGGAACGAAATGCCAATTAAGTCACAACTCGATAGCCTAATCCGAGAAGGTTCATTAGAATGGAGAAATCTCTGTCAAAATGAAGTTTATAGAGAGCGGTTCCCAGATAAGCACTTTGACCTTGAAACTGTCCTCCAAGCTCAGATCCGTAATCTTGCTGTTGTCCCTGATATATCTTTTATTGGGTTCTTTCAACCCGAGGGGCTTGAAAAGGGTGATCTTCATTTTCTTGATGGTGCTATGTCGTTTGATAGCATATGGGAGGAGATCAGTAAAATCGGGTCAAACTATACTCACAGTATGAACCCATTGGTGTACATTGTAAGCTGGAATGACCATTTTTTCGTGTTGAAAGTTGAACAGGATGCATACTACATTATTGACACGTTGGGAGAACGGTTGTATGAGGGGTGCAATCAGGCTTATGTGTTGAAGTTTGACAAAGATACGACAATTGAGAGACTGCCGGTTGATACTCAGAAGTCAAGTGAGAAGCCGGAAGATGAAAAAGTTCAAGAAAGTGAAAGCAAGGAAACCTCATCGGCTGTTATAAGTAGTGAGATAGACAAAGTGGAGTCTATTGTGTGCAAAGGAAAAGAGTCGTGTAAGGAGTATATTAAGAGCTTCTTGGCTGCTATCCCAATAAGAGAACTACAGGCCGATCTCAAGAAAGGGTTAATGACATCATCAACACCAGTTGTCCATCATCGCCTGCAAATTGAGTTTCACCACACCAAGCGCTTCCAAGAGATACAACCTGTGCCCTGTGGCGGTGAGTTCGTTTTTGTTGAAGCAAGCACCGAGACAATGGCTATTACCGTATAATATATTCCTGCTTAACTGTTTTTTAGCCTAACAACTTGCCTCCTTTCCAAAAGACGTGTTTTTACACGAACAGGTTTATAAGTGAATCCTGTTCGTGTCCTCTTATCCAGTATGTGATACACGTCATGCGTTTTTGTATGAGTGAAGTCCTTAACATTACCTCTTAGATAAGTCTATGATGGAAGTCCTATATGTAAATGTCTTATAGTAATACATACAAATCTGTTAAGTATTCAGTGTTGATAACATGCTTCTGTTTGTGTGCTTCATTTTTCTCTTGCTGCAAATTTGGCAACAGCCTCCTCTTTGATTGTTACGTCTTTTTCCTTGTTAGGCCGGCATCATTAACTTATACTTATGTCTAAAGGATCCAGGGCTGTCTTATGGTTTTCGGTGGCCCTAGGCAAAAACATTAAAGAGGCCGTTTGACACTTGTAAATTAAAAAGAATACGTTTATAAATTTGTATTATGACTCGTACATGTTTAATATTATATGTATCTATATGCGGAACTACTAAAAATGTGGCCCTTCTTAACTGGAAACTGGAGGCCTTGTGTGGCGGTACCTATTGCACACCCGTCCGAGACCCCTCCGAAAGGATCATTGCTATTGAGAGAAAACCTAGATAATGAATATCCCTATCACGTACAAATTCTTCAATATATATTCAAAATCGAGTAAAATGCATATCATCATTGTGGTTTTTCATTTTTGCATATATCCTCCCGGTCTTCAATAAGTGCAGGCGGGGTTTGGGTTATTTTTGTAATCTGATATAACAAGCCAACAAACATTGGAAAGATAGAAATATGTGTTAATGTTGGAAGGATGCAAAAATATGTTCTTGGTAATTGGGGAAGAAGACAGACAAAAAGACAAAAATGACCTTTTATTTAGGGGTGAGCAGAAACCGAACCGCGAACCGCAAAACCGCAAAAAACCGCAAAAACCGAATCGTAGAAACCGCACCACGACAAAAACCGACGGTTTGGTTTTAAGAAAAAGGAAAAACCGCAACTGCGGTTCGGTTGCGGTTTTTGCCCGTAAAACCGAACCGCAAAACCGAACCGCACCACACAATAATTATTTTATACTGAAAAACGTCACATCAACTATTTGTGCGAGTTATAAGATTTCTAGTGCAAATTATCACTAATATTCATATAAGTTATTAGTAAAGTGTTTGTTAGAGTCAATTTATGCATTGTTATAACTGAAAAAAAATCAACATTTTAAACAAAAAACCGCAAAAAGCCACGATTATTATATAAGTCACAAGTAATGGTTCGGTGCGGTTAAAAACCGCAAAACCGCAGAAACCGAAAAAAAAAAACGCAAAACCGAAACCGCGGTTTTTGGTTCGGTGCGGTTTCTATTTTTATAAAAACCGCAAGTGCGGTTGTGGTTCGGTTTTAGTTAAAAACCGCATCAAACCGAACCATGCTCACCCCTACTTTTATTAAAAGTGAGTAACGGTCAAAAGTTAACCCTGTTAAGTCAAATGATGAAAATGAACCAAAACCTACTTGTACAAGGAGGACGCCTGCACTTATTGAAGACCAGGGAGGATATCTGCAAAAATAGAAAACCCCAATGACCATATGTGCATTTTACTCATTCAAAATTAATATATATATTAGGAGTGAGCATGGTTCGGTTTGGTGCGGTTTTTGACTAAAACCGAACCGCAACCGTACTTGCGGTTTTTATAAAAATAGAAACCGCACCGAACCAAACACTGCGGTTTCGGTTTTGCGGGCTTTTTGCGGTTTGCGGTTTTTAACCGCACCGAACCATTACTTGTGGCTTATATAATAATTGTGGTTTTTTGCGGTTTTTGGTTTAAAATGTTGATTTTTTCGGTTATAACAATGCATAAATTGACTCTAACAAACCACTTTACTAATAACTTATATGAATATCAGTGATAATATGCACTAGAAATCTTATAACTCGCACAAAATAGTCCATGTGACGTTTTTCAGTATAAAATAATTATTTTGTGGTGCGGTTCGGTTTTGCGATTCGGTTTTATGGGCAAAAACCGCAACCGAACCGCAATAGCGGTTTTTCCTTTTTCTTAAAACCAAACCGTCGGTTTTTGTCGTGGTGCGGTTTCTACGGTTCGGTTTTTGCGGTTTTCTGCGGTTTTGCGGTTCGCGGTTCGGTTTCTGCTCACCCCTAATATATATATCTGTGTAGATAACAATCAGAAGTTCAGAACACATACAAATTATCTGTAGTGTTATGAACAAAGTTCAAATAGAAATACTTATGATACAACTTAATTCAGATAAAGAGAATAGATTACCATAAAACCATAAAAGTACTGTATAAAATGACAAAAGAATGCATACAAATATTCAAACACAATTTATCATCAGTTTAAAGCACAATGGAACCAACATCAAATCATGAATAAAATGACAAAAGAATGCATACAAATATTCAAACACAATTTATCATCAGTTACAATGATAATGACAAAACACTCACCAAAGGACCAACAAGAAGCATCAACAACAAATAGGACATATGATTAGTCCATTCTCATTACATTCCAAACACTTCTCTGTCGAATCTCCGTCGCCGGAATCCACTTTCCGACTCCCACTACAACTACAACAAACCACAAACCGAACTCCCGCACACCCTTCACACGGCCCATCCGACAAATTCACCGGAATCCCAGCCAAAAGTGGCCGAAACTTCCCTTGTTCGTGCAACCTCAACACTTCCTCAGCTCCTCCAATGTACCTCCCCTTTATAAATAACCGTGGCGGCACCACTTTTCCACCCAAAATCCTCCATAATTCATCCCTAAAATCCAAATGCATAGATAAATCGCGCTCTTGGTATATTACCTTAAAACTCTCTAGCAAAAATCTAATACTAGAACAATCCTCAAACGTCTTCCGTATACTTCTAAACCCTGTCGTATACAAAATAACCGAATCACTCCCACCCGGAGGACAAATACGCTCAAACTCCATAAGAGGATTAGCGATTTCATCCAATTTCATCGATTTCAACGGCCTTTCTTCATCCGAATCATCCACATCACTCTTTACCAACACTCTATTTTTCCTCTGTTCTTCTTCTTGTGCCTTAACTTCCATAACAACTTGTTCAAAAGCAGCTAACAAATTCGGGTCAAAAAGGGTACTCGAATCCAAATCAGGGGGCCGGAAAGACGAGATGTCAATCTCAGACAAAGGAACATTCCCACCAACCTTAATCTCATCACAAACCATATCATTAACTGGCCGAACATTTTCCTTATCTTCAAAAACCTCATCCGAATACTCAGACCCGTATTCGTCCTCTAAATCCTTCATTAACTCCGAAACATCGATTATTTCGTGTTCTTGAACCTCAGGTTCAACTTCCACTTCCACATTACTCTCATTAAAATTTTCTTTTTCTTCCTCAGGAACAAAAATTGTTTCTTTTTTACTACTCGGCTTCGTAAAGAAGGTGTCGATAAACCCATCTGCCGCGTTAACATGAAGAATTCTTTCGGGTTTTAAGTATCCGATTGTTTTGATCGTTTTCAGCTTCTTTAAGAGCTTACCCTTAACACTCTTCATAATTTAATCAAATGTTCTTGCTACTGAGATATATATACAGAATCTGTATGTATAGATTAGTCAAGAACATAAAATCCTATTTATTGAATTGAGATAAAAATGGGAATAATTTTGGGGTTTAGAGTGAAGAGTGTTGTTGGTTTGTTTTTTATGTTTAACGGCTATAAAAGATTAAGGTGGCTAAATTTTAAATTTCGTGATGGTAGAGTGTGGTGAGGTCCACTGAGAAGCGGTGTGGGATAGAATATGACCGTTGGATGGAGTTGACTAGACACGTGTAGGGTGATGGTGATGTGACGGGAATGCTTTATGCTATAGTAGGTAACGGTCGAACGTAAGGGCCTAGTGTGACTTTTTGTTTAGTACTTTGCCATCTATCATTTTTATTGTATTTTTTATGTGTTTTCGTAGGTCGCGGTTTACGTGTATAGTGAAATTAAAATTTTACGAACGTAATGATTTTAAACGATTATATATATTTTTTCCAAAAAAAAAAGGTGAAGATTGGCGGGAACACCTTAACCCCGGGTGCCTTTTGGCACCAGCCATTGTCCACTCCACAAGGAATAGCTCCGGCAACTCTCCTGACCCAGAGGAGCAACACCTGGAGTGAGACGAGCCGAGACTCGACCCTCGAGTTGCACAATGTGCTCTGTTTATTGTAAAATGAGAAGATTAGATTTATTTAATATGTTATTAATTGTGATGGTTTTTGAGTTTGTACGACGTGTTTAGTTTGTTGTAAAAGGGGGATGAGAGGTGTATCTAATATGTTATTGTATTAATTTTCTTTGTACATTATGTATTGATATGTGTAAAAATTTTATTTTTTATTTTTAAGCTTATTTAATTTGTACATCATGCATTACAACGTGTAAGTTGATTTTTAATTATTTTTTTGGGTAAAAGGGAAGAATCATTAAGTACAATGGAACACGGCTGAAGTACCGTGTTAACCTCAAGGAGACCTTGAACTACAAGATTATACGACATGCCATATAATCAGCTATTACAAACGATAAAACACCGATAGGAAAAAACCACTTATAGGTACACAAACAAAAAACTCGCTCCATAGGCTAATTAAGCAGGTTAGCTGAAAGCCTCCATTGTTGAACCAATGAAGCAACATTACTCGTCTTTTTCCACCGGCATGATATGAGTTTGAGCCGAACCACATTCTTAATATCCGCGACCACCTGACTAACCGATCTCGTAACATGCTTAAAAGTTCGGTTATTTCTTTCCTGCCATATACTATAAGCAGTAGCAGCCACGACCAGCTTAGTGACAACACTTTTAGTTGACTTTTTACTAGCAAACAGAAGGATATCTTGTATAATACCATCAATAGAAGGTAACGATCTCGGTAACCCCGCAACATCTTTAACTTCCAACCAAACCTGTCTTGCAAAAGGACAATAAAAAAACAAATGTGTATGTGAATCTAAAGTTGACTCACACAAAGCACATTTAAGGGTTGTTAAATCCACATGATCCCATTCATGTAATCTATCTTGAGTTTTGAGGCGACGTTAAATAATCAACCAACGGGTAAAAGCGTGTCTCGGAATGCAACCCGTGAACCAGACCACATAATACCATCCAACCTTAACCTCCCTAGGCCGAAAGACATTCCAAACAGCAAGAGTAGAAAACGGTTCCGCCTTACCATTTTTATCCCTTCACTCCAAAATATCCGAACATCCCTCACTTAAAGCTGGAACAGGAATATTAGCAATCACAGGATATTTGTTAATCCATTCGTTAGGCCAAGTAAATTGACCATCCACCACAAGCTCCCTGACCTTCGTTTGTTTATCAAACCCTGCACGAAAAATATCCCGGCTAGAGATATGTTTAGCTAAGGGGCTAGCATGCCACCAGGTGTCATACCACGCCAGAGTGGATCTACCGTCGCAAATTTTGTGACAAATGGATGTACGTAAAAATGGTCGAAGTTGTAGAATTTTACGCCAACTCCAAGTCATGTTACCTCTACAGGGAGCATCCCAAAAACTTCACCCCTTCAAGTTGTATGCATGGACCCATCTAACCCATAACGAGTCCTTATTAGAAATGAGTTTCCAAACATGAGACACCATTAACACTTGGTTGAAAGGAGCAAGACGACGAATACCAAGACCTCCTTCATTCTTAGGCAGGCAAACAACTTCCCATGAGACCTTAGCTTTACCCATACTAGACCCACCATGGTACCAAAGAAATGACCTCATATGTTGTTCAATTTCGAGCAGAACACGAGCAGGAAGAATAAAAACTGCTGCCCAATACACATGAAATGAGGCCAACACCGAATTGATAAGTTGGATACGTCCCGCCCTAGATAAAGATTTATTCTGCAATCCCTTGATTTTCTTTTGGGTTCTATCAACTAACTCCTTGCATTCCCGGTAAATCAGCCTAGATGAAATTAAGGGAAAACTGATGTGTCGAGGAAACGTCGATGCATTTTAATTAGATACGATATAGGACAAATTTAGGAAATTACCCTTAGGAAAAGGTAATAATCCATAAATAAGTCGAAGATGGATTTAATTAAACACGTTGATGATCCAAGTTCGTTGTACACGAAGATCAAGTGAATTTGAGACGTTTTGTTTCAATTTGGACAATCGATTTGAATGGGTTTTCGGTTTTAAACTAAAATTACTCCTACAATTTTTTAATTAATTAAATCCTAAAGTGCATGAATCGTTCCTCATTTTATTTCTCTAAAACAATTATTTAAAATTCAAACTATTTAAAATATTTAAAATTTACACTATTTAAAATTAATTAAAACTTAATCTATTTAAAAAAATACTTTTACACTATTTAAAACCTTTATTTAAAAATAATTTTTTAAAAAATAATTAAATCTATTTAAAAATTAACTTTTACTTTTAAACTAAACAAAATCTATTTTTAAAAACTATTTTACTTAATATCTAAATTAATTAAAATCTAAAAACTCATTTTTAACTTTCTAAAATCACTAAAATATATTTTATTTTGTTTTGCAATCATTTATTATTTTTAAAACTATATAAAAGTAGATAAAAAAGATTTAAAGTTAAATAAAATTGAAACTATGTATTAAACAATTACACAAGCTGACAGTCACCTTAATTAAACTATACTAGCAGGGGACCCGCGCGATGCGGCGGCGGGTACCCTGTGACTAAATTTTTTTGAGAGTGAATGCTATTCGGTTATTTGTTTTTCATATCAACAATTTATAATTTATAGATGACGATAGTTTTCAACTAAAAACATGTCTCAAAAACGTAGTAAATTTGATATTTAGATATTATTACTTGTGGCGTATATGTAATATGTAATATAACTTTATTTTCAGAACTTAATTAAACGCGAGAATTGACATAACCTCTTTTGAACATTTGAATGAGAAGATCAACCTAAAAGTAGTTTGTACATATGATTGCAAGGAAAAAGGGAGAAAAATATGATACATGAGATTTGTACAATGTGTTGTTTTGTTTGTAAATTGTGGTGATGAGGTGTTTTAATTGTACTATTAATTATGTTTTAATTACGTATAATTAAATTTATATATATTAGAGATATAAAGTTGTACATATGCATTAAAATCTTGTATTACTTAAATTTCATTTTCTTGGCTGCACTAATATGTTGTACATTATGTTGTATTTGTTGTACTACTTAATTTTTTGTATTAAATGAAGAGAGATGGTCTAATCTCTTTTATAAGATAATATGATTAATTAAAAGAGATGCAAGTAAACACAAATATGAGCTAGTCTAGATGGTAAGTGCGTTTAGCCTGTGACCAGGAGGTCACAGGGTCGAATCCTCTTAGAGACATTTTTTATGAATAATGTTTTTGACAATTAATATGAATTGGAAGTCACAGGAATGACTTTTTGTAGTGTAATTTTTGGACTGATAGGAATCCGTATGAGACTTAACAGACTAAATGAGTCTGTTAGTAATTTAATTCAACAACTCCAACAATTTATCAGCAAAGTAGAATCAATAACAAGCTTATACTAGCACATTTTTAACCAAGTTAAGTTCACACTAAACAGATCAAATGATCTGTTACCTATAAATACTCAGCAATGATAAAAAATTAACAGCAACAAGATTATAACCAAGAAGTTATACAAATTACCAATATCCAAAAACTAATAAGGCAGACTTTATCAGTATCACTACATAATTTCAGCAAACTATTTAAGATAGATAACACAATATAACTCTATCAGAATACAGCAGAACAAATAAAATTCAGCAAGCTTGACTATATTTCAGCTAAATATGAAAGCACTAAGCTCAAATCAGTGTACAAAACTTGAACAAGTAATCCATATAAAAACCTATAAATCCAGCAAGCAAATACTATGACCACATCTCAGCAAATTCAGACAACTAATATATCATCAATTAAACATGCCAGATTTAAAAGAAATCTGATGAAATCTCACAAACTTGCATCTAAACTTCACTTATTCAGATTAAACCAAATCTTTTTATTAAAAATATTACTCAAAACCTTGCATATAAAACCTCTCTAAACAGATTTATCCCTTGTGCAATATTATCCAATACTCATTTTAAACAGATCTATTATCGGATTAAAAATGACATTATAACCCTATTCCATCTAACAAGCGCTCCATTAAAATCATCTAACAGATTCATTTAAAGTAAATAAAAACAACTTAAAAGGAATAAAAGGACTTAAAACCTTTTGTAGATCGCCATTGGGAAGAAGATTTGCGCTGAGCAATCTTGTTTGACCGAATCGAGAACACCTTTCGTCATTCATCGAAATCACCTTCGAACCCCATCCGAATCACCATTATCACCATCATTCGAACATGTTCCATAAACAACAGCTAACAGTAGCTATTTTTAATGTTGGGAATCTAAACTTGTTAGATTCCCTGTTCATTGATTTAAACATAATTAGGCTGATAGATAGTCCCTTGCCTGTGCCTAGGAGGCAGGCAAGTTTCACAAGACTCACAGAGATCCGAATCTCTGTGAGCAACCTCAGAGGAGTCCATGTCAGAGACATTGTCAGAGAAGTCGAAGATTACCTGAAGACATACTCCTTGGCTGTGATGGATAACAGCCAAGATGTATTAGGGACTCTGAGGGGTTGAGAGTTGACAGGGGTGGCAATACCCTGATAACTCTCAGCACACTTTGGACATGCCATTTGTGTGTTCGAGAATATGAAGAATAAGGAAACTGTTTTGGACAACTGTTCCTTAAAGCATAATGGAAGACTACCAAGAATAGAAGGACATCATGTGACTGATGTGGGAACTTGTAAAAGTTGTGTAGTCGACATCAAGTACTATTCAAGTCAAACTCGTAACACTATAAATAGGATGTGTATCCTTGCATTAAGATTCAACACTTTGCAATATTAAGAACATTAGTGCGTGTAACTTAGTGAATCAAACAACTACGACTGTATTCATAAGTTAAGGTTTATTGTTGTTCAAAGTGTGCACAACACATTGTCATCAAACGGTGTTATCCATAACACTTGTAATTCTTTATTATACAATAATAAGATTACGTTTGAAAAGTAATACCTTGTGTTGATTAAGTTAAGATTAGGGTTTCTCGCATTGATTAGGGACTTTCAATTGGTATCAGAGCGGTGTTTGATATTAAAACCTTCAAGAAACATCGTTCTCCGTTTTAAAATCAAGATCCACCATGCCGGAAACCTCTAGCCCACACTCACCTTCCAGAAATCCATCTTCACCAAGACTTACCGCCCCACCAAATGACGATGATCTACCCCAACTTCTTGACTCAAGAGGTGGATCACACGTAACCAGTGTACCAGTCTTTGATGAAGAAGACTTTGCCAGTTGGAAGAGTCAATTTCTTGTATACCTTGATGGACTTGAACCTTTTCTCTTAGAAATTTTAGAAAATGGTCCATATATTCCCATGGCTCTTACTTCTACTGAAGAAAACCCTCTTCCCAAGCCTGTCAAACAATGGACCGCAGCTGATAGGAAATTAGCAAACCAAGATAAACGTCTCAAAAGCATCATAATTTCCTGTCTTCCAAAGCATATCATGAAGTCTGTCATTCAGTGTCCCACAGCTAAACAGATGTGGACAGACCTCATTCTTGGCCATGAAGGACCCTCTGAAACAAGAGAGACAAAGATTCAGGCACTCAGACTTCAGTTTAATGCCTTTAAGTCTCTTGAAGGTGAAAAAGTTCAGCAAACCTATACTAGGCTGAAGATTCTTCTAAATGACCTCGCTATGAATGATGTTACTATTGGTCAAGCTGAGATCAATGCCACTTTTGTCAACAGCCTTCCAAGAAAGTGGCTGAGCATGAATCAGACTCAGAGAGCTAACAACTCAATCAAAAATGATACTCTTGCTCAGCTCTATGGAAAGTACAATTATGAAGAAGGGCTGATCGATACTATCTACAAATCAGAGACTGAAAGATTTGTAGTCCAAGGAGCATCCTCCAAAGCTTTGATCTCTGCAACACATCCTATTGACAGCGATTCTGATATGGAAGAAGATACTCGTAGCAGCCAAGAGTTCTTGTCAGACCTCAATGCAGAATTTCATGAAAGAGCACTGCTAGCCAACCAAAGAAGATACTACAAAAGATCTGGAAGAGTAGGATCAGCTAGCAAACCAACTGACAGGTCAAAAGAAACATGTTTTGCCTGTGGAAAGCTTGGACATTTTCAAAAAGAATGTCCCTCCACCAAAACATCCTCACCCTCTTATCCATCATCTTCATCCAAACCCTACAAGTTCAAACAACATAACAACTCATCTCAATCCAATTCTTCAGACACTGAGAAGAAAGATTACAAAAATAAGTACAAGGCACTTAAGGCTGAGTTAGAAAAGATGAACTTGAAGATTGAAGCTATGTCCAAAAAGAAAGGTGGTGAGAAAAAGGCTGAGAAAGGGTTGGTTGCTGAAACCTATGATTGGAATGATGAACCATTAACTTCAGATGAAGAAGACACCACAAGGGTCAGGGCTTTTATGGCAATAGCTGATGATGAACCAGCTGTTGGAAAAGGTGATGCAAGATCAGGACAATGGGTCGACATCACAATGAAAAAGGTACACAGGCTTCTTTCTATGTCTGATTGTGATGAACGTAAGCATGTTCTTGATTACACCATTGTTGACTTACACTTTGTTGAGGAACAAAGGAAAAACCTACTTGACAAGTTTCACTCTGTTAAAACTGAAATGATTAATGCTAAGGCTGAATGTGATACTCTCAGGCGGGTTAACTTAGAGAAAATATCCCTGCAAAATGAAGTAGCTAGATTAACCTTGAAAAACATAGCTTTAAATGACCAAGTCACTGAATTAAACAAAGTTATTGAAAAATGGCTGTGTGCTAGGTTTACTATAGATGAATTGCTTAGGGATGAAGTGCCTGCTGACTTGAACAGGGATATAACTGCTAAGCATAAAAAGCTGAGGATTATCACCAAACCCAAAGACATTGTCTTTAAATCTACAGAGACTATTCATATGTCAGACACCTCTTTGACTAATGACCCTGTCTCTAAAGATGTGGCTGAGCTTCCACCCTTGCCCAAACTCTCTGGAGTTGAACCTAGCAGTTCTTCTAGATCTGCTAAGGATGAACTTAAGATAGATATTGAGAATCCTCCAGCTAAAGTTTTTCGTGTGCCTGCTAAACCAACTGGTAAACAAGTAGCTTTTAAGCCTGTTTCTACTAAGGCTGTGAATAAGGTTGACCCCACCACTGAAGATCGCCTGTTGTCTCTTATGAAAGAAGTAGAACTCTTGAAACAACACATTAAGCCTTCCGCTGAATGCTCTACTTCTCATGAACCTAAGTCAGTCCTAGGTGAACCCAAAGGGGAAAGATTAATCAAACCTTATTGCAATGTTTGTAAAAATTCTCACCACTCGACCTTAGATCATGACAGACACATGGCAGCTAAAAGAGCTAAGACACCCTCTAGGGACAGACCACAGAGTTCCAAAAGACAACAGGGAAATTACAATTCTTATCCTCCCTGTAAATTCTGTGGGTTCACAGACCATCACTCAGACGAGTGTGGTGACTTCCCTGGGTGTGATATCTGTGGGAGTTATAACCATGAAACAATGAACTGTCCATCCCAACGCCAAAAGTTTTTCAGGAACACAAGAGTTGCTAACAAGCAATTCAGGGAACCCACTGGAAAGTGGGTTCACCATAGAAACTAATCTGTTTCTATGTATCTGTGCAGAAATATCTCAAGGAATCGGTATGGTATCTAGATAGTGGCTGTTCTAGACACATGACAGGGATTCAACAATACCTGCACAGATACTCAAAGGAGCCAGGTCCCAAAGTGGTGTTTGGAGATAACTCTTCAGGTGACACAGAAGGATATGGCTTAGTGAATTGCAATGGGATCACATTTACCAGGGTTGCATATGTGAATGGTCTTAAGCACAATCTTATTAGCATCAGCCAGTTATGTGATGCTGATTATAAGGTTTTGTTTACTAAGACTCAGGGAACCATATTCAACAAAAATAATGATGTTGTGCTGGTTGCACCTAGAAGAAGAGATGTTTATGTCATCAACATGGCTGTGTGCTCTGAAGACAGCTCAAATTGTTTTCTTGCCAAAGCCTCTGAAAGTGTCAACTGGCTGTGGCACAAAAGACTGTCTCATCTCAACTTCAAGAACATCAATAAGATAGCCACTCAAAACTTGGTTGCTGGTCTACCTTCAGTAATGTTTTCCAAAGACAAAACTTGTTCTGCCTGTGTCAAAGGAAAACATCACAGGTCTTCATTCAAGACTAGGCAATCATTCTCTATTGACAAGTGCTTACATCTCCTTCACATGGACTTGTTTGGGCCTGTCAAACCTCAAACCATTAATCACAACAAATACACCTTGGTCATAGTTGATGAATTTTCAAGATATACATGGGTGTTCTTCCTCAGAAGGAAAAGTGATGCAGCTGATGCCATCATGTCCTTCATCAGACAAGTGGAAAATATGAATGAAGTTAGAGTCAAAGCTCTAAGAAGTGATAATGGTACAGAATTCAAGAATCATCAACTTGAATCATTTTGTGATGAAAAAGGGATTTCACAGAACTTCTCTTCAGCTGGCACTCCTGAACAAAATGGTGTGGCTGAAAGAAGAAATAGGACTCTGATTGAAGCAGCAAGAACTATGTTAAATGGTGCAACCTTACCAAAGCAATTTTGGGGAGAAGCTGTACACACTGCCTGCTATACTCAAAACAGATCAATCATTGTCAAAAGACATGGCAAAACCTCCTATGAAGTTTTCAGAAAAAGATCTCCAGACGTCAGCTATTTTCATGTGTTTGGATGCCCTGTGTTTATTTATAACTACAGGGATAAACTTGGAAAGTTTGATGAAAAGGCTGATGATGGATTCTTTTTGGGATACTCTCCAACAGCCAAAGCCTTCAGAGTATTCAACATCAGAAGACAAGAAGTAGAAGAAACTTTCCATGTCAGATTTAATGAAGATGATGAAGTCATACAGAGAACAGGAACAGAGGGTGATGAAGTAGATTTTAATGAAAATATTTCTTTCCCAAGTGATGAGTTCACAGAACCCAGACCTACCAGTCATCACCACTCCAACACTCTCACTCCTTATGTTCCTGCTTTTGATCCTCTGTCTACTCACAACATAGAAGTTCCTACCTCTCAGGGACTTGATGAAGAAGAACCTCAAATCTCTGATGGTCCTTCTCATGATATTAATGACTCACCAATTCTTCAAAACTCTGAAGTTGCTCCTGCTGATAATGAAATTGCTTCCCTTGATGTGGCTGAAGAAGACTCAGACACTGAAGTAGTTTTTGAAGAAAGCCCTCCTAGTCAGCAGGATGAGATTCAAATTGTTCCAGCTGTGCCCTCAAGTACCCCTGTTCTTGAAACTCCAGCTCCTCAAAATAAGTGGTCAAGAGATCAACACATTCTTCTTGTCAACATTATTGGGGAACCAAATGCAGGGGTCACAACCAGACAGCGAATCCAAGACTCTGAGTCAGCCTCAGCCAATGAATGTCTATTTGCTGAATTTCTTTCTCAAATTGAACCTAAAAGAGTTGCTGAGGCTCTGGTAGAAGATGGATGGGTAGCTGCTATGCAAGAAGAAATCAATCAGTTCAAAAGGAACAAAGTTTGGACACTAGTGCCAGCTCCACCTGGAAAGAATATCACAGGCACTAGATGGATCTATAGAAACAAGATGGATGAAATTGGGAACATCATCAGGAACAAGGCAAGATTGGTAGCACAGGGATACTCTCAGACTGAAGGAATTGATTATGATGAAACTTTTGCACCTGTTGCTAGACTTGAAGCCATCAGAATCTTTCTTGCTTATGCTGCCTATATGAACATCACTGTCTATCAGATGGATGTAAAGAGTGCCTTCCTCAATGGTGATTTGGCTGAGGAAGTCTATGTTGCTCAACCTGAAGGATTTGAGAGCAGCGAGTTTCCCAACCATGTGTACAGACTTCACAAAGCAATGTATGGTCTGAAACAAGCTCCAAGAGCATGGTATGAAACTCTTTCAAATTTCTTATCTGAAAACAAATTTGTCAGGGGTTCTATTGATAAAACACTCTTTACCTTCAAGGACAAGAGTGATTTCATCATTGTGCAGATTTATGTGGATGATATCATCTTTGGGTCAACAAATGTCAATCTTAGTAAACGTTTTGCTAAATTAATGACCAAGAAATATGAGATGAGTATGATGGGTGAATTAACTTACTTTTTGGGTTTTCAAATTAAACAATGTCCTAAGGGAATTTCTATTTGTCAAGAAAAGTATGTTAAGGATTTACTTAAAAAATATGACTTGGCTGATTGTGCCTCAGTGAAATGTCCCATGCTTCCACCCAACAACTTGGGCCCTGATGAGTCAGGGGTCTCTGTCAATGAGACTTTATATAGAGGCATGATTGGGTCACTGATGTATCTAACAGCCAGTCGTCCAGATATCCAATTCTCCACATGTCTCTGTGCAAGGTACCAAGCTAACCCAAAAGAATCCCATCTAGTGGCTGTTAAGAGAATTTTCAGGTATCTCAAAGGAACACCATCCCTAGGACTATGGTATCCAAAGGAATCAGGCTTTGATCTCAAGGCCTATTCAGATTCAGATTATGCTGGATGCTGTATTGACAGGAAAAGTACTTCAGGCAGCTGTCAAATCCTAGGAGGAAAATTGGTTGGATGGAGTGCTAAGAAGCAAAACTCTGTGGCTATGTCTTCAGCTGAAGCTGAATATGTCGCTGCAGCCAGCTGTTGTGCTCAGGTGCTCTGGATGAAAAGTCAACTGGCTGACTATGAAATCTTGTATGACAAAGTGCCAATCTTTTGTGACAACACCAGCGCCATTGCCATATCCAACAACCCTGTTCTTCACTCTCGTACCAAACACATTGATATCAGGTATCATTTTATCAGGGATCATATTATGAAGGGAGATATTGAGCTGCATTTTGTTCCCACAGAGCTGCAACTAGCTGATATCTTTACAAAGCCTTTGGCTGAACCTACGTTCAACAGGCTAGTTGCTGAGCTAGGGATGCTCAATATTTCAAAGCCTGTGGCTTGATATTAAATGTGTTCATTAAATGATTGATTCTATATTAAATGTTTTATTAAATGTTTTTCACATGTAACTAGGTAGTTGCGTTCCAAGTAAATGCGAAAAACATTCTCACATTTTTTAATCATTTAAGTTTCGGATAACGAGGAGACAAACGTTTTGAAAGGTCAAGGGGACCCACTTGAGCAGTCATTTTCGCTTTTGCATTTAATGCGGTTGAATAACTGTTCACTCTAAGTTTGAATATATATATTGTCTTCTTTCTCTTCTCACCCACCACCATTCTCAAAATCATTTTCTCTCTCTAAAACTCTTATCTCTCTCAACCATCCGCCATTTTCATTCACCTTCAACCTTATATCAATGGCGTTTCCCGTACCAAAAGCCTCCAATGTGAACTTCGAGATCAACGAGAGCATCATCGCCTCAAATAACGCTATTGGATGGATCAAGGCACCCAACAACACCTATTCGGATCTGGTAAATTTCATGCAGAATTGTGACCTAAACGAAGCCTTCACCAAATCTCCTTCCACCTTTTACCAAGAATACCTTAGGGAATTTTGGTATTCTGCCGAAGTTGAAGAAGACACCATTACCTTTAGCCTTTCTTGCAATGAACATCCTTTTGCCTTTTCCCTTGTTGATTTTGCCAGTGTGGCCGGACTTAAACATGGAGATGATTGCCTGAAGACAGTTGACAAAAAGGCTGTCAAGGAAGCATTGGCCACACTCAACCCTAGTCATGACATTAACCCTGCCCTCACACCAGCTGAAATCCTTGCTAAAGCCCCTCTGAAGATCAAGTATTTTTCTCCTATGTGGCGTGTCCTCTTCACCCACATTGTGAAGTCCCTGGGAGGCATGCAGGGATCACAAGATCAAATGTCGTTCAAACATCAGACTATTGCTTATGGATTAATATGGGGAGCTG
Organism: Glebionis coronaria; assembly: GCA_025667525.1. Lineage (NCBI taxonomy): Eukaryota > Viridiplantae > Streptophyta > Magnoliopsida > Asterales > Asteraceae > Glebionis > Glebionis coronaria. The sequence continues at coordinate 184,237,004 of CM046881.1, forward strand.
ATATTGACGTTGGAAGCCTTCTTTTCTCTAACCTGGTAGAACAACTTAAGGGAAGGAATCAGGTCAGGGAAAAGAACATTTGCTATGTGCGTTATTTTTCCCTGATCTTTGAGAGTTTGCTGGGAGAGAACTACCATAACAAGGCCTTGACAGCTCTGAAGCCATATCGCATCACAGGCGCCATCTACAAGGAGATAGGAGCTGAGGATTTCCCTGTGACTGCACACATGCTGAACGTGGCTAACCAGGTACCCAACGCTGAGAAGCCCTTGCTCCCTTCCTCTGAGAAGGTGAATACTTCTAGTGTCGCTGGCAAGTCTATGTCTTTGACCTCTGGGCAGCACACTACCAAGTCCAAGGCTTCATCTGGCCAACAGCCAAAGAAGAAGAAAATCCCCTCTTCTTCCCAACCTAAAGCTGTTAGCAAGGCCAAGGAAAAGAAGATTGAAACCGCCTCTGGTCCAGATACTCTTGTGGATACAGAATCTTTGGCTGACAAACAACAGGCGTCTAGTGTCTCTAGGTCAGCAGAGACTACAGGAAACCAGCCAAACCAAGCTGATATCTCACAGGTAATCAGTGTACATTTTTAGAGGTTCACAAGCAACCACTCTCATTTATCTGTAGGAGAGAGTGGTGAAGTTAGGGTAATCCTCGACCCATAGAAGTCTGTCATTTCACTTAGAATTCTTTAAGACTTCTGTACACTCTGTCTTTGCACCAGGGAGTGATTCATTTGTGTTTATAAAGCACCCCGATGACCCTGAACCCTCTAGACAGTATTCAGGCTAACAACAACCTGAATACATTAATGTCTCAACCTTGATGGATGTACTTCACACAGCCTCTTGGTTCCCTCATTAAAAGAGTCCCAAAGGATTTATCCTTTCAGGGGGAGCTGAATCATCATCCTCAGCTTTCCTAGGGGCAGCGTAACAGGCGACCAACAACAACATATGTTTCACTCTTAAAAGAGTCCCAAAGGTTTTACCTTTTGGGGGGGCTGAATAATCACACTCAGCTTTCCTAGGGGCAGCGAAATGGCGATCATTAAACAACATATGTTTCACAATCAAAAGAGTCCCAAAGGTTTTTACCTTTTGGGGGGGCTGAATAATCACACTCAACTTTCCTAGGGGCAGCGAATGGCGACCATTAACCACACTTCATTCACACTTAAAAGAATCCCAAGGATTTATCCTTTGGAGTGGCTGAGTAATCACCCTCAGCCTCTCTGGGACAGCGAAATGGCGACCATCCACTTTATATTTTCCCTGTTACTAATTTCAACAACCTTGCAGGCTGAAATTGTACAGCCAGTCAAAGAACCTCAGGTACATGAAAAGGAGGCTGAAACAATAACTCAGGACATTCAGATTGAAGAAGAACTTGTGCTCAATGCTGATGAAGAAATGCTTTCTGTAGAAGATTATGTCGCTGAGTTTGAACCAATGCCTGAAGACGAATTCCCTGAGGGAATGTTTGATGAGGAAGAGGAAGAAGATGAGGATGACCAGCTGTCAGTCTCTCCTCCTAAAGAAGATGACAAGACTTCTCCTCTTAAGGAAGCTGTTGACACACAAAACTCTGCTACATCTGCAACAACAGTCCTTCAAAGACCAATATATGATCCAACAGCTGAATTCCTTTTGTTTGATCATCCTACCCAGACTAACTTCGACTTAATTCCAAGGGAGGATGATTTTGCTCAACAAAGCCTCAATATCAAGAATCTTCAGCCGGTACACCATCAGTCTGATATTGAGCGCTTGTCAAGAAAGTTGGACGTGATCAAGTCAGAGATGCACAATTTTACTGTCACCTTTCCAGGTATAATAAAGAAGGCTGTGACTGAGGCTGTCACTGAGCCTATTCAGGAGGGTACAAGAAAAGGTGTGGCTCAAGGACTAAGTCATCTCTCGACAAGAATCAAGAATGCCATTGACTCAGTTGTCCCTGCATTGTTCCAAGAACAAGAAACCATCATTAACAGGCACTTCAATGCAGTGCGCAACAGGCAATACAACCATGCTGGTTTTATTGTCAGGAGAGTTCAGGCAAATACCAATGCCAATACCAACCTATTGCTGAAGATTGCCAGGGCATCAAGAAAAAGACAGCGTGCCATGGCTGCCTCTGTGGAGCAGATTGCAAGAAGATTTCAGGCACGTTCATCCAAACATAAGAGAAGTAAGGATGAACGTGAGGGGGAGAAGAAAAATACACTCAGTCTTGCATCTGCTGAACAAGCCTCATCTTCAGCCAATCCTTCAACAACACCTGTTCCTCTTCAAGTCATCGAACCAGTTATAATACCTGATGATGAGGATCAGACTCAGGGGGAGCAACAATCACAAGATGGCGCTGACTCATCTAAATCCATGATCCTAGTTAACATCAGCAAACCTGAGGATGAGGATGAACCAGCAGCCAAGAAGCTTAAATTCACTGTGAGCTCCCTACCAAAATCTATTCAAAATCAGGCTCAGACAGCGTTCCTCAAAAGAGCTGATGATTTGAAAAACATAAGTGTGGAGTCCTCTGTCTCAAAGAAAGGTAAAGAGATAGTTTTAGTTGATACTGACACTAAACTTAAGAAGATAGCTGCGATGCTAGAGACAGGAGGATCCACAACAGACCTTTCCCAATTTTCAACCTTTACACCTTCTGATGAGAGACCTCTAACGCCTGAAGAAATAGAGCAACAGGCTGAAGAATTCAAAAGACTGAGTGAGCTCAAGGCAGCCAAAGAATTAAATGAAGCCACTCTGAGGAAGATGTCACCTCCTGAAAAAGAAAAACAAAAACAAAGGTTGAGGGAAATGGAACTTAAACGCGCTGAGGCCTTAAAGAAAGTCAAAGCTGACTATGATGGCTGCGTAAACAACAGGTATGCTGCTGGCAAGATAACCAAGTTTAGATACACCATTCACAAGTCCACAAACACTCCACAGATGATCTTATGGAGGGATAATCAAACGGGGAATATGGATGTGTTTGACAACTTCAGGTTAAAAACACTTGGGTTATCAGAATGGTTTGAACTCGAAGCCTTAGCTGCCAAAAAGTCTGGACAGGCAAATTTCCTTCTGCTCAAAACTCTTAAGGCTAAGTTTAACTGGATCAAGGAAACAGCTGCCAAACTCAAGATTGATCCTCCACCACAGCTTTTCGAACAAGGACCCCCAAAGACAGGCAACAAAAGAAGAAGAATTTCCCAAATCATTGATGAAACTTTTGTTACTGAAGATGTTCGTGTGGATGGCATGCACAGGGATTTGATCCTTCCTAATGGTATAGTTGGCCCTGTTGATGGTCAGACTTATTCAGTGCCTGATAGAGGAATGGCGTTTATGAACAAAGCCTGCCAATATGCTTTTCAGAGGGAAGATGAGCTTTGCCTGGCTTCAACTATTCAGCTACTCTGTCACAAGAAGTGTCTCAAGATCAACTCTGAATATTCCAAGAAGTTTGCAAAGACTTTGCAGGATGAAATTGATAACAGATTAGATGTGGCCGAAGCTGAAGAAAGAATAAAAAATGATGACTATTGAAGATAGTATCAGCCCTTTTTACCTTCATCTTTTATTTAACTTATGTATTGAACTTGTATCTTTTCTTTAAGTCTTAATAAAATCATGAGGTATGTTTGTTTAGATCTGTTATGTGTAAGAAGAAGCTGTTAAACTCACTTACCTTAACTTAGTTAGATCTAGCACTATTTATGTTTAAATAGGGGGAGATTGTTGGGAATCTAAACTTGTTAGATTCCCTGTTCATTGATTTAAACATAATTAGGCTGATAGATAGTCCCTTGCCTGTGCCTAGGAGGCAGGCAAGTTTCACAAGACTCACAGAGATCCGAATCTCTGTGAGCAACCTCAGAGGAGTCCATGTCAGAGACATTGTCAGGGAAGTCGAAGATTACCTGAAGACATACTCCTTGGCTGTGATGGATAACAGCCAAGATGTATTAGGGACTCTGAGGGGTTGAGAGTTGACAGGGGTGGCAATACCCTGATAACTCTCAGCACACTTTGGACATGCCATTTGTGTGTTCGAGAATATGAAGAATAAGGAAACTGTTTTGGACAACTGTTCCTTAAAGCATAATGGAAGACTACCAAGAATAGAAGGACATCATGTGACTGATGTGGGAACTTGTAAAAGTTGTGTAGTCGACATCAAGTACTATTCAAGTCAAACTCGTAACACTATAAATAGGATGTGTATCCTTGCATTAAGATTCAACACTTTGCAATATTAAGAACATTAGTGCGTGTAACTTAGTGAATCAAACAGCTACGACTGTATTCATAAGTTAAGGTTTATTGTTGTTCAAAGTGTGCACGACACATTGTCATCAAACGGTGTTATCCATAACACTTGTAATTCTTTATTATACAATAATAAGATTACGTTTGAAAAGTAATACCTTGTGTTGATTAAGTTAAGATTAGGGTTTCTCGCATTGATTAGGGACTTTCATTTAACTAATCCAGTGGGGATTAGTTTTCCCCAATTTTATTTTCTTTATTTAACGCAAGCTATTAATTAGCTTGATTAAATAATTTTATAATTATTATATCCAAATTGTTTTAAAGAACAATTTGCAATAATAATAAATTTAACACAAAAGTAAGACACAAATTTAATTCAAATTAACTTTTATTAATAATAAAGAGAGATTACAAAACTGAAAAGAGAAATTACACTTATCCTAAAACTATTTTAGCATAATAACATTGAAAATAAAAAATGGGATAATCAAATTACAGAAATATGGGGGTTTTTATAGCCAACCCCCAAGGCTAGCTGATGAAGGTTGTTGAGGGGAATCTTGCATCTTGATCCATCTTGCACTCTCTTTCTTCTTACTTGATCTCATGGTTGATTTTGCACATACTAGCACACGGATTGCCAACGTGGCAATCCCTTGTGCTAGTTGTGTTAGTTTGCTGCTGATGTGTCTTTTTTTTATTGGAGGAGTGGTGGGATTGAGTTGTCTCGACCAATCAGAATAGAGGAATGAGCCACGTCACTTGTTCTCTCCTCCATCTTCAATCTCCGGTAAAGAGGGGTTTTAATTAAAGGGCATGTAAACTCACGCGCCATTAATCATACAAAGCCCCAACTTATTTGTTGATTAGGGTTGGGGTGAAGAGGACTGGTTAATTTGGTTTTGGAAGGTGAGAGAGAAGATGTAGCATTGGAAATATCGAAAGGGATAAGTATGTGTGGTGAGGTGAAAAGTGAGAATAAATGTAAATGATCGTTTGACCAAGGAATACGTTTATTTACTTTACTTTGTAACTGGTTATTTGTTTTATCCAAATGGACTTGCAAGCCCATGAAACACACGTCACTTGAATTTACTTAGTTAACACTAGGGCTTTTGGCCCAAGCTAACCAAATTCGTCCAAAAAATGAGGTTTAATGGGCTTTGATTTGGGGCTTGTGTTTACAAGATGGAAAACTTGTTTCTTCATTTGGGCTTTTGGGCCCATTAACCAAATGTGGGACCCACAAGCCCAATTAATCTTTAATAAGTTAAAATCCACTAAAAACGGACTTGAATTGGCTCCCTTGATCTTTTCTTCAATCTCGTGTCGTTTTCACCGGTTTTCGTGAACTTGGTACCTACACACATGAAACAACAAAAATGCATATACAAGGTAATATTTATACATTTTATGCATATATTGTATGTTTATTGATATAAATGATATGAGTAATTTAGCTCATATCAAACTCCCCCTTGCTGAGCAATTGCCGTGTCCTCACGCAATGATAAAATTAAACTACTAACTACAATTTTATTCAACTTTTGACACTTTATTTTGCAAAGACATAATGTAAAGCTTTTATTATTTGAAAAATAACTTTAAGGATCATAAAACTCAAATAGATTCATCGTCCTCGACTTTTCCTTTTTGCATGCCAAGTTTAAAAACAAGATCATTGTCAATCATAAGCTCCAAAGTTAAGACCACTCATACAAGTAATTTGTGTTAAACTCAATCTACTTTTATTCCTAATTGTATCTCTAGATTTTATTGTCATTCACCCAAAGGCTCATTTGACTTATTTGATATTTATTAAACCAAAAATGAAGGCAAAAACGGTGTAAACTCAATACTCAAAACCTAACCTCGACTTCGAAAACCGTTGTCACTAAAGAAAGCCCACATCAAGGATAACTTAACACGATTTGAGGGATAAATCCCCGGATCCGAAATTTGGCTAATAGGTCTACTTAAAAACAACAATAAATCCTCCAAAGTCAATTATGACCTTATTAATGGAGTTAGCAACAATCACATCATATCATCTTGTGGCTCTTTAAGATGTTAATTGTGATCCTTATTTATAATCCACACCCGAAGGCTCCTTGGACAAAAATAAGGGAATTGACATTCACCGTCCCACCTTATGGCTCATGATGATGAAGCAATTTTTATTAAACACGTCCCCATACCATACACCCTAAGGCTCAAATGACAAGGTTAGTGCTACATGACTCCCACCCGAAGGCTCATAGAGAACATGTTTTTATTTATTCTTCTTATTATTATGATATTTATAGTAAGCCAAATTTCCGCAATTCCATGATCAAAAGTCCATGATGTTGACACCCTTAATATGTTCTCACTTTAATTACAAGGGAAGAAAAAGAAGGAGTTACGAGTTAAGATATTAAGCCTAAACCGCTAAAAACTTCATTTATTAAGCAACAATTATTTAAGCGTGAAAAATAAATACGAGGAGATTAAATCAAACATAAAAATACTTACACAAGGAAGATTTAACTTTAAAACTTATGATTAAACTATATCATCTCTTGTTCTCCATATTGTAAAATTTCAAAAATGTGAAATCAATGGATACTTAGCCTATTAAATCAAAGTTTTGGGTTTTCAAGTCATCTATAGGATCTTGCATCTTCTTAGACTTTTTCAAGTTTTAGAATTTGCGTTTTAAAGTTCCCTTGATAAACGACTTTCTAGGATCAATTATAGGAACTTGCGGAAAGTTCTCGTTCTTAAACCCGTATGAGTTAAGACTTTCGCGTTTTAAAGTTCCCTATATAAAAGCCTAGCAAAACTTGATTCAAACACGTTAAGGAAAAGCTAAGGTAAAAACCGAGTCGAGTCAAAAACTATTTTTATTTTCACCAACGGAAAGCTTACATTTGTGTCAAAAGCACTTATTTTCTTTATTAAAACTTAAAATAACACTAAATTTTTTAAAATTTTAATGAAAAACGAGAAAATTGATTACGTTTAGACACGACAAAAGCAACTGCAAGCGATTATATCGATTGACTCCTAATTACTAAATTTTCACTTAGTTATAAAAGAGTTTATCATCCAATCTTTTCGAATTGACTACAGGTTAACAGTGCGACTCAGTCGTTCTTGGTGGAAAATAAAAAGGTTGTCGTTGTCTATAACTAGATAAAAAGTAAATGCGAAACGTAATTAAAATAGGCTAAAAGCAAAACTAGAAAAACTGTCACTTTTTCTCTAAAACGTAATGAATTTAAAACTTGAAAACTCTGTAAAAACAAGAAATTAAACCCGTCGGAATATGCCGATCGAAATCCCAATCGGAATGTACTCGTCGGAATATGATCGGAATGCATAAAAAGAATATGATCGGAATAAAGGACAAAAAAGAAAGCTATCAGAATGTGAGAAAAAGAAAAACAATCGGAATAAACTAACACAAAGTAATCAGAATATCAAAGGAAATACCCCATCGGAATCCAGATCGGAATCACGATCGGAATCCAGAAACCCTATTCCGATTGGGGGTGTCGGAATACATGTAGGAATCTAAAACCCCATTCCGATTGGGTGATCGGAATACAGTAGGAAGATCAAACCCTTTCCGACGAAGTTAAAATGGAAATAATCTAAACCAAATAAGCTACTTTTTAATAAGCACATCTAAAACATAAACCACTTTTTAAAGAAAATAACTAGGTAAGCACGAATAAGAACTTTTGAAAACTAAAGATAAGCAAAACTTTGAAATCAAACTTTAGTAAAACTAGACTTTTTAAGAAAAATGAAAAGTAAATAAGCTAAATACAAAATAAGCCAATAACATGTCAAGCTCAAAGCTTATTCGTATTAAAACTTATAGATGAATAAAAAGATAAAATTTTTAATCAAATAAACATTAAGATAAAATAAGATCAAGGATTAACATGAATCAAAGATAAACAAAATAAGAAAGGTAGAAGAAAATGATTAAAAACTTGAATTAAAAAGATTAAAGATCAAAGATTTAAACTAGATTAAAGAAAAAGCTTGAAGAACATTAAAGAAAACTAGAGAGAGAAAGTAATCTATTCCTACTCCTAAAACTAATCTAACTAACCACCTCCTAATGACACATTAGGAGGGTATTTTTAGGAGGAGTAAAATATTGGTGCTTTCTCCCTTCTTTCTTCTTGTCTCGACTCGATTTAAATTCTTTGTCTTTCTCGACGTCGTCTCGGGATTTGTCGATATAAATTGAACTCGTCTTATAATTTTCTTCTTTAATTAGACTTGGTTCTTCGACTTCATTAAACTTCCGTCTTTAGACTTTTTCTTCGATAAATCTTCAGAATAGGTCTTGGACTTCCGTTCTTTTTACACTCTTGATCTTTTGACTCCGTCTTTTGTCTTTTTATTCGATAAAAGCCCGTGTTTTCTTCCTTTTTCATATTTTGGTCCTAAAACACAATAAAAACACAAACCACGCATAATTCCGACTTTTACGACATAAAATACACGTTTTGGTCTTGTTATTATTGGAAATAAGTTGTAAAAGGATAAGTGTTTTCACATTTATTAAATCCCCTACACTTGACCATTGCAATGCCCTCATGCAATGCATTAATTTCAAAGCACGATTTATATTTTTCATCATAATTAACCCACCTTGGCCTTTATTAACTACTAAACATTAAGGAACCTAAAAAGATAGAAATATATACAAAACAAGTAAAGAAATCAAAGACTAAAATTGGGGTTTTGGTTGTCATGAATGTTTATCATCCTCAAGTTTCACGTTCTCCACACCAAGCTTATAAACGAGGTCATTGTTATTATAAGTTAGCAAACTAACACAAATTCATGTGGCCCAGTTATTCACTTAGACTCCCTTATTCCTAGGTGTATCTCTTATATTTTATTATGTCTTGAATGATCATGAGGATGCATTGTTGACTTATATCGATAGTTGTTTAGGCTGAAAATAAAGTAGGACGACTTAATCAATAGTTAGCTAAAGGACAAAATCTTTTAAAACTGCTTCTCGGGACCTCATAAAGTTCATATCTTGGCATAACTTGTTTCACGATTTGAGACCTTTCTCGGATCGATATTTGGCATTGACTTCATACTTCAAATCTTCAGAGACGTTCATGAAATAATGGCCTTCTCTTCATAATAGGAATTTCTTCACATGTACTTTTTGAGAGATTCTTCATATTTGGACCACGACTTCTTCATTTTTCTCCAATCTTTATTTTGGATTTTGATATACAACGATCCGCCTCCTTTTAGGACTTGGATCTATTTATCCTCATACCTTGTTAGGGTCTTGTCGGATAGACTTCTCCATGATCTTTAGGGGAGTTTTTGCTTTTCGTCGTGTGTCTCGATCCTTCATATTGATTTTTGATAAATGATTCTTCACATCACTTGGGATCTTTAGCAACAAAATGTAGCCCTCATGCCATGTTAGGGCCTTTTCGGACTCGCCAATCTTCGCATCCCGCTTCAATAAGTTATGCCTTGGCTATGAACTCTAATTAATACCGAGCAACTTTTAAACGATCCTGGGCTAGAAGCCAAGTAACTTTTCAAATCGTACAACCTTATTTATTGCAATTAAATTTATAAACAAGCGATGGGAGAAAAAGCTCATAATCAACTCACATAAATTAATGACAGAATACCAAACTTATAATTGACTCTATCATCTCACGTTCTCCACAATTTAAAATTCTCAAGGAATGAGACTCGTGGATGCTTAGCCTATTAAATCAAAGTTTTGGGTTTTCAAGTCATCTATAGGATCTTGCAAATTCTTAGACTTTTCAATTTTAGAATTCGCATTTTAAAGTTCCCTTAATAAACGACTTTCTAGGATCAATTATAGGAACTTGCGAAAAGTTCTTGTTCTTAACCCGTGAGAGTTAAGACTTTCGCGTTTTAAAGTTCCCTATATAAAAGCCTACCAAAACTTGACTTAAACACGTTAAGGATACTAGCTAGAGTGAACTTGGATAAGTAAACTCGGGTTGAGTCTAAAGATTCACAACGTTTCAAAAATTAAAACCACTTTATTAAAAATTTATTCTAGCAAAGAAAAATAACGATAACAAAGGTAAATACAACTAGGCCAAAATAGATCAAAAAATTTGAAAAATGTCGAAAAATCAATTTTTACGGTTAAAATGAGGACAAATTCATGGAAAAGCCCACTTAACTTCGATAGAAGTCCCCCTACACTTAATATAAACATTTTCCTCAATGTTTAAGCATGTGGGAGTAAACTCCCCTACACTTAGGACATTGTGTACGTTGTTTAAATCTTGCTAAGGAAGAGACAACTAAAGTGATTCCTATTTCAAACATAAATGATAAAATAATGAATCAAAAGAGTTTAGGATAGAACCGGGAAGACGTGAACACGGGATCACGGTTCGTCAAAAGTCATCAAGAATGTATCTTTGAAAGCTCGAATCCCTGCACATGATAAGCAAGAAAACAACAAACACATATGAGGGTCTCCCCCTACACTTATGATGAAAACAGATAAAGATAGATAGATAATTGGGTTGCCTCCCAAAAAGCGCTTGTTTTTGTTAGCCGAGTCACGAGCCTGACTCGTCCCCGACTTAAATGGTCCATGGGGAAGCCTCAAATGTAATACCAGGATCAAAGAACTTGTCCTCGTTCCCGGAGGAAAATACAACATGGGAGGCTGGAGGATAAGTCTTAAAAGGTAGAAAAGTCCTCTCAACATACGAAAAGTATGTGAGATCATGATCCACGGAGGTGGGGTGGGTAAAGGAATCAAAATGTCATCACCAAAAGACATATGATTATCATTGAGCGACAAAGCCGTAAAGGTGTCAATCATGGAATGGTCAATGTCACCCCCAGGTCAAAGCACTCATCCTCGGTAATGGTTTCTAAGGGTTGGGATAAAAGGTGCTCAGGAGGGGGACTTGGGACAATATCTTCATGCAACAAATTATCAAAACTAATATCCCCCTCCGTATCATCATCATCAATACCCGGAGGTATTGAGAGAATGTCGATTTCCTCCATAGCTGTATCATTATTCTCAACTGAAGTAATAGACGGAGGTAAAGACTAAAAAATAGGAGCAGAATTCAACGCTTCAACTTTAGCAATAAGAAGATGAACTTTCAGTAATTTGTCGTGAAGAATAACGTCTTCCACCTCATCTACAAGACCAAGTTCAGTGGTGAACTTCTCGTATGCCGGAGAGAATAAATCAACATCGCCGTCATAGCCCGGAGGAGACGGAGAAATTTCAAAAGTGAAATTCTCATAGCATGGAGAAAATCATCATCATTAAGAGCGACATCGTCCGTAAGCTCATCAAAAGTAGTGACATCACAAACCTCATCAAAGAATTTATCAAGACCAAAATCACTAATCTCACTCGATGTATCACTATCCTTAGAAGCATTAGGGATATCAAGAGTAGGAGTAGTAATCTCAGAAGATGGGTTGAGATCATAGATATCATCCTCGTCATCATCATAATAGTAGTTTGGACGCACAAGAGGAGGAGTATAATCACTAAGATTAGATACTTGTTCTTGTTGCTGTCGCTTTTCCTCCTCCCTTGCTTCGCGTATGCTAGCTAATTCTTGTTGAACGTATTGAAGTGTATTCAAAAAATTGGCTCGTTCTTCTTCACACATTCCAACAGAAGGTTGATGATCGAGGGTGTATTGTGGGGGCTCAAAATTTTGAAAACCGGAATTATAACACGGATGTGGCTCATAGTAATTCATCGGTTGAGAAGAATTAGAACACGGATTTGGCTCATAATAATTCATCGGTGAAGAATACTGAGGACACGGATTTGGCTCATAATAATTCATTGACTGACAATAAGAAGTATCGTGAGGGCCCCCACAATTGTTGCAATACGGGTATTGAGGAAAACCCGGTGCTTCTTGTAGATAGCTATTACCATTGTCATAATTGTAACCCAGTTCTTGCTCGCCATGAGGCGGGTATCGAATTGGACACGAAACATGCCAATGAGAATCGCTTCCACAATATATGCAAGGGGGGGGGGGGGAGTAGGTGGATTAGAAGAAAAGGATGAATTAGTCGAATTGCACGATGGAAAAAATCCAAAAAGTGAATCGGTTGAAATGGGTGGAAGATCTTTTCCGCATTGCTCGCATGAACACCATTGACATGATTCGCACCCATATAATCGTCTCCCACACCCTACGCAATGGACATAAGAATCCATGAAGAATTAAAAATTAGAGGGGTTGAGAAAAATAATTAAACACAATAGAGGGTTAAGAGGAATATTTTTGGTGCAAAGCTTTGAAAAAGAGATGTTTTTTATGACTTTTTAAATGTTTTTGTATTTTTGAAATTTTTTTTTATGGAGTTTTGAATTTTTTTTGAAAAATGCAAGAAAAATGACGTTCACGAATGAACGGATCCCAAAATCCAACGCATCTCTCACAAAAAACCGTTAATCTTCACGAAAAGAGCCGGCAGCGGCGCCATTTAATTACTAAATTTTCACTTAGTTATAAAAGAGTTTATCGTCCGATCTTTTCGAATTGACTACAGGTTAACAGTGCGACTCAGTCGTTCTTGGTGGAAAATAAAAAGGTTGTCATTGTCTATAACTAATTAAAAAGTAAATGCGAAACGTAATTAAAATAGGCTAAAAGCAAAACTAGAAAAACTGTCACTTTTTCTCTAAAACGTACTGAATTTAAAACTTGAAAACTTTGTAAAAACAAGAAATTAAACCCGTCAGAATACGCCGATCGGAATCCCAATCGGAATGTACTCGTCGGAATATGATCAGAATGCATAAAAAGAATATGATCAGAATAAAGGACAAAAAAGAAAGCTATCGGAATGTGAGAAAAAGAAAAACAATTGGAATAAACTAACACAAAGTAATCGGAATATCAAAGGAAATACCCCATCGGAATCCAGAAACCCTATTCCGATTGGGGGTGTCGGAATACAGGTAGGAATCTAAAACCCCATTCCAATTGGGTGATCGGAATACAGTAGGAAGATCAAACCCTTTTCCGACGAAGTTAAAATGGAAATAAGATAAACCAAATAAGCTACTTTTTTTAATAAGCACATCTAAAACTTAAACCACTTTTTAAAGAAAATAACTAGGTAAGCACGAATAAGAACTTTTGAAAACTAAAGATACGCAAAACTTTGAAATCAAACTTTAGTAAAACTAGACTTTTTAAGAAAAATGAAAAGTAAATAAGCTAAATACAAAATAAGCCAATAAGCATGTCAAGCTCAAAGCTTATTCGTATTAAATAGATGAATAAAAAGATAAACTTTTTAATCAAATAATCATTAAGATAAAATAAGATCAAGGATTAACATGAATCAAAGATAAACAAAATAAGAAAGGTAGAAGAAGATGATTAAAAACTTGAATTAAAAAGATTAAAGATCAAAGATTTAAACAAGATTAAAGAAAAAGCTTGAAGAACATTAAAGAAAACTAGAGAGAGAAAGTAATCTACTCCTACTCCTAAAACTAATCTAACTAACCACCTCCTAATGACACATTAGGAGGGTATTTATAGGAGGAGTAAAATGTTGGTGCTTTCTTCCTTCTTTCTTCTTGTCTCGTCTCGATTTAAATTCTTTGTCTTTCTCGACGTCGTCTCGGGATTTGTCGATATAAATTGAACTCGTCTTATAATTTTCTTCTTTAGTTAGACTTGGTTCTTCGACTTCATTAAACTTCCGTCTTTAGACTTTTTATTCGATAAATCTTCAGAATAGGTCTTGGACTTCCGTTCTCTTTGCACTCTTGATCTTTTGACTCCGTCTTTTGTCTTTTTATTCGATAAAAGCCCGTGAAAGCCCGTGTTTTCTTCCTTTTTCATATTTTGGTCCTAAAACACAATAAAAACACAAACCACGCATAATTCCGACTTTTTCGACATAAAATACACGTTTTGGTCTTGTTATTATTGGAAATAAGTGGTAAAAGGATAAGTGTTTTCACACTTATTAACTCCCCCATGCTAAAACCAAACATTGTCCTTAATGTTTCTTAGCTCAAGAGTAACACCCCCTTGCTAAAACACGAAGAGTCTAATGCAAAATCCTAACATGGAAAGAGCACGCAAATCTATAAGGCGTTTATTAATTATGCCTCAAGATAAAACGTTAGTCGATAGAAATCAAAGGATAGAGAGTGTGCCCCTTTTTACAATCAAAGTATAGAAAATCAAGTGGACCGGCAAAAACCAAACACGAGAGTCTTTAATGATTAGGGCCATACCTAAGATTTACAACACAACAAAACACGAGCACGAGCTTGAAAGATCAAGCCTTATTAGTGTTAGAAAATAGAGAGAAGATAGAATGTATGGGACTCCCCCACAAGGCACCTCGTTTTTGTTAACCGAGTCATGCGCTCGACTCGATTCCCGCATTCATTGGTCCTTAGGGAAAATGGTGAAAACCGGAATAATGGAATAAAATCTAACAAAAAGCACGATGACGGGGTCAAAGATCACATCCTCGTTGTCGGATGACAAACGAAAGGATAAAACTCCAACACAAATCTCTAAAAAGAGATAGTGGTCACAAATCATGAAATGAATATAGCATGCTCCGCGAGATAAACTCGCACCAAGATGATCGAAAAGTCTTTCAATTATGACATCGGTGAAAGGCCGAGATTTCCCTAAATCAACGATTCCGGGGTCGAATACCTCGTCCTCGGAAGAGAAAGGAATAGACAACACGGTGTCATCCCCCATGCTAATCCAAAATCATATAAAGCACATGGTAATGGTGTGGTAAAAGTTTCATCCATAGTGGAATCAACATTCTTAGCTTTAACGACCATTTCACCCTTAGAAATGTGATCAGTCGGGTCATGGTACTCAATATGAGACACATGAAAAACCCGCACATTAAGGTCAAAGTGGATGGGAGGAGGACTTGGGACGAAATCATCATCAAGTAAATTCTCTAAAAAGAGAGCGTCCCCCTACGGGTCAATTTCATCAACACCCGATGGTATCGAATCATTAGAAGCAAGAAACATGTCAATCTCCTCCATAAGCGGATCACTATCCTCAACGGGAATAGGAGACGGAGAGAAAGACTTTCTAATGGGCTTAGAATTCAAAGTCTCGATCTTAGAAATGAGAAGATAGACGTTTGATAACTTCTCACGAAGAATCACGTCTTCCACATCTAAATGAGTAAGTTCATCGGTGAACTTCTCAAGGATCGGAATAGTTAAATAAACCTCATTTCCCGATGGAAATGGGTCTAAAGGAGCAAGTTCAAAAGTGAACCTCTCAAAAATCGGATCACTATTATCCTTATTTCCCGGTGGAAATGGGTGAAGAAGAGTAGGTTCATCGGGAAACCCCTCAAAATCCGAGTCGTGAATTTCATCTTTATAAGAAAGTTCATCGGAAAACTCCTCATTAGAAAATTCACTAGAAGTCGAATCATTCTCAAAATCTTTATTTCCATCACAATTTTCATCATTAGAATTGGAGAAAATCTCAAAGTGATTGGAAGAAGTAGAGTCATCACATTGTGGCAATTCACACATTTCATTGGAAATACCATCGAACTCTCTTGGGTTTTGGACAAGGATCTCAACACTAGACTTTATCACTTCGTCCAATTCCATGTCCGGAATAGTGCTAATATGCTCGTCCCCCTTGCTTAGAGAATTTTCGGGTTCCACGGTGGAAGATTCAAAAATAGGAGTGGTGATGTCATAAGATGGAGTGAGATCAAAAATATCCTCATCATCTAGGATGGGTGAATTTTCAGGCTCCATAGCCGGCAAGACATGAAAAGGAAGTACGATTGCACTAGACGAAGGATGTAGAGCAATAAGATCTCGCAAAGAAATAGTACTCTCCTCGTCATCATCAATAAGAAGAGAACGCTCGAGTTCACGAGTAGCAAGATATTTAGCTTCCTCTTGAGCTTGTTCTTTCTTTCGAATTTCAATGCTTAATCTATTATAATCTTGCGAAAGTTGTCTAATCTTATTCTCACAATCTCTTTTAAATCCCTCATCAATTATTTCTCCATGATATCTTCGACTTCCCAATTCATTAGTTATATCATTAATCTCTTGATTAATTTGTCTCTTTTCTAGCAACATATCTTCAATGCTCTTTTTGTAGTAACTCGAACTTTAAAACAACTTTTAGACCGAGTTCTAATACTATTTCTAATATTCGGACCAATATTTATTAATTTACTTTTATTTGTCATGATCATTTTCGCGAATAATATTGAGTTCTCGGCTAACCGGCAAAGTTAAGGCTTTAGCGTATCGAATACGTGTCATTTAATATTTATCGACAAAGTCTACGTTTGTCATCGACCATAAACACCCTCGTTATGACATAGAAATATTTTCTATTGTCGTCATTTTTATTTTTGTTTTCCGAGCCTTCTTCGTAATTTACGTTAAGCCTTTAGGCGTCATTCATTTATTCGACGCGTTAACGTTAATTATATTATACGCCCTCTTTATTTATCAAAATATCAATGTTGTCTGAATTTCGATGTTTTTATTTTATATTGAGCGCTTATTTTTCGTGTTTTACGCGCATCTTTTAAATCGCGTAACTTTTAAAATATCGGGCTTCAATAATACCGGTTTTAGCAAATTGTGGGGCAAGATTTATATAATATCTCACCCTACTCAATTCCTACACGTCAGATACCACAAATAAGACATAAGTCTTATGAAAAACACTTGGAAGACATATGCCGTCATATTAAGATTTACATGGACACATGTTAAAGTTAAATTGCATGTACTTCCACCTACACCTCAAGTAAATTTCACTTATCCAAAATAAAACACAAACTCACATTCTGTTCTATCTCTTTGGCGTAGCAATCTTCACATCAAAACATATTTCCTAAATTTTCTAGCCACTTTGGTTACCAATTTCAAGACTAAGAGTTATAAGTCATGAATCTTGAATCATACTTCTACAAAACAAGTATGAATATGATAATTTTGAAGGTTTTAAGGGCTGACTATGAAAAATTCTTATAAGGGTTTACACAAGAGATGGAAGGTTTATAATTTGGTGAAAACCTAATGGTAAAGTGGTCTTTGGATTGATCTTGGAAGCTTGGTGATAGTGATAAATTGTTAGATTTTGTACTTCATCATTGAAGGTTTTATACATATTTCTTTTGATTTCCTTTGTATATTTTATTATGGATTTGTATTTATCACTTTGGTACTGATTATAAATATGTAATAGTTGATTTAGGGATTTTGGACATTGTATATGATTTAGGACCCTATAGAGGCAGGTTAAACAAGCCTAGATTAAAAGTTGTGATGGTAAAACATTAGATCAGTAGGCAAAATGTGAATTTTGAATAATATCAGTTGGCTATGAGCATTAGATAAGAAAATAGGGAGATAGGCCTATATTTTGTGGCGATTTGTCCGGGTCGCTCGTCTCGTGACGATACCCGATGAATTAGATATGGTCAAAATACTGAAAAGTGTCGAATCTGATCTACCAGTTTTGCACGGCCAAAAACTCTTAAACATTATATACTGACCTCTAAATATGTAAAACTAAAAGTTGTAGCTAAATTTATGTAGAATCTCCACGAGTCGAATGGTTTTCTACGGATAAACGGTTTGGAAATGGCGGCCAAAACGGTGAAACTGAAGTTGGCTGCGAAAAACAGCCAACTCTTCTAAGTAATAAAATGGGTAAATAAGCTATGATAACTATAAATTAGAGGCAATTGAACTTATAATAAGTAAACTAAATAAGTTAAGAATGACATTAGTAAAAATAACTCATCTATATTATATACGATTTAGGAGAAACGGTCTAATTAACGAGACATGTCGTGAAAATTGTAAGAATTAGACTATATTAAATTAAGGTAAAACGTGATGATTTTTATAAACACCGAAATGGTATGAGCCGCTTTTTAATAAATATAGACTCGTTTATTTATTGATAACTAGAATACCCGAGACTCGGCCATCGTGGACATTAAGTTTACATCGTTATGAGGCGTTTTAGAACCCGCAATGCATATAAAGTTGATTTGGGCCATAAAAGCCCAACATACACTTATAATGGCTATTAGGCCATTATTGGCCTGAGATTTATAACATGTTTAGAGTTTAATACTGAGATTGAAATGGACAAAAGTCACAATAA
Source organism: Glebionis coronaria (assembly GCA_025667525.1). Lineage (NCBI taxonomy): Eukaryota > Viridiplantae > Streptophyta > Magnoliopsida > Asterales > Asteraceae > Glebionis > Glebionis coronaria. The sequence goes on from CM046881.1 coordinate 184,255,500, forward strand.
CTTGTAATGGGCCACTAATGGGCTTAACGGTCATAATGAGACTTTATATGGTAGATTGTCACCAAAAGTCTTATGAAAAGTTTTACAAAACTTATGCAACGTCCAAACATACTAAAATGAACTATTTAAATATATGTATGATTTATTTCTCGTCTCGAGCCTAAGACGCGTCTCGTCATTTTAGGTCTCATTCGGTCATATGTTGACCGTTTGGCGTCTTGCTCTCGATCAACGAGCGATTGGTATCTCGTGAAGTCATGTATCGACTATTGGACATTTGTTCCTTGATCTACGTGTGATAGCTATATCAGGTGAGTTCATAGCCTAGCTTTTACTGTTTTATATGTGTTTATAAACCCGCGAGGGGGAATACATGCTCTTGGTATAAAAATATGATGTTTATATATATGGTTTTGAGAGAATAAATGTTTATGAATGAACATGTGGTTTGCTATATGCTTTGAACGAATACACGTTGTTGTAAATGAATGTAAGATGGCCGATTCTATGCTTTTGAAAGTTAAACACAAGCGTTGATTATATTGATTGTGAACCACTATTTGCTAAGTGATGTATTGCCAAAATTTGGAAAGTCCCTATAAACCCATGAACCGTTAACTACCTATGATGGGTAGGCGCTGGTACAGACGGATGGATCCATCGGGGATGGCCCCCACCTGGGCAGGTCGCACATGTGGGTTGGAGGCTCAGCCAGGTGTGTTGTATTAGAAGTAAGGGGGTATTCGGCAAAATACCTGACTAGGGCATTATTATACTTAAGGCTTCGGTGTCATGGCTTAGTAGAATAGCGTGGACTTTGGATATTGTATGTGTTACAATATTGACAGTGAATGAGATTCTTGTGTTCAAAAGCTTTATGGTTTATTTAAAAACCCATTATTGTTTATTAAAAACCTATGAATTCACTCAACCGGTGTGTTGACATGTTAGCATGTATTCTCAGGTGTGTAGGTTTAAGAGCTACTGGAGCATGGAGCCGCTCAGGATAAAGTAAAGGCAAAACAAACAATTTCCATTCGATACATTTGACAAATCTTTATTTTTTTTTCTTTCTTAAAGTTTGTATAAATTGGTGGGACCTCTTTTTTAGTTAACTATGATTTAATAAAATTATCGAATGGTTTATTTTATAAAACATCTCTTTTGAGGTCGTTTTCTATGACTGTGTGTGATGTGCTATGAAGTAACGCCCAATGTTGATATTCCGCTGCCTTGTGAAATTGGTGGTGTTACACTTTTCAACAATTTCAACATTTCTTTGATTCATTATTTGTTGGAACATCGTTTCAAGTCGTTTAAAATTTTCACTCTCGAGAGAAAAAGGCTCATAAATTTTTTTATCCCTCGGTTGACAATTAAAACTCTCGTGAGGACCTTCACAATACTCACAACAAAGATATTGTTGTGAAAAACTCGGTAAATCTTGTGGATAACAATTATCATTAAAGTTTTGATTGTAGCCCGGTTCTTTCTCATAATTAAGCGAGAATCGATGCGAACAATTAATTCCTAAATGAGAATCATTTCCACAAAACTCACACGAGGGTGTCTCGTATGTTGGGTGTGGAGGTGGGTAAAAATCGAGAGGATTATTTGAAAAATCCGGATTTTCACATGAAGTATTATCATCACAACAAGGACAAAATCCAACTCGTAAATCGTGTCGTAAATCATTTCCACAACGCTCACACGTACACCACCGACATGGTAAAAGACCATATATCGGTTCTCCACACCCTACACAATTGATGAAGGAATTCATAGAAGAATTAAAAATTGTAGGGTGAGGAGAAAAAGAATTAAACATGATAGAGGACTAAGAAGATTATTTTTGGTATTTTTCATAAATCAATTCAATCATAGATTGATAAAAACAAGGAGTAAGGATAATTACTATGGAAGTAAATTACCCTCGGTCGACTTTGAAACGTAGGTGATAACCTAATCGTCTCGAGGTTCAATAAGTAAACTACAAAAATAAGATTTAATACTACTTGAGTCGGTAAACCAATAATCGGTCATCCCTCTCAATATACGCACAAGCAAGCGGGGAAACGAGGTGGCACAAAGCACTTAAAAACCTTTTTCCTTAGACGACCTTTTATAGCTCGTCGCCTTATACCCACCTTATAGTTTGTATAAATCGAGTTTAAACTTTTTATTAGTATTTATCTATTTTGCCTTTTCTTTTTGTTTTGGATTCGAATACAATAGCTAGGTGATGAAATCCCAACTAAGGTCTTATTTGGAAGTAGGTAATTTTATTGTTCTACGTAATATAATATAGTAATCACAAAAAACACGAAAAATGATATATACTATAACAATAGAAAAATAACAAAACTTTCCGAGGACGGAAAGGGTCTTCAAATCAACGTTCAACAAATCTCCGCGAAACGAATCGTACACAAGATCCCCGGCAGCGGCGCCAAAATTTTTGATGTGTCGAGGAAACGTCGATGCATTTTAATTAGATACGATATAGGACAAATTTAGGAAATTACCCTTAGGAAAAGGTAATAATCCATAAATAAGTCGAAGACGGATTTACTTAAACAAGTTGATGATCCAAGTTCGTTGTACACGAAGATCAAGTGAATTTGAGACGTTTTGTTTCAATTTGGACAATCGATTTGAATGGGTTTTCGGTTTTTAAACTAAAATTACTCCTACAATTTTTTAATTAATTAAATCCTAAAGTGCATAAATCGTTCTCCATTTTATTTCTCTAAAAACAATTATTTAAAATTCAAACTATTTAAAATATTTAAATTTTACACTATTTAAAATTAATTAAAACTTAATCTATTTAATAAAAAATACTTTTACACTATTTAAAAACTTTATTTAAAACTAATTTTAAAAATAATAATTAAATCTATTTTAAAATTAACTTTTACTTTTAAACTAAACAAAATCTATTTTTAAAAACTATTTTATTTAATATCTAAATTAATTAAAATCTAAAATCCCATTTTTAATTTCTAAAGTTATTATGCTAAATTAGTTGTAGTAATTTGTAATATTTATTTTCTCCAGTATTGTAATAGATTTTGTTTATTACTAAAAGATCGTTTGAATCGAAATATTTCTTTAATTTTACTTTCTGTTAAAATTAATTATGCAATTTACTTTAATCTAATTGGTGTTAATAATGATTATGATATTTATTTAAGCTTAAATAATAGCTTAAATTAAATATTAAGAAAATAAAATTGGGGAAAACTAATCCCCACTAGATTAGTTACATATAGCTATTGGTAGTTGCTGTTTATGGTTCGAGGGTTGATGAATGGTAAATGGTGGTCAATAATGATGTTGATTCGGGTCATTAAGACAACTCATCGCTGATCTTCTTCTCAAAGGCTTCTTCAAAAGGTTTGAATCAATTTAAATTTCATGTTATTTTATATATTAGTTTTAATCTGTTTTTGAGATGTATGCTAAATGGATTAGGGTTTGATGATTATGTTATAAATTTAATGGAATCTGTTTGGTTTTATGTTGATGAGTTTTATTGTTTGGATTTTAGTTGTTGTTCCTGAAAGTTTATTTAATCTGTTTAAAAGGGTTTTTGATAATCTGATATATGAATTTTTAATGAAAGTCTTTAAATCTAATATGCAAGATTTTATAATAGAATAAAGAGTTTGGGGTGATCTTAAGTGATATACTGATTTTTACATTTCATATATCTGTTCATAGAATCATAGGGTTTGGTATCTGTTTTAAGTATGCTGGAATTATGATGCTATATCAGTTTTACATGGTTTGCTGATTGATTTTCTTTTCTAAGCTGTTAATTTCTTTGTTATCTGCTTACAATAGATTTTCACTGATTTTGGGATTTATATTGATGAATACGAATTTGGATTTGTTTGATTTACTGAATTAATGAGTTAATGAGAGTTGACTGTTTAGTATGCTGCTGAATTTGAAGATCTTTGATAGGTGTGTAAACACCCATCCTTTTTACCACTTAACTACAATAATAACCAAGCCAAAACGTGTATTTTATGTCATAAATGTCTGAATTATGCGTGGTTTGTGTTTTTGTTGTGATTTAGGACGAAAATGTGAAAAGGGGAGAAAACACGGGCATTCACGGGCTTTTATCGAAGAAAAAGACAAAAGACGAAGTCAAGAAATCAAGAGTGCAAAAAGAACGGAAGTCCAAGACCAATTCTGAAGATTTATCGAAGAAAAAGTCAAAAGACGGAAGTTTACTTAAAGTCGAAGAACTCAAGTCTAATTTATTGAAGAATTACAAGACGAGTTTAAAGAAATCCCGAGACAAAGTCATTAAAGTCAAAGAATTAAGAAGATTAAGGACTTAATGATGCAATTAAAGAAAGAAGAAAGAGGGGAGGAAGCTTCCTCTAAGCACCTCCCTAATCCTCCTATAAATAGGCCATTAGGATTTCATTTTCATTTTGTTGGCTAATAGTGACAATTAGTTCTTCCATTTTAATTACTTGCACATTTACCTTATTGCACTTTAATTACCTTGTCTTGCACCTTTAATTTCAAGTAAGTTTACTTTTTATGATATTGAATCTTTACTTTTATTGTTATTCTCTCATCTACCTTTCTCTTTATTGATTTAATCTTATTGTTTATGTGCTTATTGTGTTGCTTATTTGATTAAGTGTCACGTTTTTATGTTATTGATTGTTTTGGATTATTGATTTTATAGCTTATTTGTGTTTATCTTTAAGTTTCTTAAGTTTTTATAAAAGTTATTTTTATATAAAAATTGTTTTTCGTATATCTTTTTCGTTTAAGAGTTTTTCAAAAGTCTTTAAATCTTAGCTTATTAGTTTTTCTTATACGTATTTTGATTAGGTTTTTAGTTGTGTTCTTATTTGAGTAATAACTTATTTGTTTTGCTTATTTTGCCTTATATCTACTGTATTCCGACCACACCAATTGGAAAAGGGTTTCACTTTCCGACCAGCGCTCCTGTTGCTTGGTCGGAAAAGGGTTTTGTTATTCCTATTAGCATTCCGATCAGGGGTGTCAAGTGGTATTCCGATCAGGTCTGGTGGTGACAGCATTCCGACCAGGAGTCCACCCCTCATTCCGATTTGTCATTCCGACGAGAGTACATTCCGACCACTTTCCGATTGGAGGTATGTTGGATTATTCCGATCGGGTTTTCCGATCAGCTTTCTGACGAGGAGGTAAGTAGGAATTCCGATAAGGGATTCCGATAGGTTTGCTTTTAGTATTTTGTTTTAATTTTATTTTCAAGTTTACATTGTTTTAAGTTTTCAAATTCACTTTTCGTCACGCTTTAATTTTAAGTCACATTTTTAAATACTTTGTCAAATTTAATTTTTGCACAATTTACATTTTTAACTAGTGTAGATTTAATTCACCGTCATTTATTTAAAGTCTTGCAATTTAAATACACTACAACGACACAACTATTGTTTCCACCAAAGACAGCTGAGTCGCACTTAAACCAGTTATCAATTCGATTAGACCGATTTCAACGAACAATTTTTATAACTAAAACCAAGTTATCAAATGGCGCCGCTGCCGGTTCTTTTCGTAAAGATTAACGGTTTTCTGTGAGAGACGCGTTGCTTTTTGGGATCCGTTCATTCGTGAGCGTTATTTTCTAGCTTAAAAATTTCCAAAAAATCCATAAAAATTAAAAAAAAATTCAAAAATCCAAAAAGATTTTATTTTTATTGTGTATATATATTGTCTATTGCTTTGGTATTGTTTTCTTTTGCTTTCGTAGGTGTATGCGTACTAGATCTTCTACTTATCAAGAGCCCGAGACTCCTGAAGATTTAGCTATGGCAGGTGTGAACAACAACAATAATCCACCGCACCTCAACAATAACAACAACAATGTTCTTCCACAGCCCGATCTTCGGACAATGGAGGAGCTTTGTCAACCCACAATGTTTGGACGAGGAGGACCGATTGCGCCGATGCAAATCACGGCTCCGGAGTTTTCGTTGAAGCATCACATGATCCAGCAAGTGCAAACAAATCCATTCCGTGGATTGCCTGATGATGATGCCAACAAACACCTCGACAAATTCATTACAATCACTCAAAGCATGAAGTTGCCCAGTGCTACTATGGATATTCTTCGCCTTCAACTCTTCCCACATACTTTATCACACCACGCCGAGAAATGGTTTGATCGTCTCCCGAAGAATTCCATTCATACTTGGGATGACATGACTCAACGCTTTTTGTCGCGCTACTTTCCACCATCCATGGTCACGAGCCTTCGAAATCAAATCAGCGGTTTCATGCAAGAACCCGATGAATCTCTATTTGATGCTTGGGAAAGATACAATGTTTTGATCGATCGTTGTCCGAACCACAACATGCTCCCTGTGACCTTAATTGATACTTTCTACAACGGTTTGACTTTTCATGATCGTGATACAATTAATGCAGCCGCCGGTGGCACATTTATGAAAAGAATACTCGAGGAGTGTAGAGAGCTTATTAAGAACATGACTACCCATCACAAAAACTGGGATTCCTCCGCTTCTTCAAGGAACAACCTGAGAGTCAATGTTTCTTCTACTTCAGCAAACCCCGATATGACCGAATTCACCCGCATGATGGCCGAAATGAACAAAAATATCTTGCTCATTGCTTCAAACCAACAACAAGTTAAAACGGTAGCCAATCCTTGTGAGACATGCGACGGTCCTCACTCATACACTGATTGTCCTTCTACTCAAGGAAATCCGGAAAACGTGTATGCGGCTTATGGTAATTATTCACCGGAAAATTACCAAGCCCGACCTCAAGGGGATCGAAATTTGCTAAGTTACCGGTCCAACAACTATCTTTCACCCGGTTTTTCTCCTCAAAACCAAAACCCCAACAACAACTACAATAGAAGCAACCAAATCCCACCTCGAGCTTCTATTCCTTATCACCCACCCGCTCAACAAGCCCCACCCATCAATCAGGATGTTGAAGCTTTAATGAGAACCCAAGGAGAGCAAATTAAGAATCTGCAGAGCCAAATTATCAATTTGAAAGGAGATATCACCAAGCAAGGGAATGACATTAGATCCGAGCTTCGAAATGATATACAATCCTCCTTCAGCAATCAAACGAATGATTTGAAGAATATGCTGGCTAGTTTCTTACCCACCACTCAACCCTCTACTTCGAGTCCTCTACCTTCAAACACCGTCACCAATCTGAGAGCGAATGTGAGTGCTATTACTACCCGTAGTGGAGTTACTTTAGTAGGACCACCTATCCCGCCCCCATCATCTACACCTCCTCCACCATCATTTATCCCTACTCCTCCCACACCTAGTATTAGTACACCATTACCGTCTCCGCCTCGTCATGACGAAGTACCCAAGAAGAACCCTTCAACATCCCAACCTTCACCTATTACACCTCCACCACCCAACCCCAGCATTCCTTACCCTTCTCTACTTAACAAGGCTCGAATTTTGACAAAGAATGACATGCAAGTCGCTAACTTTTTGGAAAAGATTGCCGACATGAAAATCACCTTTACCCTTGTTGAAGCTCTTGCCCAAATGCCACAATTTGTCAAGATGTTTAAGGAATTTCTTAGCAAGAAGGAGAAGATGGCCGAGTTTGTTAATACTCGATTGAATGCAAATTGTTCTGCTGTCCTTCTTAAAGAACTTCCGGAAAAACTTGGAGATCCCGGTCGTTTTGTGCTACCTTGCACTTTTAACCAAACCGACAAATTTACTGCCTTAGCCGATCTCGGGGCAAGTATTAATTTGATGCCCTTAAGTGTTTGGAAAAAGTTATCATTGCCCGACCTTACTCCCACCAAAATGACTCTTGAGCTAGCCAATCGCACTCTCGCTTACCCCGTTGGTATTGCCGAAGATGTGTTCATTAAATTTGGCACATTCAATTTTCCGGTCGACTTTGTCGTTGTTGATTATGAAATGGATCCTCGTATTCCGTTAATAATTGGACGCCCATTTTTGAGAACCGGTAGAGCTTTAATTGATGTGGATAAGTGTGAGCTCATCTTAAGAGTCGGGGATGATGCACAAGTTTTTGAAATGGGGAAGCTTACAAGCAAATCCTATGGAAGAGAATCAGCGAATATGATTAATGTGCTTGATGATTTTGTCGTCTACAACAATCCTCTATTCGATTCTTGCAATGATAATCCACTTTTTCAAGATGATGTGTATGATTCTCTCTCCAATTTGGAACCTTCACCCATATATGATTCTCCACCGATCTTTGATGCTTATGATGATGATTCTAGCTCCGATGGGGATGATTATGATGATTTTACTTCCGAGTATCCCGACATGCCCACTTATGATGATTTTGATGAGGCCGATACTCTTTCGAGTGATTCTTCACATGATGAAGATCCTCCGCCAACCATGCTTAATCCTACTTTGGATGACTACTCATTTGAGGAAGACTTTTCTACTTTTCTTAATACTTACTTCCCTCATGAGAGTGATGCTCCTCCTTTAGACTTTGATGATTATGGTCTTGATCCTACTTCGGATTTGAGGAAAATTCTTTCAAAGGAGAAGAAACCGGACGACACCAACATCCGCAACACGTATGTTTTGACACCTCTTTATCCACCTTCTAAGGACGAGGTTGTGCATTTTCTTCGCGGATCATCTTCAAATTTTGTTGAGCCTGAGTGCTATTTTCCCCTAAAGGAAAAGGTGTTCGACCCCGGTATCGATATTCTTCATCCATCTCAGTATCATTCTGATGAAATAAAAGGAAAAATCTTTGGAACTTTTGAAGATATGCTTGCGCCCCATCACCCTTGCTCCCACCGTGCTCCATCTTTGCTTAAGGGAACCTTGCCTACTCTTCTTTGGCTTGCCTTGTTTGCCTTAAGCTTGTGCTATTTGATGGACGAAAACTATGTATTTGATCCCGGTAGATGTGTTTCATGCTTCTTCCTATGCTAATCAAGGTCGAGTCAGGCTCACGACTTGGTGAACAAAAATCAAGCGCTTCTTGGGTGGCAACCTATGTATCTATCTTTTTAACTATCTTTATCCTAAGTGTAGGGGAGACCCGTTGGTGTTTGCTATTTCCTCTCTTCTCATATTCAGGGATTCGAGCGCTCAATGATCTACTCTTGATGATTTTTGACGACCCGTGATTCCGTGTTTCCGTCTTCCCGGTTCTATCCTAAACTCTTTTCGATTCACTATTTTTATATTTTCCAATATTAAAATAGGAATCTTGTTAGTTGTCTTTTCCTTAGTAAGATTTAAACAAAGTGCACAATGTCCTAAGTGTAGGGGAGTTTACTCCCACATGCTTAAACATTGAGGACAATGTTTATATTAAGTGTAGGGGGGACTTCTATCGAAGTTAAGTGGTCTTTTCCTTGTATTTGTCCTCATTTTAACTGGAAATTCAATTTTTTTGGACATTTTTCAAAATTTTTGATCTATTTTGGCCTATTAGTTTTTCCCTTTATATAGTTATTTTCTTTCTTTGCTAGAATAAAATTTTAAGAAAGTGGTTTTAATTTTCAAACCTTGTGAATCTTTTGACTCAACCCGAGTTTACTGATCTAAGTTTACTCTAGCTAGTATCCTTAACGTGTTTAAGTCAAGTTTTGCTAGGCTTTTATATAGGGAGCTTTAAAACGCGAAAGTCTTAACTCTCACGGGTTAAGAACAAGAACTTTTCGCAAGTTCCTAAATTGATCCTAGAGAGTCGTTTATCAAGGGAACTTTAAAACGCAAATTCTAAACTTGAAAGAGTCTAAGAATTTGTAAGATCCTATAGATGACTCGAAAACCAAAACTTTGATTTAATAGGCTAAGCATCCACGAGTCTCATTCCTTGAGATTTTAAATTGTGGAGAACGAGAGATGATAGAGTCAATTATAAGTTTGGTATTCTTTCGTGAATTTATGTGAGTTAATTATAAGCCTATTCTCCAATAGCTTGCTAATAAATTTATCTGCAATAAATAAGGTTGTACGATTTGAAAAGTTACTTAGCTTCTAGCCCAAGATCGTTTAAAAGTTGCTCGGTATGGATTAGAGTTCATAGCCAAGGCATAACTTACTGAAGCGGGATGCGAAGATTGGCGAGTCCAAAAAGGTCCTAACAAGGCATGAGGGCTACATTTTGTTGCTAAAGATCCCAAGTGATGTGAAGAATCATTTATCGAAAATCAATATGAAGGATCGAGACACACGACGAAAAGCAAAAACTTCCCAAAAGATCATGGAGAAGTCTATCTAAAAAGGCCCTAACAAGGTATGAGGATAAATAGATCCAAGTCCAAAAAGGAGGCGGATCGTTGTATATCAAAGTCCAAAATAAAGATTGGAGAAAAATGATGAAGTCGTGGTCCAAATATGAAGAATCTCTCAAAACTTCAAGTGAAGAAATTCCTATTATGAAGAGAAGACCATTATTTCATGAACGTCTCTCAAAGATTTGAAGTATGAAGTCGCTGCCAAATATCGGTCCGAGAAAGGTCTCAAATCGCGAAGCGAGTTATGCCAAGATATGAACTTTATGAGGTCCCGAGAAGCAGTTTTAAAAGATTTTGTCCTTTAGCTAACTATTGATTAAATCGTCCCACTTTATTTTCAGCCTAAATAACTATCGAAATAAGTCAACAATGCATCCTCGTGATCATTCAAGACAACAATAAAATATAAGAGATACACCTAGGAATAAGGGAGTCTAAGTAAATAATTGGCCCACATGAGTTCGTGTTAGTTTACTAACTTATAATAACAATGATCTCGTTTTTAACCTTGGTTTGGAGAATGTGAAAACTTGAGGATGATGATCATTCATAACATTTCCAAAACCCTAAGGTATGTCTTTGATTTCTTTAATTACTTTCTTCCTTTGAATGTTTATAATTTTATATCTCTTTAATAAAGGCCAATATAGATTGATTATGATGAAAAGTGTAATCGTGCTTTGTAACTAATGCATTGCATGAGGACATTGCAATGGTCAAGTGTAGGGGATTTGATAGGTGTGTAAACACCCATCATTTTTACCACTTAACTACAATAATAACCAAGCCAAAACGTGTATTTTATGTCATAAATGTCGGAATTATGCGTGGTTTGTGTTTTTGTTGTGATTTAGGACGAAAATGTGAAAAGGGGAGAAAACACGGGCATTCACGGGCTTTTATCAAAGAAAAAGACAAAAGACGAAGTCAAGAAATCAAGAGTGCAAAAAGAACGGAAGTCCAAGACCAATTCTGAAGATTTATCGAAGAAAAAGTCAAAAGACGGAAGTTTACTTAAAGCCGAAGAACTCAAGTCTAATTTATTGAAGAATTACAAGACGAGTTTAAAGAAATCCCGAGACAAAGTCATTAAAGTCAAAGAATTAAGAAGATTAAGGACTTAATGATGCAATTAAAGAAAGAAGAAAGAGGGGAGGAAGCTTCCGCTAAGCACCTCCCTAATCCTCCTATAAATAGGCCATTAGGATTTCATTTTCATTTTGTTGGCTAATAGTGATAATTAGTTCTTCCATTTTAATTACTTGCACATTTACCTTATTGCACTTTAATTACCTTGTCTTGCACCTTTAATTTCAAGTAAGTTTACTTTTTATGATATTGAATCTTTACTTTTATTGTTATTCTCTCATCTACCTTTCTCTTTATTGATTTAATCTTATTGTTTATGTGCTTATTTTGTTGCTTATTTGATTAAGTGTCACGTTTTTATGTTATTGATTGTTTTGGAATATTGATTTTATAGCTTATTTGTGTTTATGTTTAAGTTTCTTAAGTTTTTATAAAAGTTATTTTTATATAAAAATTATTTTTCGTATATCTTTTTCGTTTAAGAGTTTTTCAAAAGTCTTTAAATCTTAGCTTATTAGTTTTTCTTATACATATTTTGATTAGGTTTTTAGTTGTGTGCTTATTTGAGTAATAGCTTATTTGTTTTGCTTATTTTGCCTTATTTCTACTGTATTCCGACCACACCAATCGAAAAAGGGTTTCACTTTCCGACCAGCGCTCCTGTTGCTTGGTCGAAAAAGGGTTTTGTTATTCCTATTAGCATTCCGATCAGGGGTGTCAAGTGGTATTCCGATCAGGTCTGGTGGTGACAACATTCCGACCAGGAGTCCACCCCTCATTCCGATTTGTCATTCCGACGAGAGTACATTCCGACCACTTTCCGATTGGGGGTATGTTGGATTATTCCGATCGGGTTTTCCGATCAGCTTTCCGACGAGGAGGTAAGTAGGAATTCCGATAAGGGATTCCGACAGGTTTTCTTTTAGTATTTTGTTTTAATTTTATTTTCAAGTTTACATTGTTTTAAGTTTTCAAATTCACTTTTCGTCACGCTTTAATTTTAAGTCACATTTTTAAATACTTTGTCAAATTTAATTTTTGCACAATTTACATTTTTAACTAGTGTAGATTTAATTCACCGTCATTTATTTAAAGTCTTGCAATTTAAATACACTACAACGACACAACTATTGTTTCCACCAAAGATAGCCGAGTCACACTTAAACCAGTTATCAATTCGATTAGACCGATTTCAACGAACAATTTTTATAACTAAAACCAAGTTATCAATCTTATATTGCTGAGTCTGTTATTGCTTGTTTTAGTTAGTAACTAGATTTAGTTTTACTGATTTTGGTTTATAGATTGTATTTACTGAAATTTGGATGCCTGCTATATGTTTAGGCTATGCTGATATTTAGTTTTTCTTTGATGTTATTCTTATTTTGCTAAGCAAATGCTATCAGATTAAACTGATTTGATAGTATAATACTGATTCCTATCAGTCCAATATTTTAATCACCAAAGTCACTCCTATGACTTTATTTACGTTTTCATTGTCCAAAAAAAATATCATCAATAAAATGTCTCTAGTGGGGTTCGACCCTGTGACCTCCTGGTCACAGGCCAAATGACTTACCATCTCCTCCAGCTGTTCTTTTGTGTTTAAACACTTACTGATTAATTAATATGGTGTAATTGCTAAGCTGTCAGCCTTTTAATCATTTAAATACATTGTTTTAATTTTTGTTTAAATTTAAATCGTCTAAATCTCTTTTATAAGTTTAGTAATAAATAAATAAAAACAAAATAAAAAAATGTTTTATTAATTTTAGAGATAAAATTAGTTATTAAAAATTAGTTTTAAAATAATTAGATTTTAATTAATTTAGTTTTAAGTAAAAATAGTTTTTAAAAATAGATTTTGTTTAGTTTAAAAATTAAAAGTTAAATTTTAAATAGATTTAATTAATTTTTAGATTTAAAATAGCATTTAAATTTGTTTAAATAGTTAAAGTTTTAAATAGTGTAAAAGTCATTTTAATTAAATAGATAAGTTTTAAATAGATTTTTAAATAACTTAAAGTTTAAATAGTTTGAAATTTAAAAAAATGGGGAACGATTCATGCGCTTTAGGATATTAAATTGTAGCAGTAATTTTAGTTTAAAAACTAATAACTAATTCAAATCGATTGTCCAAATTGAAACAAAACGTCTCAAATTCACTTGATCTTCGTGTACAACGAACTTGGATCATCAACGTGTTTAATTAAATCCGTCCTCGACTTATTTATGGATTATTACCTTTTCCTAAAGGTAATTTCCTAAATTTTTCCTATATCGTATTTAATTAAAATACATCGACGTTTCCACGACACATCAAAATTTTTGGCCAAAATTTTTGATGTGTTGAGGAAACGTCGATGCATTTTAAATAGATACGATATAGGACAAGTTTAGGAAATTACCCTTAGGAAAAGGTAATAATCCATAAATAAGTCGAAGACGGATTTAACTAAACACGTTGGTGATCCAAGCTCGTTGTACACGAAGATCAAGTGAATTTGAGACGTTTTGTTTCAATTTGGACAATCGATTTGAATGGGTTTTCGGTTTTTAAACTAAAATTACTCCTACAATTTTTTAATTAATTAAATCCTAAAGTGCATGAATCGTTCCCCATTTTATTTCTCTAAAAACAATTATTTAAAATTCAAACTATTTAAAATATTTAAAATTTACACTATTTAAAATTAATTAAAACTTAATTTATTTAATAAAAAAATACTTTTACACTATTTAAAAACTGTATTTAAAACTAATTTTAAAAAAATAATTAAATTAATTTAAAAATTAACTTTTACTTTTAAACTAAACAAAATCTATTTTTAAAAACTATTTTATTTAATATCTAAATTAATTAAAATCTAAAAACTCATTTTTAACTTTCTAAAATCACTAAAATATATTTTATTTTGTTTTGAAATCATTTATTATTTTTAAAACTATATAAAAGTAGATAAAAAAGATTTAAAGTTAAATAAAATTGAAACTATGTATTTAAACAATTACACAAGCTGACAGTCACCTTAATTAAACTATATTAATTAAAAGAGATGCAAGTAAACACAAATAGGAGCTAGTCCAGATGGTAAGTGCGTTTGGCCTGTGACCAGGAGGTCACAGGGTCGAATCCTGTTAGAGACATTTTTTTATGAATAATTTTTTTGACAATTAAAATGAATTGGAAGTCACATGAATGACTTTGTTTAGTGTAATTTTTGGACTGATAGGAATCAGTATGAGACTTAACAGACTAAATGAGTCTGTTAGTAATTTAATTCAGCAACTCCAACAATTTATCAGCAAAGTAGAATCAATAACAAGCTTATATTAGCACATTTTTAACCAAGTTAAATTCACACTAAACAGATTAAATGATCTGTTACCTATAAATACTCAGCAATGATCAAAAATTAACAGCAACAAGATTATAACCAAGCAGTTATACAAATTACCAATATCCAAAAACTAATAAGGCAGACTTTATCAGTATCACTACATAATTTCAGCGGACTATTTAAGATAGATAACACAATATAACTCTATCAGAATACAACAGAACAAATAGAATTCAGCAAGCTTGACTATATTTCAGCTAAATATGAAACCACTAAGCTCAAATCAGTGTACAAAACTTGAACAAGTAATCCATATAAAAACCAATAAATCCAGCAGGCAAATACTATTACCACATCTCAGCAAATTCAGACAGCTAATATATCATCAATTAAACATGCCAGATTTAAAAGAAATCGGATGAAATCTCACAAACTTGCATCTAAACTTCACTTATTCAGATTAAACCAAATCTCTTTATTAAAATATTACTCAAAACCTTGCATATAAAACCTCTCTAAACAGATTTATCACTTGTGCAATATTATCCAATACTCCTTTTAAACAGATCTATTATCAGATTAAAAATGACATTATAACCCTATTCCATCTAACAAGCACTCCAATAAAAACATCTAACAGATTCATTTAAAGTAAATAAAAACAACTTAAAAGGAATAAAAGGACTTAAAACCTTTTGTAGATAGCCATTGGGAAGAAGATGTGCGCTAAGCAATCTTGTTTAACCGAATCGAGAACACCTTTCGTCATTCATTGAAACCACCTTCGAACCCCATCCGAATCACCATTATCACCATCATTCGAACATGTTCCATAAACAACAGCTAACAGTAGCTATTTTTAACTAATCTGGTGGGGATTAGTTTTCCCCAATTTTATTTTCTTTATTTAACGCAAGCTATTAATTAGCTTGATTAAATAATTTTATAATTATTATATCCAAACAGTTTTAAAGAACAATTTGTAATAATAATAAATTTAACAGAAAAGTAAGACACAAATTTAATTCGAATTAACTTTTATTAATAATAAAGAGAGATTACAAAATTGAAAAGGGAAATTTCAATTATCCTAAAACTATTTTAGCATAATAACATTGAAAATAAAAAATGGGATAATCAAATAACCGAAATATGGGGGTTTTTATAGCCAACCCCCAAGGCTAGCTGATGAAGGTTGTTGAGGGGAATCTTGCATCTTGACCATCCATCTTGCACTCTCTTTCTTCTTACTTGATCTCACGGTTGATAATACACATACTAGCACACGGATTGCCAACGTGGCAATCCCTTGTGCTAGTTGTGTTAGTTTGCTGCTGATGTGTCTTCTTTTTATTGGAGGAGTGGTGGGATTGAGCTGTCTCGACCAATCAGAATAGGGGAATGAGCCACGTCACTTGTTCTCTCCTCCATCTTCAATCTCCGGTAAAGAGGGGATTTAATTAAGGGGCGTGTAAACTCACGCGCCCTTAATCATACAAAGCCCCAATTTATTTGTTGATTAGGGTTGGGGTGAATAGGACTGGTTAATTTAGTTTTGGAAGGTGAGAGAGAAGATGTAACATAGGAAATATCGAAAGGGATAAGTATGTGTGGTGAGGTGAAAAGTGAGAATAAATGTAAATGATCGTTTGACCAAGGAATACGTTTATTTACTTTACTTTGTAACTGGTTATTTGTTTTATCCAAATGGACTTGCAAGCCCATGAAACACACGTCACTTGAATTTACTTAGTTAACACTTGGGCTTTTGGCCCTAAGTAACCAAATTCGTCCAAAAAATGAATTTTAATGGGCTTTGATTTGGGGCTTGTGTTTACAAGATGGAAAACTTGTTTCATCATTTGGGGTTTTTGGGCCCATTAACCAAATGTGGGACCCACAAGCCCAATTAATCTTCAATAAGTTAAAATACACTAAAAAACGGACTTGAATTGGCTCCCTTGATCTTTTCTTCAATCTCGTGTCGTTTTCGCCGGTTTTCGTGAACTTGGTACCTACACACATGAAACAACAAAATGCATATACAAGGCAATATTTATACATTTTATGCATTTATTGTATGTTTATTGATATAAATGATATGAGTAATTTAGCTCATATCAAACACCTAGATGTTTAACCGGCAAGCAACCCTCTTCAAAGGGAAGGAGCTGTAATATAGCATTCTTCATAGGATCCCCAACATTACAAAAATAAATGGTGCTTTTTGGAAGACTAGGAGACAAACCTGAGGCCGCTGTAAATTCATCTAAGCTATCTTTATTAACCCTAGCAGAATTAACATTACCATACGTGAACAAGAACAGATCATCAGCAAAGCATAAGTTGATCAACTCCAATCTCTCACAATGTCTATGCTAAGTGAATTGCTCTGATTGTCGAACCCTTCTTTTAAGCATAAGTGTTAACACCTCCATGACAAGAGTAAAGAGGTATGGGGAGAGAGGATCACCTTGACGTAGACCCCGCTTCCCTTTAAAATACCCATGGAACGCCCCATTTAGACTAATAGAAAATGATGCCGATGACACACATTCCATAATCCAACTGATAAACTTGTCATGAAAGCCGAAACCAAGTAGAGCCTCCTTAAGAAACGCCCAATCAACCGTATCATACGCTTTTTGAATATCAACCTTAAAAGCAGATCTAGAGGGACCTCGATTCAAATGGTAGTTTTGCATTATTTCTTGAGTGAGAAGTATGTTATCCGCAATGCTTCTACTAGGAACAAACGTCGACTGATTAGGGCTAATTAACCCTTTAAGGCTGTCCTTCATTCTATTCGCTATGATCTTAGTGATACACTTAAAAAGAACATTACAACAAGATATCAGCCTGAAATCCGTAACACGGGCAGGATTGGTTACCTTAGGAATAAAGGATAAAATAGTATGATTAATTTCTTTTAGAAGCTCCCCATTAGTAAAAAATTCCCGAACCGCCATAGTAACATCATGACAAATGCATCCGCCACATGCTCATTCAAGAATAGGTCATGCGTGTTCAGCTGGTCAACTTCATCAGCTTGTCCGAGAAATATCTTATAATGCTGTAAAATGCATCCGCGACATGCTCATTAGAAAAAACTGCTCCCGATGTATTAGTAACAACATCAATGCGGTTACATCGAGATCGATTTTTCACTAATTTGTGAAAATACGCAGAGTTCATGTCGCCATCCCGAAGCCAATAAATGTCTTGTTGTACCGTATCAAGTTCCTGTCGAAGACGATTAACATTATCATGCAAATTTCCTTGATCATACAACAACTTACATAACGGTTTCTTTAACCTCTTCAATTTCTGAACCAACTTATACATATAGAAACCACTAACATTCATATCCCAACCTGTGGATACAACATCTTTAAACTTCTCATGCATCACCAAGCTATTAGTAAACTTAAAAGGACGAGCCTTTTGTGGTACCACAGTCAGAATCTTCAATACTCTTGGGGGCGTGATCCGATATTCTGTACGGCTGGAAGATAGCATGACAACAACCTATGAATATATCAAAACATTCCTCATTAGCCTTAATTCTATCAATCTTCTTCAACACCCCATCACTTCCTTTTAGTTTTTGAGTCCAAGTATATCTAAGACCCGTGCTTTGGACATCCTTCACCTCAATAGTATTGACACATTCACGAAATTCTCTCATTGAAATATCAATGGTCGAAGATCCTGCAACCACATCTATAAGGTCAAGCGCTATGTTAAAATCACCTAACAAACACCAAGGCCTATTCCTGACATATAAGCGAAACATATCCAGATCCTTCTACAATTCCCGATGGTGGGAGTATAGATTATGGGCATACACGAAAGAGCAGAATAATTCTTTTCCCTCCGCTTTCAACCATAACCTAGTATGCATCACCTGATATGTCTGAGTAACCACAGAAATATCCACATCCTTTGTGTTCCAACCAAGAATAATACGAGAACCTTTATTACATCGCAAAGCATTCGAAGTCCAATCCCAATGACGGAATTACGAACACAGTTTATCCAACTTGGACATTCTAGCATGTGACTCCAGAATAGCACAAACTGAGAGGTTATTTTCTGCAATGATTTGCCGAACTTCATTCTGTTTAGGATAGAGGTTCAGTCCCCTTATATTCCAAGCCGCGACACTAAACATTAATAACCTTCTCATTAGGAGTGCTTGCCCCATCATTAGTTGTAGTTTGTTGACTTTCCTCCATAATTATATTTTCATCAACCTCATCATCATCACTGTTCTCATTCTCAAATTCACTCCTTCGCTGATCATCATCATCGTCATCAGAAAGAACACCAAAAGTGTTCTTTAAAGGAACCTCCTTAACCGTCGGTTGACTCGTAGACCCACCATTCTGCTTAGAGCTCTTACCTTTATCCAACCTTGAAAATTTAAGTTTCAAGTCAGGTTTAAGGAGAGAAATTCCCTGACCCTGTTTACCCTTACCCGTCTTCCTACCTTTACGCTTCTTATTCGTCACTTTAATGAAACCCTCATTAGTATCCTCTATAGGTGCTTTCCCATTATCTTGAATAACAATCGGTTTCTTAGGGCACTGTTCATCATTATGACCAAACACTCTACATTTCCCACATATAGGAGGCTTCCACTCATACTCCACTTTCATACAAACCCTAGCATGACCTCCTCCCTCCACTCTTGGAACAGCCATAGTAACAACTGTTTTTTAGTTCTTTATCCGCTGTTACCTCAAGGAGAGCACGAGCATATCCCAACCTACCCCAAGCCTCAGTGCACATGGAGTTAGTGAAGGCATCAAGCACTATTGGTGAACCGATTTGAGAACCTATGAGACTTAACCCATCCGGATTATACGCAACCGCAGGGACTTTATGGATCTTAACCCAAACAGGAACACGATCCACCGTATCCCTAGAGAGAACAAAATCAGACGTCCATTTATTAATAATCAGTGGCTGGTTTCTTATCATCCAGGGACCCTTTTCCAACACCTGTTCAAGCCCCGTCTGTGAATCAAATTTAAAGAAGAAAATACCATCATCATCCCGCATCACTTTTTGAAGACCAAACTTGGACCATGTATTAGTAACATAGTTCTTAACAATAGGAAATGCAACCGATTTGCCCACAAATAAACCCATAATTGAATTATTGAATCTATCCTGTGCCATCAGAACATTTTCAATAGGAAGTAAAAAATCAGTCTCATTAAAAAGTTTCCGAAACTACACTTTTGTATTCTCCTTCACAGATGAAACCATGGGCGATTTGGCAACATTAAAAAACGATCTTGTTGCCTTCCCCTCATTCATACTCATAGCAGTTACATTCGTCCCATTTGAATCATCATTACGTAACGACTAAACTAACTTATTGAAGTTATCAGCCAATTCCTGAGTAGTCTTAAGCGGATCCTCCATCTCCATCTCTCTCTCAGCCAAAATCATCAATCCCACAAAAGAAAATACAAACGAAAACGAAACCCTAATTCTTTAGGGTTTGAAATGACACAAACCACAACCCTAGCCGACCTCCATAAAATAATATATAATAAACAATAAGAACCGCCACAAAAAACCCTAAATCTATGTAGCTAAGCACAAAACCCAAGCGTACCACTAAATCAGATCCTAAAAACACGTCGAATCAATTAAAGCAGGATTAAGAGCTAATCAAAACTACACTAATCTCCGGTTACAAATGATCACGGTTAAAAATAGGGGCAATAAATCACCTGCCTGTTCCAACTCACATATTGCAGCGACAAGATCAGAATAATAAGAGTAAAGCATAATAATCAAACGTTAACCATGATTGGTGTCTAACAGGATTGAAGAAGGAGGCACATAAGGATGTTTGTTGGTTTATCCCTAATCACATAACGGTATTTCCTCCTTTTCCTTGTCTTTTAATATCACTTGATTTTTAATTATTTCTATTATTAATAAGTCTATTTTTTTAATAGTTAGTATTAGGGTTGAGCATAGGTTCAAAACTGAATCGAACCAAAACAACCGAATTGAATCGACAAACAATTTAGAAAAAAACACGAACTGAAACCGAACCAAATTAAACAAGCAAAACCAAGTCTGGACCAAAACCGAACCGAACCGTGAAAACCAAACCGAATATATAGTTTAGGCGTATTTTTTGTGTTTGTAACTAAAATCGAACCGAATCGAACCAAGCAAAATCGAAATAAATATACAATACCGGAAACCGAACCGAAAATAGTCGGTTCAACTCAATTTTTTCGCGGGTTTAGTTTTCGATTAATTTTGCTTATCTTAATATATATATATCATATCTTAGATTTAATTACATAGATCATTTTATACATGCCCACATAATCGCGCATTTCGTCCTAAAATTACAAAAATTACATAAGTCGTACATGTAGTTGTTAATTTTGCGCGGATTGGTCATTTGATCACACAAAATTTATCTTTTCATGTTAAGTCTGGTCATGTGTTAGTTACGTGACAAAAGTGTTTTTTAAGTCTATAATAGACCACATAAATGATTTATGTTACTTACATTTATATTTTTATATATACTTGTCAAAAATTATGTTTTTACTGTTGTCTCTCACATTTAGTTTCTTATTCACAGTCATCATTTTATCCAATTTAGGCCTGATCATGGTTCAAAAACCAATACCGAGGATCAGAATGAAATGTTCGATTCATGTTCGGGTCGATCAGGTCTGGTGCGTTCTAACAAAGCATAATGGCCGATTTTGCTCACGATTGAATTAGACAAGTTGAATACCGGCCATGAGAGAAATTAAAAACCAAGAACCGAATCAAAATATAAGGGAAGCGTATCAAACACGTGCCTCGGCTCTTTAGTGCTAAGCGTGTCTAGCACGTGCCTCGACTTGCTGCTGATTTAGTGAATCTTTTTATTATTTTATTGTTTTATTTAATTAAAGTTTATAATTATGTATGTACTTGTTTTTTTGTTACTTATATTCTGTTATTTATTAATGTTAATTTTATTTATTTGATTTATAAATAAATGTGTTATAGTTTCCCCACAGTTTATTTCTGTTTCTCGATCTAGTATGCTGTTTATTATGCTTAACCCTACCACGATTCATCACAACCTAACACCACAACCATCCACTATAGCTCACCGCCATCTCTATGAGTATACTACTATTCCTTTCTCTCATACTCTCTTTGTCATACATTCCAAAATATGCATCGCGCCACACACACAAACACACACACACACACACACTTATCTCATCTCATTCCATCACTCTGTCTCAGATAAGATCCATTTCAACACACATTACGATTTGGTTAACATATGGTGGTGCATCTTTTGGAAGTTTGGCGTTAATGATAATATTCAAGCTTCTCTAAGCGGATTCATTCTAAATTAAGATTATGCGCCTCTTGGCGGGCAAGTTTGATTGCTTTGCAGCCAAAGCGTGCATATCCTCTATAACATCCAGTAGTTTTGGCTAATGTAATATCAATAAATATGTAATTGCCCATTTGATAAATAAATAAAGGGGAGAATTTTCAAGAAACTTTTACATTTTGTTATGATGTATGACTGAATATATGGATTCTCACTATCTCAACTGACACTTCAAAATATTCCTATATGTTGTGAACAATATGTGTATATCAAGTCTGAGTTCTAAAAGTAACAATATGTATATATGATGAATAAGAACGATTCAAATATAACAAGGATGCCCTAAATTACTAAAGAACCTTAGAAACTCTAGAATTCACTTTATAAACTAATGATTCAAGCAATATAACTACATAATATCTATGTACAATTATCAATACAATGTACTAATTATAATCTATCATATAAAGGAAAGCTAATAGATAACAAAACACTAATATTCACTAATCTCAAGATAATTACAAGTATATGACCTAGTTACCAAGATTAGCATAAAAAATCTATTTCATAATGAATTAGAGTCTAATCTTTTGCTACTAATTATAAAACTCAAATAAGTATCATAATAGTTAATACATTTATCTCAAGCTAAGTTACAAATTAATAAAGCATAAAGTACAAGTTATCAAAGAATAGGATCTTAAGCTCACTTAATTATCCCTAGGATATGATTAACCTATACAAACCCTTAAACTAAGAATGTAGAAACCTTAGAAGTCATAAACATACTATATAAGACCTAGAGTAAGCTTACATTATGATATAAACCCTGATCACCCAAGATAGAAAGTCATTAGGATTAGTAACCTAGAAACCCTTATATTAAGCATTTTACATATAATCAATACCTAGTTTTTTAGGACAAGTCTACAAACACTTATATCATTTCATTAAGGTTATAAGATTATGTTAAGACAACGTAAAAGTATCCTTAAGCACAAGGTACAAGATTTCAATGCAATACTTGTAAATTAGGTCAAAATAGGTATTTTTACTCTTTAGACATGTTTACCTAGAATAAGCTACTAAACCAAGTGTGGGTACTCATTGGACACCTAAAACAAAATGTCTAGGACCTAAATTAAGTTTACATCAGTAGTTAAAATGAGGATAATGACTTTTACTAAGACTAGATCATTAGAAACCCTAATCTACATAAGTTTTCTTCCCAAATTCACATCAAACCTTCGTTAAAATTCAAACCAAGGACCCAAATATTCTAAATACAATTTCTAAAACCTAATTAAACCTTAATGAAAGTACCTAAAACTAGCTTGAAACGAATAAGAAGGATAATTAACACAAGTAAATACTTTTCAAATGTAGTACTTTATTATTGTATAACAAGTATTACATGTGTTATGGATAACATAGTTTGAGGACAATGTGTTGTGTACACTTTGGACAAAATAAAGCAAACTCAAGAACACAGGCACAACTGTTCTTTCTCTGAGTTGTAAAGAGTTAATGTGTGTAATCTAACAAAGTGAACTACATTAACTCTAGCCTACATATCCTATTTATAGTGGTACGAGGTTGACTACTAGTACTGGTTGATGGTGACTACACAAAGCAGACAATGTCAGGCATCTGTCAAAAGATGCTCTTCTATTCTTGGTAGTCTACCATAATGCTTTAGGGAAACAGACCTGACATAGTTTCCCTTTTCTTCATTCCTTGTACTTTAGGCTGTATAACTTCCCGCCTAAACACTTAGGTATGCCCAAAGTGTACTAAGTGTTAACAGGGTATTGCCACCCCTGTTAACACTCAACCACTCAAATTCCCTGATATATCTAGGCTGTTATCCAACACAGCCAATGAGTATGTCTTCAAGTAATCTTCAATTTCCTTGACAATGTCTCTGTCATGGACTCCTATGTGGTTTCTCACAGTGACTTAGAACTCTGTGAGTCTTAGGTTACTTGCCTGTCTCCTAGGCAAAGGCAAGTTAATATCAAACAGCTTAATTTAAGTTTAAATCTATGACTAAGGGAATTTTAACAGACTTAGATTCCCAACAATCTCCCCCTATTTAAACATAAATACACCTAGATCTAAATGAGTTATAGTAAGTGAGATAACAGCTTCTTCTTACACATAACAGATCTAACGAACAACTTCAAACTTCATTAATACTTAAAAGAAAGTACAAGTAGAATACATGAGTAAAACAAAATATGATAGTAAACGTTCAGCTGTGAAAACTTTAGTAATCATCATTCTTGAATTTCTCTTCAGCCTCAACTATGTCTGTCCTAGTATCTAATTCAGCCTTCAATGCTTGGGTAAATTCCTTGGAGTACTCTGTGTTAAGTTTAAGCAACTTCTGAAACATAATAAGCTGAATAGTTGATGCAAGCCCCAACTCATATTCCCTTTGGAACACATATTGGCATCCCCTGTTCATGTAGGCCATACCTTTTTCAGGCTTAGTGTAAGTCTGACCATCAACAGGCCCTACAATCCCATTTGGAAGAATCAAGATCTTGTGCATCCCATCTACCTGGATATCATCAGTCACAAAGGTTTCTTGAAGGAATTGAGTCATCCTTTTTCTTTTCTTCTCAGCTTTTGTGGGTTCTGGTTCAAATAGCTGTGGAGGTGGATCAATCTTGAGTTTGGCAGCTATTTCTTTCAACCAGTTGAACTTATCTCTCAGGGTCTTTAAGAGTAAGAAATTTGCCTGTCCAGTCCTCTTTGCAGCTAAAGCTTCAATTTCTAACCATTCAGACAGACCAAGTGTCTTAAGTTTGAAATCCTCAAAAACATCCATGTTGCCCTGTTGGTTATCTCTCCAAATAACCATTTGTAGGGTAATGAGTTGATTTCTTAACGGTGTATTTGAAATTGGTGATTGTGCCTGGAGCATATCTTTTGTTAACGCAGGCATCATAGTCAGCCTTTACCTTTTCAGAGCCTCTGCGCATTTGGTTCCATTTCTCTTAGCCTTTGTCTTTGCTCCTCTCTGAGTTGAGGAGACATGGCTTTCAGCTTGGCTTCATCCATCTTTTTGGCTTTCTTGATTTCATTTAATCGTTTGAACTCAAGTGCTTGTTTCTCAATTTCTTCAACTGTTAATGGTTTTTCAGCAGCTACTTTGAGAGTTGAGAATTGAGAGAGTTTGGTAGTGGATCCTCCTGTCTCTAGCATCGCAGCTATTTTCTTTAGTTTGACGTATGTGTCTACCATAACTATTTCTTTCCCTTCTTCGAGACAGAGGATTCTTCACTTGCTTTCTTCATCTCTTCAGCTTGTTTCAAAAATGCTAGCTGAGCTTGGTCTTGGACAACTTTTGGTAGGGAGCTGACAGTGAATTTGAGTTTCTTAGCTTTTGGTTCACCATCATCCATAACCTTATTGGTGTTATCCAAAGACAGGGAATTTGATGAATCAACTGCTTTGTTGTCTTGTTGCTCCCCCTTAATTTCATCATCATCATCAGGTACAGTGATTGGTGTGATGACTTGGAGAGGAATGGGGTTTTCAGCTGTACCTGTGGTAGTGTTGATAGGTTCTAGTTTTAGTAAGTCAGCTTTCTTCCCCTCACATTGAGCATGTCTTTTGAGACGCTTGGCTGAACGCGACTGAAGGTATCTAGCAACCTGTTCAACAGACGTGGCCATTTTCTTTTGCCTGTTCCTTTATCCTCTGGAAATTCTGAGAAGCCTGTTGCAGTTGCAATTCACAGAGCGATCAACATGTCCAACCAAGTAGTTAGTGTGACGTTTTTGCCTGTTGCACACAGCCTCAAATTCTCTGTGCATCACCAACTCGTGGGCTGAAAGCATGTCAGGGACTTCTTTACTGATGGTATCTTTGATGCGAGTGGATAAGTGACTAAGTCCCTGGGAAACTCCTTTTCTTGTACCATCTTGGATGGGTTTAGTGATGGCATCTTTAACAGCTTGGGAAATGATCTGGGAAAATTGACAGTGAAGGAATGCATTTCAGACCCAATTTTATCTAACTTTCTTGATAGGCGTTCAATATCTGAAGCATGATGATAGGGCCTTAAACCATGAATGTACAGGCTTTGCTGCTCATAGTCATCTTCCCTGGGAAAAGATCAAAGTTTGTTTGTTGTGGATGATCAAACAACAGAAACTCTGCAGTAGGATCATACACATCGCTTGTAAGCTCCTTTGTGACAGATGTAGCAGAGGTAGGAGTCACAACAACTTCCTTTGGAGGAGGATTTTTTTCTTTAGCTGGTGTGGACACAGCTGTGGCTTTGGGTGGTGACATATCAGGCTGTTCATCTTCGTCATCATCTTCCTCCTCAATCATCCCCTCAGGGAGAATTTCATCATCTGGCA
The DNA here is from genome assembly GCA_025667525.1 of Glebionis coronaria. NCBI lineage: Eukaryota > Viridiplantae > Streptophyta > Magnoliopsida > Asterales > Asteraceae > Glebionis > Glebionis coronaria. The sequence continues at coordinate 184,281,981 of CM046881.1, forward strand.
TCGATTCAGGCTCAAATAGGCTTTCAATGAAGACAAGCACATCATCTTCAACATCTGGCATAGGGTCATCCTCTTTTGGCTGATCTTGAATCATTTTATCATCTCCTTCAACTGTAGCCATAGAGTCTACATTTGGCTGTACAACATCAGCCTGCAATTTGTGTAAGTTAGTAACAATATAATAGATAAAGGGAATGGTCGCCAGTTTGCTGTCCCAGAGAGGCTGAGGGTGATTATTCAGCCACTCCAAAGGATAAATCCTTGGGATTCTTTTAAGTGTGAAAGTAATGAGGTTAATGGTCGCCATTCGCTGCCCTAGGAAAGCTGAGTGTGATTATTCAACCCCCCAAAAGGATAAATCCTTTGGGACTCTTTTATCTGTGAATTTTATATGGGTTAAGATCTCCTGTTACGCTGCCCCTAGGAAAGCTGAGGGTGATGATTCAGCTCCCCCTGAAAGGATAAATCCTTTGGGATTCTTTTAGTTGTGAAAATGATGTAGTTAAAGATCGTCATATTACGGTATCCCTAGGAAAGCCGAGGGTGATGATTCATCTCCCCCTAAAAGATAAACTTTTGGGATTCTTATTCTAAGGGAACCTAGAGGCCGTGTGAAGTACAGCTACTCTAGGTCGAGACATATGTCTATCCAGGTTGTTGTTTGCCAGAATACTGTCTAGAGGGTGCAGGGTCATCGGGGTGCTTTATAAACACAAATGAATCACTCCCTGGTGCAAAGACAGGGTGTACAGAAGTCTTAAAAGATTTCTAAGTGCATACATAGACTCATATGGGTCGAGGATAACCCTAACTTCACCACTCTCACCTATAGAAATTTGAGAGTGCCTGCTTGTGGACCTCTAAAAATTATGAACTAATTACCTGTGAGATATCAACGAAATTTGGCTGGTTCCCTGTTGTCTCTGCTGAGGTAGAGACGCTAGACTCCTGTTGTTTATCAACTGTTGTCTCTGTGTCCAAAGAAGTCTCTGGACCAAAGGAAGGAGAGATGGTAGCAATCTTATTAACCCTGGCCTTTGTAACAGTTTGGGTTTTGGAAGAAGAGGGATTTTTCTTCTTCTTCTTAGGCTGTTGGCCAGTTGTTGCCTTTGACAGCGTGGTGTGTTGCCCAGAGATCAAAGACGCTAATTTACCAGACACACCAGTTGCAATCACCTTCTCAGAGGAAGGGAGAAAGGGCTTCACAACAGATGGTTGTTTATTAGCAACATTCTTCATATGAGCAGTCACTGGCACATCATTGGGTCCCATCACCTTGTAAATAGCCCCAGTTATGTGATAAGGCTTCATGGCTGTCAGTGTAGAGTTGTGGTAGTTATCACCCAATAGGCTTTCAAAGATAAGAGAGAGAACGCGAACATAGCAGATGTTTTTCCCTCTGACTTGTTTGGTGCCCTTCAACTGTTCGACAAGGTTTGAGAATAGAATACTTCCAATATTGATGTCTGTTCCCCATATTAGTCCATAGGAAATGGCTTGATGATTGAATGCCAATTGATCATGAGATCCCTGCATACCACCCAGGGATTTAACTATGTGAGTGAAGAGGACTCTCCATATAGGTGGGAAAAACTTGATCTTCAGAGGAGACTTTGCGACCAGTTAAGAAGGTGTAAAGGCTGGGTTAACATCAGATACAGGGAAAAGTGTGGCAAGGGCGTCCTTTACAGCCTTCTTATCAACAGATTACATGCATTCTTCTCCATGTCTTAGCCCAGCCATTGAGGAAAAATCAGCAACAAAAAAGCAAAGGGGATGTTCATTACATGAAAGGTTGAAGGAGATGGTGTTGTCATCAAGGATCTCAGCAGAATACCAGAATTCTCTAAGGTGTTCTTGGTAGAAAACAAATGGGGATCTAGTGAAAGCTTCTCCTACATCACAATTCTTCATGAAGTTCACCAGATTTGAGTACGAGTCATTTGGAGCTTTGAGCCATCCAATAGAGTTGTTAGAGGCGAGGATACTATCATTCATCTCGAAGGTAACGTTAGAGGCTTTTGGTACTGGAAACGCCATTGATTCGAGAATGAAGAAGACGAAGATGGTGAGAGGGTTTAGAGAGATATTTTAGTGAGAGAGATGCAAATGGTGAATAATGAGAAAAGTGTTTGGTGAAAAACCTTGGGACGATATATATATTCAAAATTTGAAACAATTATTCAACCACATTTAATGCGTAGTGGGAAAACGACTGCACACAAGTGGGTCCCTTGACCTTTCAAAACTGTTTGTCTCCTCGTTTATTGAAAAAAATGTGAATTAAATATTGGGAATGTTTTTAGCCTTTACTTGGAAAGTAACTACCTAGTTTCATGTAAAAAAAATTAATATTTATTCAGACATTAATGACGCAATTTAAATATCAGCCACAGGCTTTGAGATATTAAGCATACACAGCTCAACAACTGGCATGTTGAACGAAGGTTCAGCCAAAGACTTGGTAAATATGTCAGCTAGTCGCAGCTCAGTGGGAACAAAATGTAACTCAATATCTCCTTTAATAATATGATCCCTGATAAAGTGATACCTGATATCTATATGTTTGGTTCTGGAGTGAAGCACAGGGTTGTCTGAGATAGCAATGGCACTAGCATTGTCACAGAAGATGTGTACTTTGTCATATAGAATCTCATAGTCAGCTAGTTGACTCTTCATCTAAAGTACTTGAGCACAACAACTAGCAGCTGCAACATATTCAGCTTTAGATGATGACATAGTAATAACTGATTTTTAATGAGAAAATATGTTCTAATTATGTCTAATCGTTCACGGTGTCTAATCGAATTGATCCAGTTTAAAGTGTGACTCAGTCGTTTTTGGTTAATAAAAGGAAATATGGTTATCCATTTCTACTTAAAAAGTAAATGCGAAAAGTATTAAAAATAAATTGAAGATAAATGACAAATAATAAAGAAACGAGACAAATATTAAAACAGGCACTTAATAAAAATTAAAACTAAAACTTTCTGATAAAATACTACAACTAAAATTTGTAGAAAAATAAAACTAAAAGTATCTGACTTTCGGAATAAAAACGACTTTCGGTTAAAACTAAATCGTTTTACGGACTAAATTACTAAATGTTGAAAGAAAGGGGACATGTTGGACATGAGGAGACAAGCAAAAATGGAGGGAAAAAAATAGCTAGCTAAACCATATTCGGAATTCTATAGGATCTTCGGAATATATTTTTGGCGGGAAAAAGTATATGTAGTTTTGGAATATTTGCAATCTTCGGATAAATCGACAAAAAGGTTTTTCGGATAAAAAAGAAACTAAGGTTTTCGGATAAATTTCAATCTTCGGATAAAATAAAATCTTCGGATAAAATAAAATCTCCGGATAAAACAAAATCTTCGGATAAAATATATATTTTCGGAATAATCGTATATTTTTGGAATAATGACAGACAGGTCCGATCTAGATCTAAAATAATAGCGAACGAAAATAAGCCAAAAATAAGCCAAATTAATCTAGAAAATAAGCCAAACTAAACACAAATTAAAATCTAACAAACACCAAATCAACCAAAACAATAAGATCTAAATTAATAACTAAAACTATAAAACCCACTTAATCAAATCAATCAAACAAACAATAAGCACTAATAAGCTATACAGATTAAATCAAACAAGAAAGGAAGGATGAGATTAATAGAAAAACTTAATTAAAATATAAAGATTCAAGATTCAACAACAAGATTAATAAGAAATTAAGTCATGGAGAATAATAAGCTACACCTACTCCTATTCCTAACCTACTCCTAAAACTAATTCTATCTAATGATTGAAAAATAAAAAAAGAAAAGTCTTTATATAGTGGAGGAGTGTTTGGTGTGATGCTTTCTTCTCTCTTCTTGTCTTCTCGTCTTTTTAATTAATTCGACGTTCTCGACTTTGGCCCAAGATTTGTCGATAAATAAAATGAACTCGTCTTCTAATTTCTTCTTTTATTAAATTTGTTCCTTCGACTTGTTAAACTTCCGTCTTTGGTCCTTTTCTTCAATAAATCTTCAAAATAGGCCCATTCACTGTCGTTCTTTTTGCACTTTTGATCTTTTGACTTCGTCTTTCGTCTTTTTCTTCGATAACAGCCCGTCAAATCCCGTGTTTTCTTCCTTTTTCATCTTTTGGTCCTAAAACACAACAAAAACACAAACCACGCATAATTCTGACATTTACGACATTAAATACACGTTTTGGTCTCGTTTTTAATTGTTTAAGTGGTAAAAGGATAAGTGTTTCCACACTTATTAAATCCCCTACACTTGACCATTGCAATGACCTCATGCAATGCATTAATTTCAAAGCAAGATTAACATTCTTCATCATAATCAACCCACCTTGACCTTTATGAGATATACTACTTCTACTACAATAAAAAGAAACTAAAAACGATAAAAAATTGAAAACTTTATTGAAGGAAACAAAAGATATAACAATTTCCATTTTATTTATTTATTTGAAATTGTTTGATGGAAGAAACTCGTAAAGAAATCTAAGACTTAAATTAGGGCTTTGGTGTCATGAAGATTAATCACCCTCAAATTTCACGTTCCCCATACCAAGCATAAAAACGAGATCATTGTTATTACGAGTTAGTAAAGCTAACACTTACTCATGTGGTTTAATTATTCACTTAGACTCCCTTATTCCTACGGTGTATCTCTTATATTTTATTATTGTCTTGAATGATCACGAGGATGCATTTTTGACTTATTTCGATAATTTATTTAGGCCGAAAATAAAGTAGGACGATTTAATCAATAGTTAGCTAAAGGACAAAATCTTTTAAAACTGCTTTTCAAAATCTCATAAAGTTCATATCTTGGCATAACTCGTTTCACGATTTGAGACCTTTCTCGGACCGATATTTGGCATTTACTTCATACTTCGAATCTTGAGAGACGTTCTTGAAATAATGGTATTCTCGTCATAATTGGAATTTCTTCACTTGAAGTTTTCGAGAGATTCTTCAAACTTGGACCACGACTTCATTCATTTTTCTTCAATCATTATTTAGGATTTTGATATACAACGATCCGCCTCCTTTTCGGACTTGGATCTATTTATCCTCATACCTTGTTAGGGTGTTTTTGGATAGACTTCTCCATGATCTTTATGGGAGTAATTGCTTCTCGTCGTGTGTCTCGATCCTTCATATTGATTTTTTAATAATGATTCTTCACATCACTTTAGATCTTTAGCAACAAAATGTAGCCCTCATTCCTTGTTAGGGCCTTTTTGGACTCGCCAATCTTCGCATCACGCTTCAATAAGTTATGCCTTGGCTATGAACTCTAATTAATCCCGAGCAACTTTTAAACGATCTTGGGCTAGAAGCTAAGTAATTTTTCAAATCGTACGACCTTATTTATTGCATTTATTTATTGACAAGCAATGGGAGAAAAAGCTTATAATTAACTTACATAAGTTCATGAAAGAATTCAAAACTTATAATTGACTTTATCATCTCTTATTCTCCATAATTTAAAATCTCAAAGAATGAGACTCGTGGATGCTTAGCCTAATAAACCAATTAAGGTCCATATGGTTAAGGATACTAGCTAGAGTAAACTAAATTAACTAAACTCGGGTTGAGTCAAAATATTCACGACGGGCTTAATATATCAAAGCCATCTAAACTCGTTAAAACCATTTTATTAAATAATTACGAAGAAAGAAAATAACAATAACAAAGGAAAATACTACTAGGCCAAAATAGATCAAAATTTTTGAAAAATGTCGAAAAACCAATTTTCAGGTTAAAATGAGGCCATATTCATGGAAAAGCCCACTTAACTTCGATAGAAGTCTCCCCTACACTTAATATAAACATTGTCCTCAATGTTTAAGCATGTGGAAGTAAACTCCCCTACACTTAGGACATTGTGGAGGTTGTTTAAATCTTACTAAGGAAGAGACAACTAAAGTGATTCCTATTTCAACATTTATGGATATAAAAAAGTGAATCAAAAGAGTGTAGGATAGAACTAGGAAGACAGGAACACGGGATCACAGGTCATCAAATATCATCAAAAGTGGATCTTTGAAATCTCCAATCCCTGCACATCATAAGAAACGAAACAACAAACACCTACGTGCCCCCCTACACTTATTATGAAAAATGGATAAAGAAGGATAGATCATCGGGTTGCCTCCCGAGAGGAGCTTGATTTTGTTAACCGAGTCACGAGCCTGACTCGGCCCCGATTTAAGCATTCAAAGGGAAGCATCTAATATCGATACTGGGATCAAAAATCTTATCCTCGTCCCCGGAGGAAAATAATAAATGAGAGGCCGGGGGATAAGTCATGAAAGGTAAAAAGGTCCTCTCAACATACGAGAAGTATGTGAAGTTATCATCCACGGAAGGTGGGGTGGGTAAAGGAATCAAAATGTCATTCCCAAAAGACATATGATTTTCACTAAGCGACAAAGCCGTAAAGGTATCAATAATAGAATAATCAATGTCACCTCCCGGGTCAAAGCACTCATCCTCAGTAATAGTCTCTAAAGTATGGGATGAAAGGTGTTCGGTAGAGGAACTTGTTACAATATCATCATGCATCAAATTATCAGAAAGAATGTCCCCCTCCGTGTCATCATCATCAATACCCGGAGGTATTGAGAGAATGTCGATTTCTTCCGTAAATGTGTTAGTATTCTCAACCGGAGTAAGAGACGGGGGTAAAGACTCGGTAATAGGAGTAGAATTCAACGCTTCAATTTCAGCAATAAGAAGATGAACTTTCAATAATTTGTCGCGAAGAAAAATGTCTTCCACCTCATCTAAAAGAGCAAGTTCTTCGGTGAACTTCTCATAAGCCGGAGAGAATTAATCAACATCGCCCTCATCTCTCGAAGGAAATGGGAAAAAAGGAGAGATTTCAAACGTGAAATTCACATAACATGGAGAAATGTCATCATTAAGAGCGACCTCGTCCGTAAGCTCCACAAAAGTCGGTACATTACAAACCTCATCAAAGAATTTGTCGAGACCAAAAGCACTAATCTGACTCGATATATCACTATCCTTAGACGCATTTGGTATACCAAGAGTAGGAGTAGTAATCTCAGAAGATGGGTTGAGATCAAAGATATCATCCTCGTCATCATAATAATAAAAGGGACGAACAAGAGGCGTAGAGGTATAAGCACTAAGATTAGATACTTGCTCTTGTCGCCTTTCCTCTTGTAATTTATCTTTTAGTCGATCTAATTCGTCTTGAACTTTTAGAAGTTCATTCAAAATAGTGGCTCGTTGTTCTTCACTCATTGCAAAAGAAGGTTGATGATCGAGGGTGTAATGTGGGGCCTCAAAATTATTATAACCGGAATTATAGCATGGTCCTGGCTCATAATAATTCATCGGTTGACAAGAAAAAGTGTCGTGAGCGCCCCTACAATTGTTGCGACACGGGTATTGAGAAAAACCCGGTGCATTTTGCGGATACGGATCCCCATTTATGGAAGAGGGTGAGATAGTGTCATTAGAGGAGAAGGACGAATTCATCGAATTACACGCTAGACAAAGTCCAAATTCGTAATTGGGGAGATCTCTTCCGCACCGTTCGCATGAACACCATTGACATGATTGACTTCCAGACGATGGTCTCACACACCCTACACAATCGACATACGAATCCATTAAGAATTAAAAATAAGAGTGGGCGAGAAAAAGAATTAAACGTAATAGAGGATTAAGAGGAATATTTTTTGGTGTAACACTTAGGAAAGCGTCACTTAGTGGTTTTTTTTAATTTTTTTGGTTGCAAAACTTAGGAAAGAATTGCTTTTTATAATTTTTTTAAATGTTTTTGGATTTTTGAAAATTTTGATTTTTTTGAAAAATTTTGAAAATTTTGCAAGAAAAATAACGTTCACGAGTGAACGGATCCCAAAATCCAACGCGTCTCTCATGAAAAACCGTTAATCTTTACGAAAAGAGCCGGCAGTCGCGCCATTTTAATAACTGATTTTTAATGAGAAAATATGTTCTAACTATTTCTAATCGTTCACGGTGTTTAATCGAATTGATCCGGTTTAAAGTGTGACTCAGTCGTTTTTGGTTAATAAAAGGAAATATGGTTATCTATTTCTACTTAAAAAGTAAATGCGAAAAGTATTAAAAAATAATTTAAAGATAAATGACAAATAATAAAGAAACGAGACAAATATTAAAACGGGCACTTAATAAAAATTGAAACTAAAACTTTCGGATAAAATACTAAAACTAAAATTTGCGGAAAAATAAAACTAAAAAATATCTAACTTTCGGAATAAAAATAAAAACGACTATCGGATAAAACTAAATCGACTTACGGACTAAATTACTAAATGTTGAAAGAAAGGGGACATGTTGGACATGAGGAGACAAGCAAAAATGGAGGGAAAAAAATAGCTAGCTAAACCATATTCGGAATTATATAGGATCTTCGGAATAAAGTTTTGGCGGGAAAAAGTATATGAAGTTTCGGAATATTTGCAATCTTCGGATAAATGGACAAAAAGATTTTTCGGATAAAAAAAAACTAAGGTTTTCGGATAAACTGCAATCTTCGGATAAAATAAAATCTTCGGATAAAATAAAATCTTCGGATAAAATATATATTTTTGGAATAATCGTATATTTTCAGAATAATGACAGATAGGTCCGATCTAGATCTAAAATAACAGGGAATGAAAATAAGTCAAAAATAAGCCAAAGTAATCTAGAAAATAAGCAAAAGTAAACACAAATTAAAATCTAATAAACACCGAATGAACCAAAACAATAAGATCTAAATTAATAACTAAAACTATAAAACCCACTTAATCAAATCAACCAAACAAACAATAAGCACTAATAAGCTATAAAGATTAAATCAAACAAGAAAGGAAGGATGAGATTAATAGAAAAACTTAATTAAAATATAAAGATTCAAGATTCAACAACAGATTAATAAGAAATTGAGACATGCATAATAATAAGTATTAATGCAAGTGATGCCTAAAAACATTATTAGTGTTAACTAATCTTTCTTAGTTTTGATCACAACAAACTATACAACACATTTAGTGTAAAACACAAAACAAATTATTTAACTAACACTATCATCAAGGTAATAATCATATCACTAACTTTTCTTAATCATACTTAGTGATCATCAAAGTGATTATCCTTAAAACTCACTTTTGTTAATATGACAAAAGATTTTTTAATAAACTTTCTTTTTAAGAAAATGTTTTATTAAAATGGAAAATGTAAATTTGAAAATGGCATATTCCATATGCCATAAGAACATCATTTGAAGGTTTAAAAAACCTCAGATATTCCTACCCCACTAAAAGACAAAAAAGGGAGCCGACTCTACTGGGCGGTACCTTAAATAGCTAGGCGGTTCCTTAGCGATATGGAACCGCCGGCTAGATAAGGATCCACGCCCAGCTAGCCGTTGGAATTTGTCTTCTATAAATAGTGGATCAAATCTCATTTTACAATAAGCCTCTTGGACGTTTTTCTCAGCCCCCTTTCTCTTTTCTATAGCATAATCATTAGTAAATGATCACTTAAAGTGTTAAGTATGTTTACATATGATTATCCTCTTGATCCCCTCCTTTACCTTGTCCAATGAGAAGATAACTCACTCATTAGTGTTGTGATAAAGATGAATCCATGAATTAGTCATGTTCATCATGTTAGCCTTTTTATTTTTGTTGATCCATTTGTATTTATGAAATACTTGGACTAGTTGTGTTCATCCAAGCTATTTGTGAATACTTGGATTTATTGTGTACATCCATTACATATGTGTTTGCTTGGATTTGTGTTGTGTAGATCCAAGCTACATTTGTGTACTTGGATATGTCTAGTTGAGTTGTAATAGGTTTGTGTAGTAGTTCTCACTAAACTATAAAGTGATGTGGTTGTGTCTTGTGAGTTCTCACTAAACTTGAAAGTGATTAGTAGTTGTGTTGTGTGAAGTTCTCACTTATCTTCAAAGTGAAGAGTCGTGAAGATTGGTTCTAGCTTTGGATTAGAACTCGACATCTAGCCTTGTGTCGTAAAATGGTGAAGTAGGCAACGTTGTGAAGATTGGTTCTACCTTGAGATTAGAACTCGACATCTAGCCTTGTGTCGTTAAATTGTAAAGTAGGCAACGTTGTGTAGATTGGTCCTAGCTAATGATTAGGTCTCGACATTTAGCTTAGTGTCGGAAAATAATGTAAGCGACGATGTAAGGCTTTCTCCGCCAAGAAGGGAGCTTGTGGATATAGTGGAAATCTCGAGTAGGTGTACTCGAGGAGTGGAGTAGAAACGAGGATAGAGCCTCGTTGTCGAACCACTATAAATCTTAGTGTCTTGTCATTAGGTTGTCTCTTTCCTTACTCTTTACTTATTTCATTATCAATATACTTACCTATTACCATTGCTAATGCATTTGAATTGAACCTAATCATTATGCAACTTAGCTTCAAGTAAAAAAATAGTTTTGATACACACTTAATTCAAAGTAATTTAAATTAGGTGACTAATAGAAGAGAAACTATTCACCCCCCTTCTAGTTTCTATAGTTGGTATCAGAGCAATGGTCACTCAAGTTCTTTGAAGTATATTGTACTTTAAAACTTGGATCGATCCATTGTCTCCTCAAATTAGAAGGTCAAGTTGTACTAAAGTTTCTCTTTGGTCAAAACTATTTTTTTCTTGGAAAATAGGTCTTTTAATTGGTAATATTGCATCCCTTTTAGATTAGTAGCCCTTATGCATCTTAGATCTACTCTTAAAATGTATCTACTAGTTTGCATCTTGCTTTGTGTAGGTACTCATGAAGATCAATCATTTAATTGGTTGTGGATTGAGTTACTTGCACTTGTAGAAGACTCATCTTCATTGATCTTCAACATCTTTGAATGATGATATCAAGATGATTGGGAATGATAATAGTCCTTGAAGAATTATTACTCATCATAGTAACTGTTGGGCATTGCATTGATTCCTTGATGGATTGCTCTTTGTGGCCAAGGTACGCTTTCGTTCTTCCACACGCCATTTGATCATTCTTTTGATCATTACTTGATTATGTGCTTGTTCTTGTCATCCTTGTCTTGACATTTGTTTGTGGTTTGTGATTCCTTTCATTTATCCTCTCAAACCTTCATTGCTTAGATACTTGAATCACTATGGTGATGTAGAATGAGTTAGTAGTAGCTTAAAGTATCAAGCATGATTTCCATGGTTTGCACCCATACGGTTAGTAGGCCCTTTGTGGGAGAGAAAGTGAATCAATACCTTGCTCATATTTTGGTTTAGACTAAGACTATTATTGAAAGTGATCTTAGTCTATGCATCAACAATTGCTTTGTGTTTAATCATTACCAAAGCCGTTTAACGTTTCGCCGGAAAGGCACGTCTTAAACCAATATATATGACACAAGCTCTTCGTCTCCATGATTTGAAGATTGTTATTAATCCCTTCAGCATTGATCTTAGTCTTGATTCACTTCCCTTGACTTCTCTCCACTTTGCCTTTTCGCTACGAGTAGTCGTTTGTCCGTTTCGGTTCTTTTCGATCTCGATTCAACTCGTAATCCTTCATTAAGGCATATTGCTTAGTGTTATGATGATCCAATGATATTCTAAAAGGTTTAAGCTATATTTTTAAGTATTTTAGAAAACTTGGTTTTCAAAATTTTAGCGTGTTTCATTGATAAAAACCAGCCTCTGCAAGTGGTTCTTTATCTCTGGCGGCTCAAACCCGCTGTTCCTTATCGATAAGGTACCGCGGGCAGTAAAGTTTGTCAGAGCGCCAGTTTTATTAAAATAACCTTTTTCAAACCAAACCCTCTCTCTTCCAAAAACACACAGCCGATGGTTTTCACCTTTTCCACCATTGTTGAAGCTTCAAAAACCTTCAATCACTCAAATTAATTGATTCCATGTTGTGGGTTTCACTCATCCTTCATCAAACATCAACTAATTATAAGTACTTTCTTTTAATTTCATCTATTTTGTTCTAGGGTTCATCCTTTCATAATTAGGGATTTTTAAAATTGAAATTGATTTAGAACCTTAATAGGAATATGGGTTGACATGGTTATTTTACTATGATTCCTTAGGTTCATATTCATTAAGATTTCACTAAAACCCACTTGTAGAACAAATCCGAATTTTGGCTAAATGATCTTGGTTAAAAGATGGAATTGAGATGAACCCATGAACAAATAGGTAGTTGCATTGTTAATGCTTACCTAAAAACCTTGTTTTGAAAAACCAATGCTCTAGTCCATTGTTGATCCAACATAGTTCATATGTTCTTGGTTAATAATGGAATAAATACATTGTGAATATGAGAATGATATGGATTCAGTCCTTTGTTTGTCAAGAAATTGATATAACAAATTCTCATATTTTTGAGTTTTGATTTTATTTTTCATATGAGTGATTGGAAAAATATTTTCTTGTGTTTATTTAGGTACTAATCATGCCTTTACAATACCAAAGGATCATCAACTCACCAAACAGTATATGCTTAACCTTTCCGACTTTTGTCACTCAACTCACCTTGCCCATACTTATTCCTCCCTTCAATCCCGTTGTTTTCATGAGGGTAGAATTGTCCAAAAGGATATTAAGGATTATGTCTACATCAAGTCTATGTTTGAAAATATTCGATTTGATTGTTTGTTGAACATTAAGGAAGACATCTATCCTCGATTCCTATTGGAGTTCTTTAGCACATACTCCGTCATTGAAAATGACGATGGAATTTTTGTTAGGTTCATCTTGAAAGGTCAAATCATTCAATACTCTCTCGAAGTCTTCGGTCAAATTCTTGATGTCCCATTTGTAGGCACTTGTCGCTTCACGGATAAATGGAAGCTTAGTGCTCTCCTTGAATCCAACAATTGTCCTCCAAATGATCATGAGGAAATTGATCTTGACTTCATTGTTGACATTGTCTCCAAAAAGCGTAATCGACCCGTTAAGAGAAGCCTTCATACTAAGGTACGTTCGGTGAAACGTCATGAGGTTCTCTTAAGCGACCTTAATGATAATATGGTCCAATGGACCAATATCCTTAGGGAAAATGTGTTTTGTCTTGGTGGAAACCGGGATCATGTTCCGGCGTGTTTAGTGCATATGTTATATTGCATCTTTACCAACACCAATTAAAATTTGGCATATTTTATCGCTCAACGGATCAATTATGCTATTCAACAAGCCTAAATCAAACCTCCCTTACGCAATGCTTCTCACTCGCCTTTTTAAAAGGGTTGGTCGTGTTTTTCCAAATCTTGATCTTTCTCAGTTTCAACTGGTCAAACGGGTCATGCTACCTATTCAAGAGGTATATAAGAGAAAGACAAGATGTGATCGTAAATCCGACCAACAAGAGTCCAATGATGAGGACATGGACATGCCAACAAGTGATGGTGATGGCATTGGCACTAGTGCTCCCATTGATTCTTCGAGTACTTCTCACCACTCCACAAACTCATACGTGGACGGTTTAGATGACACTGTTTCCCCTCCTCATCATTCCACTAGTGAAGTTCCTAATAATCTCAATTTGGAGGAACTTTACCATCAAAATCTTCGAACCCAAGGTGATTTACATGAACACCGGGTTGAGTCAAGAAAGGGAATCAAGTACTTGGGAAACGTGATCAAGGGATTGAGCAAGAAAAGAAGGTGAAGACTTTGAAGTATTTCAAAGAATACATGTTGGTAAACATGTAATGTTGAACAATTTTTTATCTTGGATGTGTATTAACTATATTCTACTTGTTTGGATTATTTGTTATTTATCTTAAATTATTGCTTATGCCATTGTGATTATGATTTGCATAGCTTTGTGCATCCTATGTGTTAGTTAGCTTCCTAGATTTTGGTCAGTAGTTAACTTTGGCTTGAAAATCCTTTGGTAAAAATGTGGGCTAACCAAAGTTTGAGGAAGTACCACTTTTGAACACCACTGGTCGCGGTTCCTTATAGACCCGCGGTACCTTATTGATAAGGAACCGCCGCCCCTAGATAAGGAACCGCCGGATACTGTGTCCGACAGAATATTTGCTTTACACTATTTTCCTTAATCTGTGTAAACCTTGCTTAATTCTTTGCAAAAACCTGCACATTTCCTAAACTAGGTTAGCTAAATTCATTGTTCACATAAAATGTTTTTAACCAATTACTAGTTTGGATCATCCCCTCACCCTTTTAAACCCCACCTTGTTAGCCATGTTCTTCACACATCAAACCATTCTTCCTTAAACCTTAAACCTCTCATTTCAACCATGGTTTCTACAAGAAGCTCAAACTCATCCAAAACCTCCACCTCAAGGAAAAATCTTAAGATTAAGATTAAAATGCCTAAACCTAACTCCTCACCCTTTCACACACCCAAGAATGAGATTGTCCCAATTCTCATTTCTTCATCAAACTCACCAACTCTTGCTCCATGCAAGACTACCTCTACCCATGGAACCAACCATTCTCATGGTTCTACCTCCTCTTCATTCCAATCTAGGATGAATGAGCTTTCCTCACCCTTCACTCCAAGTAATCTCTTGGATGTGACTACCCAACCACAACCCATCCAAAGCATTCCCATTGTGAATGACTTTGATGATACCTTGGTGACTTCACCATTTACCCCTCCAAACTCACCCTTTTCACCCTTGGAGAGCATACCTCCACACTCACCCTCATCACCTTTGGAGAACATACCTCCTCCATCTCCACCTCACTCAAACACTCCAAACTTGGGTGATCCTAGCTTTTATGGGTATTTCATGCACAATGGCACTAATTGCCCTTGTTGCCTCAACAACTTCTATCTCCTTGATATCCTTAGAATGGAGATGATTGGCGCTCACATAGAGTTGCAAAGATTTTTGTTGAGTCTCTTTGCCAATCATCCTCCTAGGAGATAAATGATGATTTTCCCAAATAAGTTTTTCTTTAAACCAAGCCAAGGAAGACTACTAATCAAGACCTAGCTTTTAATCTAGTTTTGGTTTTAGATGGTTATTGTTTTTCTTTATTTCCTTTATGTATCTCTTTCATGTGTGTTTTATGAGAATGAACTATGGACTTAGCATTGTGTGCTTCTATCTTTATGTGCACATTAATCAACTTTAGTTCCAAATTAAAATTGAACCTAAATCTATCACAACCTCTAACACTTGACTAAAATTGGTTCAAAAGGTTATCCAAAATTTTGTCACCCTTTGTCAAGACATTCTTGGTGAATGTGTTGCTTTTATGCAACCCTAGCACAATTTAGTGCTAATAGAGGTAAAATTCCAAGATTTGCAATTTTTTGAAAAAGTCTTAGTTTCTCTCAAAACCCTAGAAAATCAAGGTTTCAAGTCCACTGCACGCGGCTCCTTAAAGTCGCGCAGTTCCTTAGTGATAAGGAACCGCCGGTCCCTATAAGGTACCGCGGACAGAAAGTCATTTTATGGCTCATTTTTTGGTCTTTCTTCATCACCCTATTTCCAGTCAAGATTCCATGTTTACTCAATTTGGCTAAACATTCCTTGACACTTTACATTGGATTTTTAAACCTTTGCCTTGTATACTTTCTTCTTATACCCCCACCTTGAGATCTCATTCTCACACCTCAACAATGCCTAACTCTCCCTTTCATAACCTTGACATTTTATTGTCACAAACCTCCTTACCCAAAGCTTCCTCATCTAAGCTTTCCAAGAAACCGAAAATCTCGGTTAGACCTATTTGGATCAAGAAAAATGAACCCTCTTCATCCAAAACACCCAAGAACCCCACCTTCTCTCCAATCAAGTATTGGAATGAGACCTACTCCATTAACCCCATCACCGGAGAAAAGGAAACCCCCCCCACCACCAAAACCCTTTGACACCCTCAACTCAATGATCTTTCAACCTTCCCAAACCTCACAAGGCATTGTGAAAACATTACCTACCCACTCTCATCACCACCACCAAACCCTAGGTGTGATGGCCTTCCCACATCAACCGAATTTGTGTTGCATCATGGATCCTCGTGTGCTTGTTGTCGATTTCAACAAATTAAACTTGCTCATGTGTATGAGAAGTTAAATTTTCTTGATCTCCTCCTCATTCGACCTCCTCTCAAAGTTTTTGTTCCCATGGACAAAACTTCGAATGATGCATCGTCATCTTATTTTTCCAACTAAAGGGCTACACTCCCTTGGAGTCAATAAAACTTTAGTTGTTTTAGAGTCATTAGTGTTTTTAAGCAATCTTGGAAAATTGTCACTATTAGACTAGCTTATGCTTTGTGGTTTATTTTCCTTATCTTTTGCTTTAGATACTCATATTGTGTGTATGACTATCTAATTTGCTTGTCTTTTTCATATTTATGTAATATGAAATCTTTGTGTTGTGTTTGTTTTCTTTATTTGATCATTCTCTCTTCCTTTTGAGTTTATCCTGGTTAATCTTTACAATTGTTTATGGGTGATTCCATCAATTCTAAATTTTAACCCCTTGACAAATTTATCATCTTCATTGGTTGGATGTTTCCTTTCTACCTCCATTCCACCAATTGAACCTTGATTTTGTAATTGACCTTTTTGGACATACTTAGCAAATACTTTCTTCTAATTTGAGATTTCTTCTCCTTCTCCCTCTCAAGTTACTTAGTAGGTAGTGATCATATATACATTGGTGTTTCTTTCCTTTCTACTAACCTTTTTGTAGCATGTCACCTTAGCTCATACACTTGGTGCCCCAAGCAAGGGGGAGCAACCACCAAGGGGGAGCTACTAGCAAAGTCCGGATATCTTCAAAGACTTGTGCTTACCTTTTTGCTTCGACAAAGGGGGAGAAATGATAGTGATAAACTCGTTAATAATTCGATATTTTTGTGTTTCTAAGTAAATGAGTTTATAGTTTGTCGTAATCAAAAAGGGGGAGATTGTTAATGCAAGTGATGCCTAAAAACATTATTAGTGTTAACTAATCTATCTTAGTTTTGATCACAACAAACTATACAACACATTTAGTGTAAAACACAAAACGAATTATTTAACTAACACTATCATCAAGGTAATAATCATACCACTAACTTTTCTTAATCATACTTAGTGTTCATCAAAGTGATTATCCTTAAAACTCACTTTTGTTAATATGACAAAATATTTTTTAATAAACTTTCTTTTTAAGAAAATGTTTTATTAAAATGGAAAATGTAAATTTGAAAATGGCATATTCCATATGCCATAAGAATATCCTTTGAAGGTTTAAAAAATCTCAGATATTCCTACCCCACTAAAAGACAAAAAAGGGAGCGGACTCTACTCGGCGGTACCTTAAAGAGCTAGGCGGTTCCTTAGCGATATGGAACCACCGGCTAGATAAGGATCCACGCCCAGCTAGCCGTTGGACTTTGTCTTCTATAAATAGTGGATCAAATCTCATTTTCCAATAAGCCTCTTGGACGTTTTCTCAGCCCCCTTTCTCTTTTCTATAGCATAATCATTAGTAAATGATCACTTAAAGTTTTAAGTATGTTTACATATGATTATCCTCTTGATCCCCTCCTTTACCTTGTCCAATGAGAAGATCACTCACTCACTAGTGTTGTGATAAAGATGAATCCATGAATTAGTCATGTTCATCATGTTAGCCTTTTTATTTTTGTTGATCCATTTGTATTTATGAAATACTTGGACTAGTTGTGTTCATCCAAGCTATTTGTGAATACTTGGATTTGTTGTGTACATCCATTACATATGTGTTTGCTTGGATTTGTGTTGTGTAGATCCAAGCTACATGTGTGTACTTGGATATGTCTAGTTGAGTTGTAATAGATTTGTGTAGTAGTTCTCACTAAACTATAAAGTGATGTGGTTGTGTCTTGTGAGTTCTCACTAAACTTGAAAGTGATTAGTAGTTGTGTTGTGTGAAGTTCTCACTTATCTTCAAAGTGAAGAGTCGTGAAGTTTGGTTCTAGCTTTGGATTAGAACTCGACATCTAGCCTTGTGTCGTAAAATGGTGAAGTAGGCAACGTCGTGAAGATTGGTTGTACCTTGAGATTAGAACTCGACATCTAGCCTTGTGTCGTTAAATTGTGAAGTAGGCAACGTTGTGTAGATTGGTCCTAGCTAATGATTAGGTCTCGACATTTA
Source organism: Glebionis coronaria (assembly GCA_025667525.1). Classification (NCBI taxonomy): domain Eukaryota; kingdom Viridiplantae; phylum Streptophyta; class Magnoliopsida; order Asterales; family Asteraceae; genus Glebionis; species Glebionis coronaria. The sequence continues at coordinate 184,300,130 of CM046881.1, forward strand.
GCTTAGTGTCGGAAAATAATGTAAGCGACGATGTAAGGCTTTCTCCGCCAAGAAGGGAGCTTGTGGATATAGTGGAAATCTCGAGTAGGTGTACTCGAGGAGTGGATTAGAAACGAGGATAGAGCCTCGTTGTTGAACCACTATAAATCTTGGTGTCTTGTCATTAGGTTGTCTCTTTCCTTACTCTTTACTTATTTCATTATCATTATACTTACCTATTACCATTGCTAATGCATTTGAATTGAACCTAATCATTATGCAACTTAGCTTCAAGTAAAAAAAATAGTTTTGATACACACTTAATTCAAAGTAATTTAAATTAGGTGACTAATAGAAGAGAAACTATTCAACCCCCCCCCCCCCCCTCTAGTTTCTACAATAAGCTACACCTACTCCTATTCCTAAACTACTCCTAAAACTAATTCTATCTAATGATTGAAAAATAAAAAATAAAAGTCTTTATATACTGGAGGAGTGTTTGGTGTGATCCTTTCTTCTCTCTTCTTGTCTTCTCGTCTTTTTAAGTAATTCGACGTTCTCGACTTTGGCCTGGGATTTGTCGATAAATAAAATGAACTCGTCTTCTAATTTCTTCTTTTATTAAATTTGTTCCTTCGACTTGTTAAACTTCCGTCTTTGGTCATTTTCTTCAATAAATCTTCAAAATAGGCCCATTAAATTTCGTTCTTTTTTCAATTTTGATCTTTTGACTTCGTCTTTCGTCTTTTTCTTCGATAAAAGCCCGTGAAATCCCGTGTTTTCTTCCTTTTTCATCTTTTGGTCCTAAAACACAACAAAAACACAAACCACGCATAATTCCGACATTTATGACATTAAATACACGTTTTGGTCTCGTTTTTAATTGTTTTAAGCGGTAAAAGGATAAGTGTTTCCACACTTATTACATAGCCACATAGTTTTGCTTCTTTGCACTCCATCCAACCAACTTGGCTTCTAGGATTTGACAGCTCTATGAGGTAATTTTCCTATCAATACAGCACCCAGCATAGTCTGAATCTGAGTAAGCCTTAAGGTCAAAGCCTGATTCTTTGGGATACCACAGACCTAGAGAAGTTGTTCCTTTGAGGTACCTGAAAATTTTCTTAACAACCACTAGATGGGATTCCTTTGGGTTATTTGGTACATTGCACAGAGACATGTGGAGAACTGGATATCAGGGTGACTGGCTGTGAGATACATGAGTGACCCAATCATGCCTCTATACATAGTCTCATTAATAGAGACCCCTGACTCATTAGGGCCCAAATTGTTCGGTTGAAGCATGGGGCATTTCATTGATGCACTATCAGCCAAGTCATATATTTTCAGCAAATTTTTAACATACTTTTCTTAACAAATTGAAATTCCTTTATAACATTGTTTTATTTGAAAATCCAAAAAGTAAGTTAATTCACCCATCATACTCATCTCATATTTCTGGGTCATTAATTTAGCAAAACGTTTACTAAGATTAACATTTGTAGACCCAAAGATGATATCATCCACATAAATCTATACAATGATGAAATCACTTTTATCCTTGAAGGTAAAAAGTGTTATATCAATGAAACCCCTGACAAATTTATTTTTAGTTAAAAAAGTAGACAGCGTTTCATACCATGCCCTTGGAGCCTGTTTCAGCCCATACATTTCTTTGTGAAGCCTGTACACATGGTTGGGAAACTCGCTGTTCTCGAATCCTTCTGGCTGTTCAACATACACTTCTTCAGCCAAATCTCCATGGAGGAAGGCACTTTTAACATCCATTTGATACATAGTGAAGTTCATATATGCAGCGTAAGCAAGGAAGATTCTGATGGCTTCAAGTCTTGCTACAGGTGCAAATGTTTCATCATAATTAATTCCTTTAGTTTGTGTATACCCCTGTGCAACCAACCTTGCCTTGTTCCTTATGATATTACCAATTTCATCCATCTTGTTTCTATATATCCATCTAGTGCCTCTGATGTACTTACCAGGTGGAGCTGGCACTAGAGTCCATACCTTGTTTCTTTTAAACTGATTTATTTCTTCCTGCATTGCAGCGACCCAACCTTCTTCAACAAGGGCTTCATCTATACGCTTGGATTCAATTTGGGAAAGAAATTCAGCGAACATGCATTCATTGGCTGAGGCTGATTCTGAGTTATGAATTCTCTGTCTAGTAGTAACCTCAGCATTTGGTTCACCAATGATGTTGACAAGAAGAATGTGTTGATCTCTTGGCCATTTGCTTTGAGGAGCTGGGGAGTCATAGACAGGTGCAGGTATGGAGGATGCAATTACAACTTGAGTTTCACTCTGCTGAGTAGGAGGACTCTCTTCAAAAACAATCTCTGTGTTTGTGTCTACATCAGCTATTTCAAGAAGTGATGATTCACAGACAACATGAGAGTCTTCTTGATTACAAGAAATAGGTGAGTCATCTTCAACTGAGGTGGAACATGGGCTTGTGGAAGGCTGACTTTCACTTTCAGCTGTCACTTGAGTAGAAGGAATTTCAATGTTGTGTGTTGACAGCGGATCATGTGCAGGAACATATGGGACAAGAGTATCTGTGTGTGGATGATGATGAAAGACATGCCTTGGTTAAGAGAACTCATCTGATGGGAAAGACCTATTTTTGTTGAAATCAATTTCATCACCTTCTGCTCCTGTTCTTTGTAGCACGTCATCATCTTCATTGAATGTGACATGAAAGGTTACTTCTAGTTCCTGTCTTCTTGTGTTGAATACTCTAAAGGCTTTGGCTGTTGGAGAGTATCCTAAGAAGAAACCATCATCAACTTTTTCGTCAAACTTTCCAAGTTGATCCCTGTAGTTATAAATAAACACAGGACATCCAAAGACATGGAAGTAGCTAACGTCTGGTTCTCTTTTTCGAAAAACTTCATAAGAGGTTTTTCCATGTCTTTTAACAATGATTGATCTATTCTGGGCATAGCGGGCAGTGTGGAAAACTTCTCCCCAAAATTGTTTTGGTAAGGCTGCACCATTCAGCATGGTTCTAGCAGCTTCAATCAATTAACTGTTTCTTCTTTCAGCTACTCGATTTTGTTCAGGAGTACCAGCCGAAGAGAAGTTTTGTGATATTCCTTTATCATCACAAAAAGCTTCAAACTGTTGATTCTTGAATTCAGTCCTATTATCACTTCTTAGAGCTTTCACTCTAACTTCATTCATGTTTTCAAACTGCTTGATGAAGGATATTATGGCATCAGCTGCATCACTTTTCCTTTTGAGGAAGAAAACCCATGTGTACCTTGAAAATTCATCAACAATGACCAAGGTGTATTTGTTGTGATTAATGGTCTGTGGTTTGACAGGTCCAAACAAATCCATGTGAAGGAGATGTAAGCACTTGTCAATAGAAAATGATTGCTTGGTCTTAAAGGATGACCTATGATGATTTCCCTTAACATAAGCTGAACATGTCTTGTCCTTAGTGAAATTCACAGGTGGTAGACCAACAACCAAGTTTTGTATGGCTAGCCTGTTGATGTTCTTGAAGTTGAGATAAGAGAGTCGTTTGTGCCACAACCAATTGACACTTTCAGAGGCTTTTGCTAGAAAACAATTTGAGCTGTCCTCTGAGCAAGAAGCCATGTTGATGACGTACACATCTCTTCTTCTTGGTGCAATTAACACCACATTATTGTTTTTGTTGAATATGGTTCCTTGAGTCTTTGTAAACAAAACCTTGTAGTCATCATCACACGACTGGATGATGCTGATGAGATTGTGCTTAAGACCATTCACATATGCAACCATTGTAAACGTTATTCCATTGCAGTTAACTGACCCATATCCCTATGTGTCGCCTGAAGAGTTATCCCCAAACACCACTTTAGGACCAGGCTCTTTTGAATATCTGTGTGGATATTGTTTGATTCCTATCATGTGTCTAGAGCAACCATTGTCTAGATACCAGACCGATTCCCTGAGATGTTTCTTCACAGATATATAGAAACAGATTAGTTCCTATGGTGAACCCACTTTCCAGTGGGTTCCCTGAATTGCTGATTAGCAACTCTTGAGTTCCTATAGAACTTGTGACGATGTGAAGGACAATTGGATGTGTCATGGGTGTACCTTCCACAGATGTCACATCTAGGAAAATCCCTGCACTCATCTGAGTGCTGGTTTGTGAGACCATGATATTTACAGGGAGGGTAAGGTCTATAGTTACATGATGGTCTCCTAGTAGCCTGTTGTCTATCCCTAAAAGGTGTCTGAGCTCTCTTAACAGCCATATGTCTATCATGATCTATGGTCATATGATGAGAATTTTTACACACATTACAATAAGGTTTGATAACCTTTTCACCTTTGGGTTTTCCTAGGATAGAATTAGGTTCAGAGGAAGCAGAGCATTTAGCGGAAGGCTTAATATGTTCTTTTAAGAGTTCTACTTCTTTCATCAAGGACAACAGGCGTTCTTCAGTTGAGGGTTCAACTTTGTTCACAGGGTTTATTGAGACAGGTTTATAGACATTTTGCTTAACAGATTGTTTTTACAGGTACAACAAAAACCTTAGCTGGGGGTGTCTCAACATCTAGTTTGAGTTCAGCCTTAGCTCCTCTAGAAGAGCTGCTGGGTTCAACACCAGAGAGTTTAGGCAAAGATGGTAAAGGTTCGTTGTTATCTAAAACCACTTCAAGGACAGGTACATCAATCATGAGTGGGTTAGACACATGCATAGTCTCTGTGGACTTGAAAACAATCTCTTTGGGTTTCTTAAGGGCCTTCACTTTGTTTCTTTTAGCAGTGACAACCCTAGATATGTCAGCTGGAACTTCATCATCAAGTAATTCATTTATAATGAAACTACTACACAGCCATTTTTCAATAATCTTGTTTACTTCAGTTACTTGATCATTTAAGGCACTGTTTCTTAAAGTTAATTTATTAACTTCATTTTGAAGAGATATCATTTTAGAGTTAACATGTTTTAAAGTTTCACATTCAGCCTTAGCAATCAACAATTCATGTTTAACAGAGTGAAATTTATCAAGCAGGTTCTTTCTTTGTTCCTCAACAAAGTGTAAGTCGACTATGGTATAATCAAGGACATGTTTATGTTCATCACTTTAAGACATTGAAATAAGCCTGTGTACCTTTTTCATTGTGATGTCAACCCATTGTCCTGATCTAGCATCTCCTTTACCAACAGTATGTTCATCCTTAGCTATTGCCATAAATGCCCTGACCCTGGTAGTATCTTCTTCATCAGATGTCAGCGCATCATCATTCCAATCATAGGATTCAGCTACCAACCCTTTCTCTGTCCTTTTATCACCCCCTTTCTTCTTTGACAGAGATTCCAATTTCAAATTCATCTGTTCCAACTTAGCCTTTAGTGCCTTTTATTTGTTTTTGTAATTCTTTTTCTCATTATCAAAGGAATTGGATTGGGGAGATGAGTTGTTTTGTTGTGATTTGAACTTGTAAGGTTTAAATGATGAAGCATAGGATGGTGAGGATGTTTTTGTGGATGGACAGTCTTTTTGAAAGTGTCCAAGTTTTCCACAGGCAAAGCAAGTCTCTTTGGATTTGTCAGTTTGTTTACTAGCTGATCCTACTCTCCTTGACCATTTGTAGAATCTTCTTTGATAAGCTAGTAAGGCTCTTTCATGAAACTCAGCATTAAGTCCTGTCATGAATTCCTGGATGCTAAGAGCTTATTCTTCAACATCTGAATCGTTGTCATGAGTGTGTGAGGTGGAAATCAATGCTTTGGATGTTGCTCCCTGAACTACAAATCTTTCAGACTCAAATTTGTAAATGGTATCTATCAGCCCTTCTTCATAGTTGTATTTTCCATACAGTTGAGCCAACATATCATTCTTGATGGATTTATTGGCTCTCTGGGTCTGATTCATGCTCAACCATTTTCTGGGAAGGCTGTTAACAAAGGTGGCATTTACTTCAGCTTGTCCAATGGTGACTTCATTAATAGCAAGATCGTTGAGAAGAATATTCAGCCTTGTGTACGTCTGTTGTACCTTTTCACCTTCAAGTGCCTTGAAAGCATTAAACTGAATCCTGAGTGCCTGAATATTGGTTTCTCTGGTTTCAGAGGGTCCTTCATGACCTAGGATGAGGTCTGTCCACATTTGTTTGGCTGTTGGACATTGGATTACTGATTTCATGATATGTTTTGGAAGACAGGAGATGATAATCCTTTTGAGACGTTTATCTTGGTTTGCCAATTTCCTATCTGCTGGAGTCCATTGCTTGAGAGGTTTGGGAAGAGGATTCTCATCAATAGAGGTAAGTGCCATGGGAACATATGGTCCATTTTCTAGAATTTCTAGAAGAAATGGTTCAAGTCCATCTAGATAGACAAGAAATTGACTTTTCTAACTTGCAAAATCATCTTCATCAAACACTGGTACGTTAGTAACATGGGAACCACCTCTTGAATTGAGAAGTTAAGGAAGATCGTCTTTATTTTGAGTGGGGGTTACTCTTGGTGAGTTTGGAGGTGGTGGTGTGTTGTTCCCAGAAACCAAGTTAGGTGGTGGTGGTGGGGTGTTGCTCGTTTCAGGCATGGTGGATCTTGATTATAAAACATAGAACGATGTTTATGAAGGTTTTAATAGCAAACATCGCTCTGATACCAACTGAAAGTCCCTAAAACTAGCTTGAAATGGATACAAAGGATAATTAACACAAGTAAATACTTTTCAAACGTAGTACTTTATTATTGTATAACAAGTATTACATGTGTTATGGATAACACACTTTGAGGACAATGTGTTGTGTACACTTTGGACAAAATAAAGCAAACTTAAGAACAAAGGCACAACTGTTCTTTCTCTGAGTTGTAAAGAGTTAATGTGTGTAATCTAACAAAGTGAACAACATTGACTCTAACCTACATATCCTATTTATAGTGGTACGAGGTTGACTACTAGTACTGGTTGATGGTGACTACATAAAACAGACAATGTCAGACATCTATCAAAAGACGCTCTTCTATTCTTGGGAGTCTGCCACAACGCAGGGAAACAGAGCTGACATAGTTTCTCTTTTCTTCATTCCTTGTAATTTAGGTTGTATAACTTCCCGCCTAAACACTTAGGTACGTCCAAAGTGTATTGACTGTTAACATGGTATTGCCACCCCTGTTAACACTCAACCACTCAGAGTCCCTGATACATCTTGGTTGTTATCCAACACAGCCAATGAGTATGTCTTTAAGTAATCTTCGACTTCCTTGACAATGTCTCTGACATGGACTCCTCTGTGGTTGCTCACAGAGACTTAGAACTCTGTGAGTCTTGGGTTACTTGCCTATCTCCAAGGCACAAGCAAATTAATATCAAACAGCTTAATTTAAGTTTAAATTTATGACTAGGGAATTCTAACATACATATATTCCCAAACGGATCGCTCCTATATGATTAAATAGTTAATTGGTTGTGAAGCAAGAGGTCAAGATGGATTGTCGTGATGGGGTTTATAGGATGTTTTGAGAAATGGAAAAGTGTTGGGAGTTCGTATGAAACATATTAGAAGGAATGGAGGCCTTTTAAGAGTGCCATTATAGACTAGTTGAAGGCGAGGGATTTCCTCATAGTATATAGATGTTTGAGGTGTCATAGATGGTTCAGTAGTGTAACCCTTGACATAGAGTAAAATTTTGTATGGATAAGTAGAGGAAACGACCACGAAGTGAAGATTTGTGATGTTGAGCATTTCTTGGAGTTGTTGGAAGCAGTCAACTTATATGACCAGAGATGGTACAGGAAACTACTGATGTGATAATAGTGCCTAAGGAGAAATTGAAGTAGGCAAGAGATCGACAAAAGAGCTATGCTGACAAGAGACGTAAATCGTTGGAGCTTAATGTTGGAGACAAAGTTATGTTAAAGGTTTCACCATGGAGAGGTTATGCGGTTTGGGAAGAAAGGGAAGTTAGCACCTAGATTCGTGGGTCCATTTGAAATCCTTAAACGGATTGTACCAGTGGCTTATCGGTGGAGATTACTGGAAGAGTTGAGTGATGTATGAGGTATGTCATGTGTCGAATTTGAGGAAATGCTTAGCAAGGAAAGACTTGCAAGTACCATTAGATGATATTAGTATTGATAATAGCCTTCGTTTTATTGAAGAGCCGGTAGAGATTATGGATCGTGAGGTTAAAACCTTAAAAAAGAGTAAAATACCGTTAGTTAAAGCACGATGGATTTGAAACGTTGGCTGGAGTTTACGTGGGAACGGAAGGAGTTTATAAGGAACAAGTATCCTCAGTTAGTTGCGAATGTTGTGGCTGATCCTAAGGAGTAAATCTCGGGACGAGATTTCTATTAGGAGGGAGTGCTGTTAAAACCACGATTTTGGGGTTTCTCACTTAGTCTTATTATGAGTGTGTTTTTTGGAATCATGTGCCCTTATACGCTTATGTGATTAGAGTGTGGTTTGGACATCATTTACAGGTACGGGGTACGCTGTAGAGGAAACGATGCGTGGTTATTTCATGTTCATGAGCTTACATAGTAGTGACTATGAAATGAAATGGTGTTATTTTGAGTTCTTATATATACGTGTATGTATTATAGTTAATAGTATATTTACGATATGAGGGTTTAGCATTTAGAGGTCTCGGTCTTAAGATTTAGTGTTGTGAATAATTTACATTTTAGATTTAAGTTATATTGGACTTAGTTATTAAGCCACTAACTTATTTTAAGAGTTTTCATAAAATTATTAATTTTTCGTATTTTACGGTAATCGCGTAAAATTGACTAGTTTAACGGTTTTAGTGTTTTGGAGACTTTAGGAGCTAAAATAAATTAAGTAAACTTAAGGTAATATTAGTAATACCTTAATTAATAAATAAAGAAAAAAAATAAAAAATATATATATGTCGGCATACACCAACGATTGGAAAAGAATAAAAAATAAGGTAAATGGTAATGGGCTAGCATTAGTTATGTTTACCTATAAAAGGCTTTTTAATAATATCAAAACACATAATACTCCTGGAGATCAAACCATACGGAGATCATAAGAGTTTTTAGTGTTTCAAGATTATTTTTCATCTTCCATTAATTCTAAGGTAAAACCCTTACTCATCTTTTTAATTTAATTATTATATAATCATTCTTAATCAATAGATGATGGATTTAGGCTTAGGGTTGATCTTAATTCTGTAATTTATTTATTTAGACATGCTAGGATTGATTAGTGTTGAGAATTGCACATGGGATGGGTAATTATTTAGACTAGTTCTAGTAAATTCGTTTTTGAAACTAGGGCAAAATTTTGTGTCACTTGTTTTGATCATATCTAGAGATTGGTAAACTTTCTCAGGTCAACTTTGGTACCCACACAAAGGTAATTGAATGAGATTTTGAATGAGGGAAAAAATAACTCAATTGGAGGTCGGAAATTGGAGAAGCTTATTGAGTTACTTTTTCCCTCATTCAATATCTCATTCAATTACCTTTGAGTGGGTACCAAAGTCGACCTCAGAAAGTTTACCAATCTCTAGATATGATCAAAACAAATGACACAAAATTTTGCCCTAATTTCAAAAACGAATTTACCAGAACTAGTCTAATTAATTACCCATCCCATGTGTAATGCTAAACACTAATCAATCCTAGCATGGATAAATAAATAAATTACAGAATTAAGATCAACCCTAACCCTAAATCCATCATTTATTAATTAAGAATGATTATATAATAATTAAATTAAAAAGATGAGTTAGGGTTTTATCTTAGAATTAATGGAAGATGAAAAATAATCTTGAAACCCTAAAAACTCTTATGATCGCCGTATGGTTTGATCTCCAGGAGTATTATGTGTTTTGATATTATTAAAAAGCCTTTTATAGGTAAACATAACTAATCCTAGCCCATTACCATTTACCTTATTTTTTTTTATTCTTTTCCAATCGTTAGTGTATGCCGATAATGTTTATATTTTTGCTAGGTTCAATTGTTGTTCTCGGTATCTTAAAGAATTGATCTAGGTTCCCTATGTGACTTAGTCGTTCTTTGGTGAAACAAATAATTTTGGTTGTTTTTAAATAAATGTGCAAAACTTTAAAGTAAAAAGTGCAATTAAAGTAAATCTAAGTCTAATTAAAATAATGGTGCAAGTATTAAAAATGTGACTGAAATTAAAAGGCACTAAAGTAAATAATGCAAACTTAAATCTATCTAAGGCAAACTTAAAACGCAACTAAAACTTAAACTAAGGCAAGTATAAAATAAAGCTAAGACAAATAATTTTAAAGTGCAATTAAATAAAAAGGCGGGAAAAATAAAGCTTAAAAATAAAAGACTGAAATTTAAAAAGAAAAACCAAAAAGAACCTGACAAGAAACCCTTGATTCGGAAGTTCAAAACTTTCGAATGAATCTCCTTGATCCGGAACTTTTTGAGTTCCGAATGAAGTAGTCTTGACTCGGAAGTTTTGGCTGATTCGGAAGTTTCTCTTCGTTCGGAAGATTTCGTCCGGAACTTTGTTCGGAAGATTTCCGGATGAAGCTTGATTCGGAAGACAAACCTTGACTCGGAACTTTTCCGGATGAACGGATTGGTTCGGAAGTTTTAGCTTGACTCGGAACTTGGTCCTACGTCCGGAACTTTTAAGTTGATCCGGAACTTTTGAGTTCCGAATGAATCTCCTTGATCTGGAACTTTTTGAGTTCTGAATGAAGTATGTTGACCCGGAACTTTTAAGTTCCGAATGAACAAATGTTTGAGTCGGAAGTTTTTGCTGATCCGGAACTTTTTGAGTTCCGAATGAAGCCTGTTGATCCGGAACTTTGAAGTTCCGAATGAACAAACTCCCTCCTTCTTGGTTCGGAAGATTTCCTGGGAACAAAGAAACAGAAACAGACTCCCCGAAGAACAAGGGATAACAGTAACAATGATCTAAACACAAATTTAACCAAAATCAACCAAACGATTTAATCAAACTAATAACAAAACATCAATTAATCATAAACAAACAATCAATATCAAGAAATCTAACAACTTTAATCACAATAATCAAAAACCCACTTGATCAAAATAAAAACATGAACATGAACAAAACATAAACATAAAAATCAAAGATTAAGAAAGGTAGATGAGAGATTAACAAGATAAAGTAGAGATTGACAAAGATTAAATGAAAACTTACTTGAAATTAAATGAATTTAAGGTGCGAGACAAGGTAATTAAATTGACAATTAAGTAAATGACATGTATTTAAATGACAAGTAATTAAAATGGTGGAAAAACTAGTGTCACCTTTAGCCAACAAAGAAGAAAATTAACAACTAATGACTATTTATAGGGGAGGATTAAGGAAGCTTGCTCCCCTCTTTCCTTTTCTCTTAATTACAAGCTTAAGTCCCTCCTTCTTTAATTCTTCATTAATTGCATGCTTAGTCCTTTTCTTCTAATCTTCTTTAAACTTGGACTTTAAGGACTTTTGGCTTCAGGATTTCTTTGAACTCGTCTTTAAATTCTTCAATAAAATAGACTTGAATTCTTCGGCTTTTGATAAACTTCCGTCTTTTGACTTTTTCTTTGATAAATCTTCAGAATTGGTCTTGGCCTTCCGTTCTTTTTGCACTCTCGACTTCTTGACTTCGTCTTTCATCTTTTTCTTCAATAAAAGTCCGTAAATGCCCGTGAATTCCCGTGTTTTCTCCACTTCTCACAATTTCGTCCTAAATCACAACAAAAACACAAACCACGCATAATTCCGACATAAAAGACATAAAATACACGTTTTGGCTCGGTTATTATTGTAATTAAGTGGTAGAAAAGATGGGTGTTTACACACCTATCAAATCCCCTACACTTGACCATTGCAATGTCCTCATGCAATGCATTAGTTACAAAGCACGATTACATTTTTCATCATAATCAATCCACGTTGGCCTTTATTAAAGAAATAAAAAGAAATCAAAAGCATACCTTGGGTTTTGGAAATGTCATGAATAATCATCATCCTCAAGTTTTCACTTTCTCCAAACCAAGCTTAAAAACGAGATCATTGTTATTATAAGTTAGTAGACTAACACGAACTCATGTGGGCCAATTACTCACTTAGACTCCCTTATTCCTAGGTGTATCTCTTATATTTTATTATTGTCTTGAATGATCACGAGGATGCATTTTTGACTTATTTCGATAGTAATTAAGTCTGAAAATAAAGTGAACGATTTAATCAATAGTTAGCTAAAGGACAAAATCTTTTAAAACTGCTTCTCGGGACCTCATAAAGTTCATATCTTGGCATAACTCGCTTCGCGATTTGAGACCTTTCTCGGACCGATATTTGGCAGCGACTTCATACCTCAAACCTTGAGAGACGTTCATGAAATTATGGTCTTCTCTTCATAATGGAATTTCTTCACTTGAAGTTTTGAGAGATTCATACTTGGACCACGACTTCTTCATTTTTCTCCAATCTTTATTTTGGACTTTGATATACAACGATCCGTCTCCTTTTATGACTTGGATCTATTTATCCTCATACCTTGTTAGGGTCTTTTCGGATACACTTCTCCATGACTTTTGGGGAGTATTTGCTTTTCGTCGTGTGTCTCGATCCTTCATATTGATTTTTGATAAATGATTCTTCACATCACTTTGGATCTTTAGCAACAAAATATAGCCCTCATGCCTTGTTAGGGCCTTTTCGGACTCGCCAATCTTCGCATCCCGCTTCAATAAGTTATGCCTTGGCTAAGAACTCTAATCCATACCGAGCAACTTTTAAACGATCTTGGGCTAGAAGCTAAGTAACTTTTCAAATCGTACAACCTTATTTATTAGCAGATAAATTTATTAGCAAGCGATGGGAGAATAGGCTTATAATTAACTCACATAAATTCACGAAAGAATACCGAACTTATAATTGGCTCTATCATCTCTCGTTCTCCACAGTTTAAAATCTCAAGTAATGAGACTCGTGGATGCTTAGCCTATTAAATCAAAGTTTTGGGTTTTCGAGTCGCCTATAGGATCTTGCAAATTCTTAGACTTTTTCAAGTTTAGAAATCGCGTTTTAAAGTTCCCTTGATAAACAACTCTCTAGGATCAATTATAGGAACTTGCGAAAAGTTCTTGTTCTTAACCCGTGAGAGTTAAGACTTTCGCGTTTTATAGCTCCCTATATAAAAGCCTAGCAAAACTTGACTTAAACACGTTAAGGATACTAGCTAGAGCAAACTTAGATAAGTAAACTCGGATTGAGTCAAAAGATTCACAACGTTTGAAAATTAAAACCACTTTATTAAACATTTATTCTAATAAGGAAAGAAAATAACTATACAAAGGGAAAAACTAATAGGCCAAAATAGATCAAAAATTTTAAAAAATGTTGAAAATTTGAATTTCTGGTTAAAATGAGGACAAATACAAGGAAAAGACCACTTAACTTCGATAGAAGTCCCCCCTACACTTAAGATAAACATTGTCCTCAATGTTTAAGCATGTGCGAGTAAACTCCCCTACACTTAGGACATTGTGCACGTTGTTTAAATCTCGCTAAGGAAAAGAAAACTAAAGAGATTCCTATTTTAATATTGCGAAAATATATAAAATAGTGAATCGAAAAGAGTTTAGGATAGAACCGGGAAGAAGTAGAACACGGAATCACGGGTCGTCAAGAATCATCAAGAGTGGATCATTGAAGCTCGAATCCCTGATTAAGAAGTGAGGAGAGGGAATAGCAAACCAAAGGGTCTCCCCTACACTTATGATAAAGAAAGCGAAAAGATAGATGCATGGGTTGCCTCCCAAGAAGCGCTTGATTTTTGTTAACCGAGTCGTGAGCCTGACTCGACCTTGATTATCAACGGAAGAAGCATGAAACATATCCACCAGGATCAAAGACATAGTTTTCGTCCATCAAATAGCATAAGCTTAAGGCGAACAAGGCAAGCCAAAGAAGAGTAGGCAAGGTTCCCTTAAGCAGCGATGGAGCACGGTGGAAGCAAGGGTGAAGTGGTACAAGCATGTCTTCAAAATTTCCAAAGATTTTTCCTTTTATTTCATCAGGTGGATACTGAGATGGCTTAAAGACTTCAATACCGGGGTCGAACACCTTTTCCTTTAGGGGAAAATAGCACTCAGGCTCAGCAGAGTGTGAAGAAGATCCGCAAAGAAGCACAACCTCGTCCTCAGAAGGAGGACAAAGAGGTGTCAAATCATATGTGCAACGGATTTCGGTGTCGACTGGTTTCTTCTCCTTAGAAAGAATGTGCTTCAAATCCAAAGTAGGATCAAGACGATAATCTTCAAAGTCATAAGGAGGGGCATCACTCTCATGAGGGAAGTAAGTGTTGAGAAATTCAGAGAAATCTTCCTCAAATGAGTAATCGTCCAAAGTAGGATCGAGTGATGGCGGAGGATCTTCATCGTGTGAAGAATCGCTCGAAAGAGTATCGGCCTCATCAAAATCATCGAAAGTGGGCATCTCGGGATACTCAGAAGTACAATCAAAATCATCCGAGTCTGAGCTAGAATCATCATCATCATAAGCATCAAAGACCGGTGGAGAATCATAAATGGGAGAAGGTGCCAAAATGGACCGAGAATCATCCACATCATCGTCAAAGAGTGGATTATCGATGGAAGAATCGAATAGAGGATTGTCATAGACGGTAAAGTCATCAAGCACATTAATCATATTCACTGATTCTCGTCCAAAAGATTTGCCTGTAAGCTTTCCCATTTTGAAAACTTGTGAGGCATTCCCGACTCTTAAGATTAACTCACCTTCGGCAACATCCACTAAAGCACGTCCGGTTCTCAAGAATGGCCGACCAAGTATTAAAGGAATACGAGGGTCCATTTCATAATCAACTACGACAAAATCGATCGGGAAAGTAAATGCGCCAACTTTAATGAACACGTCTTCGGCTATACCAACTGGGTAAGCGAGAGTGCGATTTGCAAGTTCGAGAGTCATCTTTGTTGGAGTGAGGTTGGGCAATGGTAGTGTTTTCCAAACACTCAGTGGCATCAAATTAATACTAGCCCCGAGATCAGCAAGGGCAGTAAATTCTTCAGTTTTGTTGAACACGCAAGGCAACACAAAACGACCGGGATCTCCAAGTTTTTCCGGAAGTTCTTTAAGAATAACTGCAGAGCAGTTTTCATTTAAGCGTGTGTTGGCGAGTTCAATCAACTTCTCCTTCTTGTTAAGCAATTCCTTAAATGCTTTAAAAAATTTGGGCATGAGGACAAGTGCTTCTAGAAAACTAATGCTGAAGCCCATTTGAGAAATCATATTGATATATTTTGTCACTTGAGAGTCCTCTTTTGTTAGCTCGTTGGTCTTGCCTATGCGAGAAGGGTATGGGATTCTGGGTTTATAGGTGTAAGGTGAAGGTGTAGTTGGTAAAGGTGGAGATGTTGAAGGATCCTTCCGAGATACATCGTCATGACGAGGCGGAGTCGGTGATGGGGCACTAATACTAGGTGTAGGAGGAGTAGGAATACATGGTGGTGGAGGAGGTGTGGATGATGGGGGTGGGATTGGTGGTCCTACGATGGTGACTCCACTACGAGTAGTAATAGCACTCACATTAGCTCGCGGATTAGTGACGGTGTTTGAAGGTAGAGAACTTGAAGTAGAAGGTTGAGTGGCGGGCAAGAAACTAGCCAACAGATTCTTTAATTCAGTCGTTTGAGTGCTGAAGGAGGATTGAATATTATCGCGAACCTCGGTTCTAATGTCATTACCTTGCTTCATGATATCTCCTTTCAAATTGATTATTTGGCTCTATAGATTCTTGATTTGCTCACCTTGAGTTCTCATGATGGCTTCAACATCGGGATTAATGGGTGGGGTTTGTTGGGTGGGTGGTTGATAAGGGTTAGAAGCTCTTGGTGGGATTTGGTTGCTTCTATTGTAGTTGTTGGCGGAGTTTTGGTTTTGAGGAGAAAAACCGGGTGAAAGGTAATTGTTGGAACGGTAACTCAGCAGATTTCTATCCCCTTGTTGTCTAGCTTGGTAATTTTCCGGTGAATAATTACCATAAGCAGCATACACATTTTAAGGATTTCCTTGTGTCGAAGGACAATCGGTGTATGGGTGAGGACCGCCACATGTTTCACAAGGATTAGCAACCGCTTTAACTTGTTGTTGTTGTTGATTTGAAGCGAGAAGCGTAATACTTTTGCTCATTTCAGTCATCATGCGTGTGAGTTCGGTCATCTCAGGGTTTGCTGAGGTGGAGGAAACATTGACTCTCGGGTTGTTCCTCGAAGAAGCAGAGGAATCCCAGTTTTTGTGGTGAGTAGTCATGTTCTCAATTAACTCTCTACACTCCTCGGGTCTCCTTTTCATAAATGTGCCACCGGCGGCTGCATTGATCGTATCACGATCATGAAAAGTCAGACCGTTGTAGAAAGTATCGATTAAGGTCACAAGGAGCATGTTGTGGTTTGGACATCTATCGATCAAGACATTATATCTCTCCCAAGCGTCAAAAAGAGATTCATCAGGGTCTTGCATGAAACCGCTGATTTGATTGCGAAGGCTTGTGACCATGGATGGTGGAAAGTAGCGCGACAAAAAGCGTTGAGTCATATCTTCCCAAGTGTGAATAGAATTCTTCGGGAGACGATCAAACCATTTCTCGGCATGATGTAATAAAGTGTGTGGAAAGAGTTGTAGGCGAAGTTCATCCATTGTGGCACCGGCCAACTTCATGCTTTGGGTGATTGTAATGAACTTGTCGAGGTGTTTGTTGGCATCATCATCAGGCAATCCTCTAAATGGGTTTGTTTGTACTTGCTGAATCATGTGGTGCTTCAACGAAAACTCAGGAGCGTTGATTTGCATCGGCGCAATCGGTCCTCCTCGTCCAAACATCGTTGGTTGACAAAGTTCCTCCATGGTCCGAAGATCGGGCTGTGGAAGAACATTGTTGTTATTA
Organism: Glebionis coronaria; assembly: GCA_025667525.1. NCBI lineage: Eukaryota > Viridiplantae > Streptophyta > Magnoliopsida > Asterales > Asteraceae > Glebionis > Glebionis coronaria. The sequence continues at coordinate 184,317,043 of CM046881.1, forward strand.
TTATTATTATTGAGGTGCGGTGGAATGTTGTTGTTGACACCTGACATAGCTAAATCTTCTTGAGGCTCGGGCTCTTGATAATTAGAAGATCTAGTACGCATACACCTGAAAATGCAAAAGAAAACAAAACCAAACACAAAGACAGTATATATACACAATAAAGATAAAATCTTTTTGGATTTTTGAAAATTTTATTTTTTATGTATTTTTATCAATTTTTTAAATTTTTATGATTTTTTGAATTTTTTATGCAAGAAAAATAACGCTCACAAGTGAACGGATCCCAAAAAGCAACGCGTCTCTCACAGAAAACCGTTAATCTTTACGAAAAGAGCCGGCAGCGGCGTTGTTGTTCTCGGTATCTTAACGAATTGATCTAGGTTCCCTATGTGACTCAGTCGTTCTTTGGTGAAACAAATAATTTTGGTTGTTTTTAAATAAATGTGCAAAACTTTAAAGTAAAAAGTGCAATTAAAGTAAATCTAAGTCTAATTAAAATAATGGTGCAAGTATTAAAAACGTGACTGAAATTAAAAGGCACTAAAGTAAATAATGCAAACTTAAATCTATCTAAGGCAAACTTAAAACGCAACTAAAACTTAAACTAAGGCAAGTCTAAAATAAAGCTAAGACAAATAATTTTAAAGTGCAATTAAATAAAAAGGCGGGAAAAATAAAGCTTGAAAATAAAAGACTGAAATTTAAAAAGAAAAACCAAAAAGAACCTGACAAGAAACCCTTGATTCGGAAGTTCAAAACTTCCGAATGAATCTCCTTGATCCGGAACTTTTTGAGTTCCGAATGAAGTAGTCTTGACTCGGAAGTTTTGGCTGATTCGGAAGTTTCTCTTCGTTCGGAAGATTTCGTCCGAAACTTTGTTCGGAAGATTTCCGGATGAAGCTTGATTCGGAGAACAAACCTTGACTCGGAACTTTTCCGGATGAACGGATTGGTTCGGAAGTTTTAGCTTGACTCGGAACTTGGTCCTTCGTCCGGAACTTTTAAGTTGATCCGGAACTTTTGAGTTCCGAATGAATCTCCTTGATCCGGAACTTTTTGAGTTCCGAATGAAGTATATTGACCCGGAACTTTTAAGTTCCGAATGAACAAATGCTTGAGTCGGAAGTTTTTGCTGATCCGGAACTTTTTGAGTTCCGAATGAAGCCTGTTGATCCGGAACTTTGAAGTTCCGAATGAACAAACTCCCTCCTTCTTGGTTCGGAAGATTTCCTGGGAACAAAGAAACAGAAACAGACTCCCCGAAGAACAAGGGGTAACAGTAACAACGATCTAAACACAAATTTAACCAAAATCAACCAAACGATTTAATCAAACTAATAACAAAACATCAATTAATCATAAACAAACAATCAATATCAAGAAATCTAACAACTTTAACCATAATAATCAAAAACCCACTTGATCAAAATAAAAACATGAACATGAACAAAACATAAACATAAAAATCAAAGATTAAGAAAGGTAGATGAGAGATTAACAAGATAAAGTAGAGATTGACAAAGATTAAATGAAAACTTACTTGAAATTAAATGAATTTAAGGTGCGTGACAAGGTAATTAAATTGACAATTAAGTAAATGACATGTATTTAAATGACAAGTAATTAAAATGGTGGAAGAACTAGTGTCACTCTAGCCAACAAAGAAGAAAATTAACAACTAATGACTATTTATAGGGGAGGATTAAGGAAGCTTCCTCCCCTCTTTCCTTTTCTCTTAATTACAAGCTTAAGTCCCTCCTTCTTTAATTCTTCATTAATTGCATGCTTAGTCCTTTTCTTCTAATCTTCTTTAAACTTGGACTTTAAGGACTTTTGGCTTCGGGATTTCTTTGAACTCGTCTTTAAATTCTTCAATAAAATAGACTTGAATTTTTCAGCTTTTGATAAACTTCCGTCTTTTGACTTTTTCTTTGATAAATCTTCAGAATTGGTCTTGGACTTCCGTTCTTTTTGCACTCTCGACTTCTTGACTTCGTCTTTCATCTTTTTCTTCAATAAAAGTCTGTAAATGCCCGTGAATTCCCGTGTTTTCTCCACTTCTCACAATTTCGTCCTAAATCACAACAAAAACACAAACCACGCATAATTCCGACATAAAAGACATAAAATACACGTTTTGGCTCGGTTATTATTGTAATTAAGTGGTAGAAAAGATGTGTGTTTACACACCTATCAGCCGACATATATATATATATATATATATATATATATATATATATATATATATATATATATATATATATATATATATATATATATATATATATATATATATATATATATATATATATATATATATATATATATATATATATATATATATATATATATATATATATATATTTATTTATTTTTTCTTTAATTATTAATTAAGTTATTACTAATATTACCTTAAGTTTCTTTAATTTATTTTAGCTCCTAAGGTCTCCAAAACACTAAAACCGTTAAACTAGTCAATTTTACGCGATTACCGTAAAATACGAAAAATTAATAATTTTATGAAAACTCTTAAAATAAGTTAGTGGCTTAATAACTAAGTCCAATATAACTTATAATTAAGCTGTAAATTATTCCCAACACTATAAGACCGAGACCTCTAAACGCTAAACCCTCGTATCGTAAATATACTATTAACTATAATACATACACGTATATATAAGAACTCAAAATAACACCATTTCATTTCATAGTCACTACTATGTGAGCTCATGAACATGAAATAACCACACATCGTTTCCTCTACAGCGTACCCCGTACCTATAAATTATACCCAAACCACACTCTAATCACACCAAATAATCACATAAGCATATAAGGGCACATGATTCCACAAAACACACTCATAATAAAACTAAGTGACAAACCCCAAAACCGTGGTTGTCACAGCACTCCCTCCTAATAGAAATCTCGTCCAGAGATTTACTCCTTAGGATCAGCCACATCAGTCGCAACTAACTGAGGATACTTGTTCCTCATAAACTGTAAAACCCGCATGCTTTTACCATGAATAGTACCCTTAAGATCGTACGTACTAGATTAAAACTTTCCTATTATAGCATGATTACGATTACGTGTTAGGATTTTACGTATTACGTACGTGTTAGAACACGATAAGTATTTACTACGCACGAGCATGCAATAATTATTTGACAATAATTAATCACGAACATGCGATCATGAAATCATGAACGTATTTAAATCACGAACTATTATTAATTACGTATATATATTTATTACTAGCGTAAATAAATATATTAGGTCACAGTAATTATTTAACGAGAACACATTAAACGTGAACACAAATAAACACGAACGAACAATTAAACATCGAGACACGGAAAACGGTACGGGTACCCCATGTGGGGCCCCCTACCCGCAGCAACAAGGGAGAGATGGGCCAAGCCCATCTCAAATTTTACTAAAGAAGGGTAAAAGGAAAAGTCACTACTCATTTTTCACTTTATAGAAGATTTTTACAAAACCTAAAAAAGTTCTTCCTTCTCCTTCTTTTTATTTTTGGCCGCCACCCATAAACACACCAAGGGGGTGTTTATTTGATCTATGATCTTGGTTTTGGTGCAAGTGTTCGTGTTTGTTCATCCTTGTTTAGATCCACGCATTCGGTAAATTCTTTTAACCCTTTTCTTTTTGATTTGATCTATTAAATAATTAAGAACATGATGTTTTTTTTAAACCTAATTAAAACATAGATCTAACATGAAAATGGCATTTGGTGAAATAAAAAAGGATGGTTTAGGGGTGTTTTGTTTTGGCCGGCGCCTAAACCGAACCCCGAGGGGGTCTCGGTTTGGCTACTCGACCACCACCGAGACCATATGGTCCTGATTGGTTGGTGTGGGTCCCACGGCAGCAACAAGACAAGGGGAACCCCGAAGTGGTTCGGGGTATGGTGTCGATTTCATGTCCGGTTCATGGTTCTTAGTCAAGATCCGGTTCAAGGTGTATGTTAAGATTATTATGTTTATAATCATATGTTAAAAATTAAATTAATAAACATGACATGATTAATTTAATAACATGACTTAGGTTATATTAATTATTAAAATCATGAATTTATTAACCTAAGTATTTTATATTTTTATACTTATAATTAATTAATTATTTAAAAACCATGGTTATAATTAATTAATTTACATGACTTAGGTTATATTATTAATAAATAATAATACATGTTTTAACCTAAGTATTTAACTTTATTTAATTAAAAACATGATATACTTTAATTAAATATTTTAACCTATAGTTTATTTTAATTACATGAAATAATTAATAAACTATACCTTATATAAATAATCAAGAAAACACTTAGGCTTATATACTTAGCTTATTTAACCACCTTATATCTAATTATAGAAATATTCTATTTTTAGAAACTTATTTAAATAAGGCAGCTAATCTATTTATGGAAACTTTCTATTTTTAGAAACTTATTTATTTCAGGCAGCTAATCTATTTATGGAAACTTATTTATTTCAGGCAGCTAATCTATTTATGGAAACTTATTTAATTAAGGCAGCTAATCTATTTATGGAAACTTTCTATTTTTAGAAACTTATCTATTTTAAGCAGTAATTCTATTTTTGGAAACTTTCTGTTTTTGGAAACTTTCTATTTTTGGAAACTTTCTATTTTTGGTAACTTTTTATTTTTGGAAACTTTCTATTTTTAGAAACTTTCTATTTTAGGAAACCTGCTATTTTTGGAAAGTTACTTATTATTACACAGTAAGTATAATAATACATGAAATACCAGAAATACTTAATCAGAATAAACGGAATATAAGATAAACACAGTTTAAGGCTTAAAACAGTAAAACATGATAAGAACATGTAAAATAAGCTAAGACATGACATAAAATCAGTTACGTATTAGTAAGCAGATACTTATTCATGTATGTATTTATGTAGCATTAGTGATACGGAAGTAGGATTCCTCTCAGTTCGTCTTCTTCGTTCACTGGACATAAGGTACGGATTCCCGTCCTTTCAGTATGGACATTCTTTCCTTATTAGGATTCCCCGTATGCAGCTAAATGTTTTCCCGTAGTGTAAGTTATGTGTTTGATTTGCTTATGTTTAAGTTAGAATACCTATAGCCATATACATGCATGACCAGTTTCACCTAGTTATGGAGGTACCATAACCATAACATTAGAGGCACTGATGTTATGACTTCACCACGGCGGAGTGATTGCTCGTGGCGTCCCTTCAGCTTTTGGCCATTTATATTATATTTATCATGTGGGGCGTATGGGTGCATCCTAGTTACATGTTTTCAGTCAGGATTTCATGGTGAATGTGGTGTGTGCCTTGCATCCTCCACAAGGAGCTGATCCCTCCTACCGAAAACCAGTATATTAAATTAGAGGTAGCCCCTCTAATTTGCATGATGAGGTCACCCCTCCAAGTATTCATGCACGGTGGATTTTCATGACCTATATTCGCTAATGGTAAAATATGATAAACAGTTTTTACAAGATAAACATAAGGCTTTTCAAACTATAAAACCAGTTTTATCAAGACTTAACCAGGTTACTCGTGACTTAGTTTCTTCCGCTGTTATATGTTATAGGCTTATTCTATTCTTGATTTATTGTACATCCGTGCACTGAGCGTATTGCTCAGCCGTTTTACTTTTCTATGTTCCCAAAATGACAGGTACTCAGGGACGCTCGTAGACTTTAAGAGTACGTACATATGGACTGGAAGTTTTCTAGCCTTTCTTTACTTTATGCATTATCTTTCTTTTGATACATTTGCTATGGACATTGTTTAGTCCTTTCCGTTGCTATACTTATGTTTGTGTGTGATGAGCTTTACTTTTGGACTACCGATGTTTGATTCCGGTATTTTCCTTTTATGGTTATGTAATGTTTAGACATTTTTCCTTGTATGCGTTGATGACACGCCATAATTACGTGTGACATTTCCATTATCAAAATGGGATATTACAATTATGGTATCAGAGCCAAGGCTTAGACCTGTAGGCTCTCAAATATGACCTGTGATTAGTGGGTAGTCACTACGGTCTTCCTAGAACTGACAGTTGTTTTCATGCATTCATCATTTTTACGCATACATATATATGTCATTGTCGCAGATTTATGACTAAGTAATGGTTGGTACAGGACTGGCCCTATTTAGTCGCATGTGTTTTATCGAAACTTTTAAATTTGGGACCGACCCATAGGCGTCCCCTCGCCATGTCTTTTGTTTTTGGGTGAACTGACCATAGGCGTTCACTCTCGAGCATACAAAAGTTTTCATAAAACTGCATCATGCATTCATACACAAATTTTTCTTGCATAAAATTTTTACTCTTGAATTTGGTATAAATTTTTTCATGTATATATATTTTATGTTTTGAACTGTTTAATCATATGTTTTATGTTATACTGACAGATGGCAAAAACAGACAATCTCTGGGAAATGTTTGCAGCTGCTGATGTAGAAATGCAAGACGTCCTTCATCAGAACGACGGCTATCCTCCCTCGCCTAACATTTTTCCCATGGAAGGAAGGAATCGTCTCATGAGGGAATACTATACCATTAGACAGCGACCTGACGAAGACAACAATGACTTCATGCAGCGCTTTCTTCGTTACGCTGGTGTCCTGAGAACAGCTGCAGGCACCACTGAAGAGAAAGCACTACATTTTCGTTGGGCTCTTAACCCAAGGATCGCCAATAACTTATCAGGTGCTCCGGTTGGATACGGTAGCACAAGTGGCCGATGCAGCACGTAGACTGGAGATGCTGCAGGAGAGAGATGAGTTCGGGGAAGCTGAGAGACCCGACAAGAGGTAAACATTCGTATTCAAGCGGTGATCAATCAGTATTCTTTCCATATATGTCAATTATTCATCTCTTTAAAACGTATCTTCCAGGTAGAAAACTGGGGACCGGTCTCGCCGGCTACTCAGCAGCAGCCTCATCAGCCCAAGGGAAACGATCAGACTAACGACCGTTCTGCTACGGATAGGCGTGGCGGTAATGATAATTACCGTAACAACGCTGGACACTCCAACAGCAGCAGGTCCTAATACTTACGCATTTCCTTATGATTTCATGTTATAACTCATATTCTGACACTTTAGCAAAACTTCTACCAGGAACCATGGAAACGGTAGGGACCAGAACCAGAGAGGTTCACAGCCTAGCCGTCCAGCTATCACTGGTATTCAATCTTACGATTATCCGCATTGTCCTTTGTACCTTATTATCATGTCCTATGTATAATGTTTTATCAGGCTCCCAGCCAGCCAGAGCACCTGTTGGAGGATTTACTCATCCTCTTTGCTCAACTTGCCACCGTAGGCACTTAGGGCCATGTTGCCGTAACACTGACGCATGCTTCAAGTGTGGTCTTCGTGGCCATATCATGAAGGATTGCCGTAAGGGCGAGATGGAGGGTACATCGGGACATGCTGATTCCAAGCCGCCTCCTACCACCGAGCGTGTCTACACGACATCTCATGACCAGGCCAACAAGTCTACATGTACCATCACTGGAATCTTGTATATGTATGGTCAAGCTGCATGTGTTCTTTTCGATACGGGTGCTACGCACTCGGTTATTTATACTGCTTATGCTAAGAACATTAGGATGCTCCCCATGCCACTAGAAAATAGGCTTACTATTTCCACGCCTTTGAGGGACTCTGTATTAATCACCCACGTATACAAGAGTCTTCCCCTAGAATTTGACGATAAGGTTCAACCTGTTGACGCACTTTCGCTGGACATGAATGACTTCGACATGATTTTGGGCATGGATTGGCTATCCAAGCATCATGCTACCATAGATTGCCATTCATATCGAGTTATCTTCGGTGATGTTAATGCACCTGAGTACATTCATAACGGGGTCATACCCGGACGGTCTGTACAAGTCATATCTACCCTGCAAGCGTGTGCACTACTGTCACATGGCTGCGAGGGTTATCTAGCTACGGTTCATGACATGGATGCTAAATCCCCATCAATTCAGGATCAACCTATAGTGTCGGAATTCCAAGATGTTTTTCCAGCAGAACTTCCGGGCATACCACCTGCACGAGAAGTGGAATTCAGTATCGAGCTTATTCTAGGAGCTGAACCAATCTCCAAGGCTCCTTATCGCATGGCTCCCATAGAGATGAAGGAGCTGAGGGATCAACTACAAGAACTTCTTGAACGAGGTTTCATTCGACCAAGCGCATCTCCATGGGGCGCACCGGTCTTGTTTGTTAAGAAGAAGGACGGAAGTATGCGTCTTTGCATAGACTATCGCGAGCTCAACAAGATTTCTATCCGGAATAGATATCCACTGCCACGTATTGACGATCTGTTTGACCAACTCCAAGGGGCCAAACACTTCTCCAAGATTGATCTTAGGTTAGGCTATCATCAGCTACGGGTCAAGGAGCAGGACATCGCTAAGACTGCCTTTCGTACCCGCTATGGCCACTACGAGTTTGTAGTTATGCCATTTGGCCTGACAAATGCTCCAACAGTGTTCATGGAATTGATGAACAGAATCTTCCATGAATTTCTGGACAAGTTCGTCATTGTCTTCATCGATGACATCCTGATTTTCTCAAAGTCCAAGGAGGAACACGAAGACCATCTTCGTACAGTACTACAGATTCTTCGCCAGAAGCAGTTGTATGCTAAATTCTCCAAGTGTGAGTTCTGGTTAGACAAGGTGTCATTCTTAGGTCACATTGTATCAGCAGAAGGAATCAATATGGATCCAGCGAAGGTTGAGGCCATTACTAAGTGGCCAAGGACGACATCAGCGACGGAAGTCCGCAGTTTCTTAGGCTTAGCTGGCTATTACCGTAGGTTCGTGGAGAACTTTTCCCTCTTAGCACTACCATTGACCAAACTGATGCGGAAAGGGGAGAAATTCGTCTGGACTAAAGAACGAGAGAAGAGCTTTGAAGACCTGAAGTAGAAGCTAGTATCTGCACCTATTCTTACTCTCCCATCTGGTACGGGTGGATTTCAAATATACAGTGATGCATCGGGGAAGGGACTTGGCTGTGTTCTCATGCAACATGGGAAAGTGATCGCGTACGCTTCACGACAGCTTAAGCCTTATGAAGAAAATTACCCCACGCATGACTTGGAACTTGCAGCAGTGGTGTTTGCATTAAAGATATGGAGGCACTACTTGTACGGAGAATCATGTGACATTTTCACGGACCACAAGAGCTTGAAGTATATCTTCACTCAACGTGAATTAAACATGAGGCAGAGGAGATGGTTAGAGCTGTTGAAGGATTATGACATTAATCTACAGTATCATCCCGGAAAGGCAAATGTAGTAGAAGATGCTCTTAGCAGGAAGTCCGGAATGATCAACGACATTAAAATCAAAGAGGAAATCATAAGAGACTTGGAGCGACTTGCCATCGAGATCATGGTACGTGGACAACACGGTTACTGGGCTAATCTTAGAGTAGAACCCGAGTTACTCTCTAAGATCAAGGAAGCTCAGAAGGATGACGGAGAAATCTGGGCGATAGTACAGAATTTGGAGAAACAGACAGAATTCAGAGTAGATGCAGACGGTATCGTATGGCAGGGTACGAGACTTTGTGTTCCTGATAACCAAGAACTCCGAAAATCCTTGTTAGCTGAAGCTCATAGCTCCCCATTCTCTATACATACTGGTTCGACTAAGATGTACCATGACATCAAGCAGTATTTTTGGTGGAGTGGTATGAAACAGGATGTGGCCACTTACGTCTCCAAATGTCTTACCTGCCAGCAGGTTAAGATCGAGCATCAGCAATCCGGCGGTCTCTTTCAATTGTTAGATATTCCAGAGTGGAAGTGGGACAAAATCACCATGGATTTTGTTACTGGTCTTCCGCCTACCAAGAGGAAGCACGATGCAATTTGGGTTATCGTTGATCGACTTACCAAATCAGCTCATTTCTTACCGATCCGCAAGGAAGATCCGGTAAGTAAAGTCGTCGATACGTATAGAAGAGAGATCATGAGACTCCATGGTGCACCATCCAGCATCGTCTCAGACAGAGATCCTCGATTCCCTTCGCGCTTTTGGAAGAGTCTGCAGAAAGCTTGGGGTACACAACTTAAGCTTAGAACGGCTTTTCACCCTCAAACGGACGGACAGTCGGAACGAACCATTCAGACATTGGAAGATATGTTGAGGTCATGTGCGTTGGAATGGACGGGTGATTGGGACGATTGCATCTGTTTGGTGGAGTTTGCATACAACAACAGTTGGCACGCAAGTATCAAGTGTGCTCCTTTCGAGATGTTGTATGGCAGAAAGTGTCGCGCCCCAATCTGCTGGGATCAGGTTGGCGAGCGAAAACTTGAAGGACCAGAAATCATAGAGATTACCAATGAAAAGATCGCTGTAGCTAAGCAGAAACTTCAGGAAGCACGGTCACGTCAGAAGAGTTACGCCGATAAGCATCGTAGGGACATACATTTTAACGTAGGAGATCACGTCTTCCTTAAGGTTTCGCCGGCACGTGGTGTTAGACGCTTCGGGATTAAAGGGAAGCTCAGTCCTCGTTTCATCGGACCGTTTGATATCATTGAACGAGTTGGTGAAGTATCTTACCGATTGGCGTTACCTCCGCAGCTTTCGCATGTGCACAATATGTTTCATGTGTCCTTACTCAGAGGGTACCAGTATCATCCCCTTCACATGGTTCAGTATCCACTGGAACAGATACGTGAAGATCTCACTTTTATAGAAGAACCCGAACGAGTTCTTGACAGACAAGAACGAGTCATGAGAAGGAAGACGATTCCATTCGTCAAAATCCTATGGAGGGATCATACCGAGCGGGAAGCCACTTGGGAAACAGAGGAGTCTATTCGGGCTTCTTACCCTCATTTCATATTTTGAATTCGGGTATGTTCTTCTTTTCCAGTTTACTTTATCTATAATTCGGGGACGAATTATTCTTTTTAGGGGGGAAGAGTTGTAAAACCCGCATGCTTTTACCATGAATAGTACCCTTAAGATCGTACGTACTAGATTAAAACTTTCCTATTATAGCATGATTACGATTACGTGTTAAGATTTTACGTATTACGTACGTGTTAGAACACGATAAGTATTTACTACACACGAGCATGCAATAATTATTTGACAATAATTAATCACGAACATGCGATCATGAAATCATGAACGTATCTAAATCACGAACTATTTACGAGCGTAAATAAATATATTAGGTCACAGTAATTATTTAACGAGAACACATTAAACGTGAACACATATAAACACGAACGAACAATTAAACATCGAGATACGAAAAACGGTACGGATACCCCATGTGGGGCCCCCTACCCACGGCAACAAGGGAGAGATGGGCCAAGCCCATCTCAAAATTTACTAAAGAAGGGTAAAAGGAAAAGTCACTACTCATTTTTCACTTTACAGAAGATTTTTACAAAACCTAAAAAAGTTCTTCCTTCTCCTTCTTTTTCTTTTTGGCCGCCACCCATAAACATACCAAGGGGTGTTTATTTGATCTTTGATCTTGGTTTGGTGCAAGTGTTCGTGTTTGTTCATCCTTGTTCAGATCCACGCATACGGTAAATTCTTTTAACCCTTTTCTTTTTGATTTGATCTATTAAATAATTAAGAACATGATGTTTTTTTAAAAACCTAATTAAAACATAGATCTAACATGAAAATGGCTTTTGGTGAAATAAAAAAGGATGGTTTAGGGGTGTTTTGTTTTGGTCGGCGCCTAAACCGAACCCCGAGGGGGTCTCGGTTTGGCTACTCGACCACCACCGAGACCATATGGTCCCGGTTGGTTGGTGTGGGTCCCACAGCAGCAACAAGACAAGGGGAACCCCGAAGTGGTTCGGGGTATGGTGTCGATTTCATGTCCGGTTCATGGTTCTTAGTCAAGATCCGGTTCACGGTGTATGTTAAGATTATTATGTTTATAATCATATGTTAAAAATTAAATTAATAAACATGACATGATTAATTTAATAACATGACTTAGGTTATATTTATTATTAAAATCATGAAATTATTAACCTAAGTATTTTATATTTTTAGACTTATAATTAATTAATTATTTAAAAACCATGGTTATAATTAATTAATTTACATGACTTAGGTTATATTATTAATAAATAATAATACATGTTTTAACCTAAGTATTTAACTTTATTTAATTAAAAACATGATAGACTTTAATTAAATGTTTTAACCTATAGTTTATTTTAATTACATGAAATAATTAATAAACTATACATTATATAATATGACTTAGAAAATAATCATGAAAACACTTAGGCTTATATACTTAGCTTATTTAACCACCTTATATCTAATTATAGAAATATTCTATTTTTAGAAACTTATTTAAATAAGGCAGCTAATCTATTTATGGAAACTTTCTATTTTTAGAAACTTATTTATTTCAGGCAGCTAATCTATTTATGGAAACTTATTTATTTTAGGCAGCTAATCTATTTATGGAAACTTATTTAATTAAGGCAGCTAATCTATTTATGGAAACTTTCTATTTTTAGAAACTTATCTATTTTAAGCAGTAATTCTATTTTTGGAAACTTTCTATTTTTGGAAACTTTCTATTTTTGGAAACTTTCTATTTTTGGTAACTTCTTATTTTTGGAAACTTTCTATTTTTGGAAACTTTCTATTTTAGGAAACCTGCTATTTTTGGAAAGTTACTTATTATTACATAGTAAGTATAATAATACATGAAACACCAGAAATACTTAATCAGAATAAACGGAATATAAGGTAAACACAGTTTAAGGCTTAAAACAGTAAAACATGATAAGAACATGTAAAATAAGCTAAGACATGACATAAAATCAGTTACGTATTAGTAAGCAGATACTTATTCATGTATGTATTTATGTAGCATTTGTGATACGGAAGTAGGATTCCTCTTAGTTCGTCTTCTTCGTTCACTGGACATAAGGTACGGATTCCCGTCCTTTCAGTATGGACATTATTTCCTTATTAGGATTCCCCGTATGCAGCCAAGTGTTTTCCCGTAGTATAAGTTATGTGTTTGATTTTCTTATGTTTAATTTAGAATACCAATAGCCATATACATGCATGACCAGTTTCACCTATTTATGGAGGTACCATAACCATAACATTAGAGGCACTGATGTTATGACTTCACCACAGCGGAGTGATTGCTCGTGGCGTCCCTTCAGTTTTTGGCCATTTATATTATATTTATCATGTGGGGCGTATGGGTGCATCCTAGTTACATGTTTTCAGTCAGGATTTCATGGTGAATGTGGTGTGTGCCTTGCATCCTTCACAAGGAGCTGATCCCTCCTACCCAAAACCAGTATATTAAATTAGAGGCAACCCCTCTAATTTGCATGATGAGGTCACCCCTCCAAGTATTCATGCACGATGGATTTTCATGACCTATATTGGCTAATGGTAAAATATGATAAACAGTTTTTACAAGATAAACATAAGGCTTTTCAAACTATAAAACCAGTTTTATCAAGACTTAACCAGGTTACTCGGGACTTAGTTTCTTCCACTGTTATATGTTATAGGCTTATCCTATTCATGCTTTAATGTACATCCGTGCACTGAGCGTATTGCTCAGCCGTTTTCCTTTTCTATGTTCCCAAAACGGCAGGTACTCAGGGACGCTCGTAGACTTTAAGAGTACGTGCATATGGACTGGAAGTTTTTTAGCCTTTATTTACTTTATGCATTATCTTTCTTTTGATACATTTGTTATGGACATTGTTTAGTCCTTTCCGTTGCTATACTTATGTTTGTGTGTGATGAGCTTTACTTTTGGACTACCGATGTTTGATTCCGGTATTTTTGCTTTTATGGTCATGTAATGTTTAGACATTTTTCCTTGTATGCGTTGATGACACGCCATAATTACGTGTGACATTTCCATTATCAAAATGGGGTGTGACATAAACTCCTCCCGTTCCCACGTAAACTCCAGCCCACGTTTCGAATCCATCGTGCTTTAACTAACGGTATTTTACTCCTTTTTAAGGTTTTAACCTCACGATCCATAATCTCTACCGGCTCTTCAATAAAACGAAGGCTCTTATCATTACTAATATCATCTAATGGTACTTGCAAGTCTGTCCTTGGTAAGCATTACCTCAAATTTGACACATGACATACCTCATACATCGCTCAACTCTTCCAGTAATCTCAACCGATAAGCCACTGGTTCAATCCTTTCAAGGATTTCAAATGGACCCACGAATCTAGGTGCTAACTTCCTTTTCTTTCCAAACCGCATCACCCCTTTCGATGGTGAAACCTTTAATATAAGTTTGTCTCCAACATTAAGCTCCAACTATTTACGTCTCTTGTCAACATAGCTCTTTTGTCGGTCTCTTGCCGTCTTCAATTTCTCCTTAGGCACTGTTATCACATCACGAGTTTCCTGTACCATCTCCGGTCATATAAGTTGACTGCTTCCAACAACTCCAAGAAATGCTCAACATCACAAATCTTCACTTCGTGGTCGTTTCCTTTACTTATCCATACGAAATTTTACTCTATGTCGAGGGTTACACTACTGAACCATCTATGTCACTTCAAACATCTTTATACTATGAGGAAATCCCTCGCCTTCAACTAGTCTATAATGGCACTCTTAAAAGGCCTCCATTCCTTCTAATATGTTTCATACGAACTCCCAACACTTTTCCATTTCCCAAAACATCCTATAAACCTCATCACGACAATCCATCTTGACCTCTTGCTTCATAACCAATTCATTACTTAATCATATAGGAGCGATCCTGTTGGGAACCTAAGTCAGTTAGAATTCCCTTAGTCATAGATTTAAACTTAAATTAAGCTTTTTGATATTAACTTGCATGTGCCTAGGAGACAAGCAAGTAACCCATGACTCACAGAGTTATAAGTCTCTGTGAGCAACCACAGAGGAGTCCATGTCAGAGACATTGTCAAGGAAGTCGAAGATTACTTGAAGACATACTCATTGAATGTGTTAGATAATAGCCAAGATGTATCAGGGACTTTGAGTGGTTGAGTGTTAACAGGGGTGGAAATACCCTGTTAACACTCAGTACACTTTGGACATACCTAAGTGTTTAGGCGGGAAGTTATACATCTTAAAGTACAAGGAATGAAGAAATGAGAAACTACGTCAGCTCTGTTTCCCTAAAGCGTTGTGGCAGACTACCTAGAATAGAAGAGCATCTTTTGACAGATGTCTGACATTGTCTGTTTTGTGTAGTCACCATCAACCAGTACTAGTAGTCAACCTCGTACCACTATAAATAGGATATGTAGGCTAGAGTTAATGTTGTTCACTTTGTTAGATTACACACATTAACTCTTTATAACTCAGAGAAAGAACAACTGTGCCTGTGTTCTTGATTTTGATTTATTTTGTCCAAAGTGTACACAACACATTATCCTCAAACTGTGTTATCCATAACACATGTAATACTTGTTATACAATAATAAAGTACTACGTTTGAAAAGTATTTACTTGTGTTAATTATCCTTCTTATTCGTTTCAAGCTAGTTTTAGGGACTTTCAATTGGTATCAGAGCGGTGTTTGATATTAAAACCATCATAAACATCGTTCTAAGTTTTATAATCAAGATCCACCATGCTTGAAACGAGCAACACCCCACCACCACCACCTAACATGTTTTCTGGGAACAACACACCACCACCTCCAAACTCACCAAGAGTAACCCCCACTCAAAATGAAGACGATATTCCTCAACTTCTCGATTCAAGAGGTAGTTCCCATGTTACCAACGTACCAGTGTTTGATGAAGATGACTTTCCAAGTTGGAAAAGTCAATTTCTTGTCTATCTAGATGGACTTGAACTATTTCTTCTAGAAATTCTAGAAAATGGACCATATGTTCCCATGGCACTTACCTCTACTGATGAGAATCTCTTCCCAAACCTCTCAAGCAATGGACTCCAACTGATAGGAAATTGGCAAACCAAGATAAACGTCTCAAAAGCATTATCATCTCCTGTCTTCCAAAACACATCATGAAATCAGTAATCCAATGTCCAACAGCAAAACAAATGTGGACAGACCTCATCCTAGGTCATGAAGGACCTTCTGAAACATGAGAAACCAAGATTCAAGCAATCAGGCTTCAGTTTAATGCTTTCAAGGCACTTGAAGGTGAAAAGGTACAACAGACGTACACAAGGCTAAAGATTCTTCTCAATGATCTTGCTATGAATGAAGTCACCATTGGACAAGCTGAAGTAAACACCACCTTTGTCAATAGCCTTCCCAGAAAATGGCTGAGCATGAATCAGACCCAGAGAGCCAATAACTCCATCAAGAATGATACGTTAGCTTAGCTATATGGAAAATACAACTATGAAAAAGGGCTGATAGATACCATTTACAAATCTGAGTCTGAAAGATTTGTAGTTCAGGGAGCAACATCCAAAGCATTGATTTCCACCTCACACACTCATGACAGCGATTCAGATGTTGAAGAAGACACTCGTAGCAGCCAGGAATTCATGACAGACCTTAATGCTGAGTTTCATGAAAGAGCCTTACTAGCTAATAAAAAAATATTCTACAAAAGGTCAGGGAGAGTAGGATCAACTAGTAAACAAACTAACAAATCCAAAGAGACTTGCTTTGCCTGTGGAAAACTTGAACACTTTCAAAAAGACCGTCCATCCATAAAAACATCCTCACCATCCTATCCTTCATCATTAAAACCTTACAAGTTCAAATCATAACAAAACAACTCATCTCACCAATCCAATTCCTCTGAAAATGAGAAAAAGGATTACAAAAACAAATACAAGGCACTAAAGGCTAAGTTGGAACATATGAATTTGAAATTGGAATCTCTGTCAAAGAAGAAAGGGGGTGATAAAAGGATAGAGAAAGGGTTGGTAGCTAAAGCCTATGATTGGAATGATGAGCCGCTGACATTTGATGAAGAAGATACTACCAGGGTCAGGGCATTTATGGTAATAGCTGAGGATGAACCTGCTGTTGGTAAAGGAGATGCTAGATCAGGACAATGGGTTGACATCACAATGAAAAAGGTACACAGGCTTATTTCAATGTCTGAAAGTGATGAACGTAAACATGTCCTTGATTATACCATAGTTGACTTACACTTTGTTGAGAAACAAAGAAAGAACCTGCTTGATAAATTTCACTCTGTTAAACATGAATTGTTGACTGCTAAGGCTAAATGTGAAACTTTAAAACATGTTAACTCTTAAATGACATCTCTTCAAAATGAAGGTAATAAATTAACTTTAAGAAACAGTGCCTTAAATGATCAAGTACTAAACTAAACAAGATTATAGAAAAATGGATGTGCAGTAGGTTCACTATAAATGAATTACTTGATGATGAAGTTCCATCTGACATATCTAGGGCTGTCACTGCTAAAAGAAACAAAATGAAGGCCTTTAAGAAACCCAGAGAGATTGTTTTCAAGTCCATAGAGACTATACATGTGTCTGACCCACTCATGACTGATGTACCTGTCTCTAAAGTGGTTTTAGATAACAACGAACCTTTACCATCTTTTACTAAACTCTCTGGTGTTGAACCCAGCAGCTCTTCTAGAGGAGCTAAAGTGGAACTCAAACTAGATATTGAGACACCTCCAGCTAAGGTTTTTGTTGTACCTGCAAAACAATCTGTTAAGCAAAATGTCTATAAACCTGTCTCAACCAACCCTATGAATAAAGTTGAACCCTCAACTAAAGAACGCCTGTTGTCCTTGATGAAAGAAGTAGAACTCTTAAAAGAACATATTAATCCTTCCGTTGAATGCTCTACTTCCTCTGGACCTAAGTCTATCCTAGGAGAACTCAAAGGTGAAAAGGTTATCAAACCTTATTGTAATGTGTGTAAAAATTCTCATCATATGACCATAGATCATGATAGACATATGGCTGTTAAGAGAGCCCAAACACCTTTTAGGGATAGACAACAGGCTACTAGGAGACCATCAGGTAACTATAAACCTTACCCTCCCTGTAAATATTATGGTCTAACAAACCACCACTCAGATGAGTGCAGGGATTTTCCTTGATGTGACATCTGTGGAAGGTACACCCATGACACAGCCAATTGTCCTTCACATCGTCACAAGTTCTACAGGAACTCAAGAGTTGCTAATCAGCAATTCAGGGAACCCACTAGAAAGTGGGTTCACCATAGGAACTAATCTGTTTCTATATATCTGTGTAGAAACATCTCAGGGAATCGGTCTGGTATCTAGACAGTGGCTGCTCTAGACACATGACAAGAATCAAACAATATCTGCACAGATATTCAAAAGAGCCTGGTCCTAAAGTGGTGTTTGGGGATAACTCTTCAAGCGACACAGAGGGATATGGCTCAGTTAACTGCAATGAAATAACATTTACAAGGGTTGCATATGTGAATGGTCTTAAGCACAATCTCATCAGCATCAGCCAGTTGTGTGATGCTGACTACAAGGTTTTGTTTACAAAGACTCAAGGAACCATATTCAACAAAAACAATGATGTGGTGTTAATTGCACCAAGAAGAAGAGATGTGTACGTCATCAACATGGCTTCTTGCTCAGAGGACAGCTCAAATTGTTTTCTAGCAAAAGCCTCTGAAAGTGTCAATTGGTTGTGGCACAAACGACTCTCTCATCTTAACTTCAAGAACATCAACAAGCTAGCCACATAAAACTTGGTTGCTGGTCTACCACCTATGACTTTCACTAAGAACAAGACATGTTCAGCTTGTGTTAAGGGAAAGCATCACAGGTCATCCTTTAAGACCAGGCAATCATTTTCTATTGATAAGTGCTTACATCTTCTTCACATGGATTTGTTTGGACCTGTCAACCACAGAACATTAATCACAACAAATATACCTTGGTCATTGTTGATGAATTTTCAAGGTACACATGGTTTTCTTCCTCAAAAGGAAAAGTGATGCAGCTGATTCCATCATGTCCTTCATCGGGCAGGTTGAAAACATGAATGAAGTTAGAGTAAAAGCTCTAAGAAGTGATAATGGGACTAAACTCAAGAATCAACAGCTTGAAGCTTTTTCTGATGATAAGGGAATATCACAAAACTTCTCTTCAGCTGGTACTCCTGAACAAAATGGAGTAGCTAAAAGAAGAAATAGAACATTGATTGAAGCTGCTAGAACCATGTTGAATGGTGCAGCCTTACCAAAGCAATTTTGGGGAGAAGCTGTCCACACTGCCTGCTATACCCACAATAGATCAATCATTGTTAAAAGACACGGAAAAACCTCTTATAAAGTTTTCGAAAAAGAGCACCAGACGTCAACTACTTCCATGTCTTTGGATGTCATGTGTTTATTTATAACTACAGGGATCAACTTGGAAAGTCTGACGAAAAAGATGATGATAATTTCTTCTTAGGATACTCTCCAACAGCCAAAGCCTTTAGAGTATTCAACACAAGAAGACATGAACTAGAAGAAACCTTTCATGTCACATTCATTGAAGATGATGACGTGCTACAAAGAATAGGAACAGAAGGTGATGAAATTGATTTCAACGAAAATAGGTCTTTCCTATCAGATGAGTTCTCTGAACCAAGGCCTGTCTTTCATCATCATCCACACACAGATACTCTTGTCCCATAAGTTCATGCACATGATCTGCTGTCAACACACAACATTGAAATTCCTTCTACTCAAGTAACAGCTGAAAGTGAAAGTCAGCCTTCCACAAGCCCATGTTCCACCTCAGCTGAAGATGACTCAGCTATTGCTTGTAATCAAGAAGACTCTCATGTTGTCTGTGAATCATCACTTCTTGAAATAGCTGATGCAGACACAAACACATAGATTGTTTTTGAAGAGAGTCCTCCTACTCAACAGAATGAAACTCAAGTTGTAACTTCATCCTCCATACCTACACCTGTCTATGATTCCCCAACTCCTCAAAGCAAATGGCCAAGAGTCACATTCTTCTTGTAAACATCATTGGTGAACCAAATGCTGGGGTTACTACTAGACAGAGAATTCATGACCCAGAATCAGCCTCAAGCAATGAATGCCTGTTTGCTGAATTTCTTTCCCAATACCCAAGCGTGTAGCTGAAGCCCTTGTTGAAGAAGGCTGGGTCGCTGCAATGCAGGAAGAAATAAATCAGTTTAAAAGAAACAAGGTATGGACTCTAGTGCCAGCTCAACCTGGTAAGTACATCAGAGGCACTAGATGGATATATAGAAACAAGATGGATGAAATTGGTAATATCATAAGGAACAAGGCAAGGTTGGTTGCACAGGGGTATACACAGACTGAAGGGATTGATTATGATGAAACATTTTCACCTGTAGCAAGACTTGAAGCCATCAGAATCTTCCTTGCTTACGCTACATATATGAACTTCACGTGTATCAAATGGACTTTAAAAGTGCCTTCCTCAATGGAGATTTGGCTGAAGAAGTGTATGTTGAACAACTAGAAGGATTCGAGAATAGCGAGTTTCCCAACCATGTGTACAGGCTTCACAAAGCAATGTATGGGCTGAAACAGGCTCCAAGGGCATGGTATGAAACGATGTCTACTTTTTTAACTGAAAATAAATTTGTTAAGGGTTCCATTAATAAAACACTTTTTACCTTGAAGGATAAAAATGATTTCATCATTGTATAGATTTATATGGATGATATCATCTTTGGGTCTACAAATGTTAATCTTAGTAAACGTTTTGCTAAATTAATGACCATGAAATATGAGATGAGTATGATGGGTGAATTAACTTACTTTTTGGGTTTTCAAATTAAACAATGTCCTAAAGGAATTTCAATTTGTCAAGAAAAGTATGTTAAAGATTTGCTGAAAAAATATGACTTGGCTGACTGTGCATTAGTGAAATACCCCATGCTTCCACCCAACAATTTGGGCCCTGATGAGTCAGGAGTCTCTGTTAATAAGACTATGTATAGAGGAATGATTGGGTCATTCATGTATCTCACAGCCAGTCACCTTGATATCTAGTTCTCCACATGTCGCTGTGCAAGGTACCAAGCTACCCAAAGGAATCCCATCTAGTGGCTGTTAAGAAAATTTTCAGGTACCTCAAAGGAACAACTTATCTAGGTTTGTGGTATCGCAAAAATCAGGCTTTGACCTCAAGTCTTACTCAGATTCAGACTATGCTGGGTGCTGCATTGATAGGAAAAGTACCCCAGGGAGCTGTCAAATCCTAGGAGGCAAGTTGGTTGGATGGAGTGTAAAGAAGCAAAACTCTGTGGCTATGTCTTCAGCTAAAGCTGAATATGTTGCAGCTGCTAGTTGCTGTACTCAAGTACTTTGGATGAAGATTCAACTAGCTGACTATGAGATTCTATATGACAAAGTACCCATCTTCTGTGACAATACTAGTGCCATTGATATCTCAAACAACCCTGCGCTTCACTCCAGAAACAAACACATAGATATCAGGGATTACTTTATCATGGATCATATTATTAAAAGAGATATTGAGTTGCATTTTGTTCCCACTGAGCTGAAACTAGCTGACATATTTACCAAGCCTTTGGCTGAACCTTCGTTCAACAGGCTAGTTGCTGAGCTGGGTATACTTAATATCTCAAAGCCTGTGTCTGATATTTTATGTGTGTTATTAATGTCTGAATAAATATTAAATGTTTTTCACATGAAACTAGGTAGTTACTTTCCAAGTAAATGCTAAAAACATTCCCAATATTTAACTCACATTTTTTCGATAAACGAGGAGACAAACAGTTTTGAAAGGTCAAGGGACCCACTTGTGTGCAGTCGTTTTCCCACTACGCAATAAATGCGGTTGAATAACTGTTTCAAATTTTGAATATATATATATATATATATATATATATATATATATATATATATATATATATATATATATATATATATATATATATATATATATATACATATATATATATATATATATATATATATATATATATATATATATATATATATATATATATATATATATATATATATATATATATATATATATATATATATATATATATATATATATATATATATATTGTCCCAAGGTTTTTCACCAACCACTTTTCTCATTATTCACCATTTGCATCTCTCTCACTAAAATCTCTCTCTAAACCCTCTTACCATCTTTGTCTTCTTCATTCTCGAATCAATGGCGTTTCTAGTACCAAAAGCCTTTAACGTTACCTTTGAGATGAATGATAGTATCCTCACCTCTAACAACTCTATTGGATGGCTCAAAGCTCCAAATGACTCGTACTCAGATCTTGAACTTCATGAAGAATTTTGATGTAGGAGAAGCTTTCACTAGATCCCCATCTATTTTCTACAAAGAATACCTTAGGGAATTCTGGTATTTTGCTGAGATCCTTGATGACAACACCATCTCCTTCAACCTTTCATGTAATGAACATCCTTTTGCTTTTTCTGTTGCTGATTTTTCCTCTGTGGCTGGGCTAAGACATGGCAAAGAATGCCTGAAATCTGTTGATAAGAAGGCTGTAAAGGACGCCCTTGCCACACTTTTCCCTGTATCTGATGTTAACCCAGCCCTTACACCTACTGAAGTGGTCGCAAAGTTTCCTCTGAAGATCAAGTTTTTCCCACCTATGTGGAGAGTCCTCTTCACTTACATTGTTAAATCCCTGGGTGGTATGCAGGGATCTCAAGTTCAATTGGCCTTCAATCATCAAGCCATTTCCTATGACTAATATGAGGAACAGACATCGATATTGGAAGTATTATATTCTCAAACCTTGTTGAACGACTGAAGGGCACCAATCAAGTCAGAGGGAAAAACATCTGCTATGTTTGCTTTCTCTCTCTTATCTTTGAAATCCTGTTGGGTGATAACTACCACAACTCTACACTGACAGCCATGAAGCCTTATCACATAACTGGAGCTATCTACAAGGTGATGGGACCCAATGATGTGCCAGCGACTGCTCATATGAAGAATGTTGCTAATAAAAAAACATTTGTTGGGAAGCCCTTGCTCCATTCCTTTGAGAAGGTGATTGCAGCTGGCGTGTCTAGTAAGTCACCGTCTTTGACCTATGGGCAACAAACCACGCTGTCCAAGGCAACAACTGGCCAACAGCCTAAGAAGAAGAAAAACCCCTCTTCTTCCAAAACCCAAACTGTTACAAAGGCCAGGGTTAAGAAGATTGCTACCATCTCTCCTTCCTCTGGTCTAGAGACTTCTGTGGACACAGAGACAACAGTTGATAAACAACAGGAGTCTAGCTTCTCTACCTCAGCAGACACAACAGGGAACCAGCCAAATTCTACTGATATCTCACAGGTAATCAGTTCATAACTTTTAGAGGTCCACAAGCATCCACTCTCAAATATCTGTAGGTGAGACTGGTGAAGTTAGTATTATCCTCGACCCATAGGAGTCTATGCATGCACTTAGAAATCTTTTAAGACTTTGTACACCCTGTCTTTGCACCAGGGAGTGATTCATTTGTGTTTATAAATCACCCCGATGACCCTGCACCCTCTAGACAGTATTCAGGCAAACAACAACCTGAATACACATATGTCTCAACCTAGAGTAGCTGTACTTCACATTTCCTCTAGGTTCCCTGAGAAAAAGAATCCCAAAAGTTTAACTTTTAGGGGGAGTTGAATCATCACCCTCAGCTTTCCTAGGGACAGCGTAATATGACGATCTTTAACTACATCTTTTTCATAACTAAAAGAATACTAAAGGATTTATCCTTTTAGGGGGAGCTGAATTATCACCCTCAGCTTTCCTAGGGACAGAGTAACAGGCGATCTTAACCCATATACAATTCACAAATAAAAGAGTCCCAAAGGATTTATCCTTTTAGGGGGGCTGAATAATCACACTCAGCTTTCCCAGGGGCAGCGAATGGCGACCATTAACCTCATCACTTTCACACTTAAAAGAATCCCAAGGATTTATCCTTTGGAGTGATTGAATAATCACCCTCAGCCTCTTTGGGACAGCGAACTGGCGACCATTCTCTTTATATATTTCACTGTTACTAACTTACACAAATTGCAGGTTGATGTTGTACAACCAAATTTAGACTCTATGGATACAGCTGAAGGAGCTGATAAATTGATTCAAGATCAGCCAAAAGAGGATGAGCCTATGCCAGATGCTGAAGATGATGTGCTTGCCTTCATTGAAATACTATCTGAGCCTGAATCAATGCTAGATGATGAAATTCTCCCTGAGGGGATGATTAAGGAGGAGGATGATGACGAAGATGAACAACCTGATATGTCACCACCCAAAGCCACAGCTGTGTCCACGCCAGCTAAAGAACAAACTCATCCTCCAAAGGAAGCTGTTGTGACTCCTACCTCTACTACATCTGTCACAAAGGAGCTTGCAAGCGCTGTGTATGATCCTACTGCAGAGTTTCTGTTGTTTGATCATCCACAACAAACAAACTTTGATCTTTTTCCCAGGGAAGATGACTATCAGCATCAAAGCCTGAACATTCATGGTTTAAGGCCCTATCATCATGCTTCAGATCTTGGTTTAAAAATGCGTTTTACGATCCATTGCGCCAAAAGTCCCAAAAACCATTGCGTGATGCGATTACGAGCGCAATTTAACCGCGATGCATTCAGTATAAACAATTTACAAAAATTATTTATGTGCCAAATAAATGCAATAAACTGACAAAATAAGTTACTTGCATATTGAAATTAGGCCTATAATCTCTTGTAAAATAAATAAATCGACATTAAAGCTTGACCAAAAACACTTAACAAAATGCAAGATACTATATTTTTGTTAATATGTTTGTTATAGAATTTTTTTAACAAGTCTTATCTTTAAAAAGCCATTAAAATATGTATGTCTCTTTTAAATGGTTAAGAATTAACAAAAATGACCTAAATACTAGATTGCGACAATTGCTAGCATTGCTAGCATTTGACAAATGCGATTAATTACGGTTAAATGCGAACGTATTTTGGATGGCATTCCATTAGGCACTTTGATGCGAAATTTTGAATGCAACGCATTGATGCGTGCAATTTGCACAATGATGCGCGCATTTTTAAACCAAGCTTCAGATATTGAACGCCTGTCAAGAAAGTTAGATAAAATTGGGTCTAAAATGCATTCCTTCACTGTCAATTTTCCCAAGATCATTTTCCAAGCTGTTAAAGATGCCATCACTGAACCCATCCAAGATGGCACAAGAAAAGGAGTTTCACAGGGACTTAGTCACTTATCCATTCACATCAAAGATACCATCACTAAAGAAGTCCCTGACAAGCTTTCAACCCACGAGTTGTTGATGCATAAAGAATTTGAGGCTGTGTGCAACAGGCAAAAACGTCACACTAACTACTTGGCTGGACATGTTGATCGCTCTGTGAATCGAATCTGCAACCGGCTTCTCAGAATTGCCAGAGGATCAAGGAACAGGCAAAAGAATATGGCCACATTTGTTGAACAGGTTGCTAGATACATTCAGTCACGTTCAACCAAGCGTATCAAGAGACAGGCTCAACGTGAGGGGGAGAAAGTTGACTTACTAAAACTAGAACCTGTCAACACTACCACAGGTACAACTAAAAACCCCATTCCTCTCCAAGTCATCACACCAATTACTGTACCTGATGATGATGATGATGAAAGTAAGGGGGAGAAACAAGACAACAAAGCAGATGATTCATCAAATTCACTGTCTTTGGATAACACCAATAAGGATGTGGATGATGGTGAACCAAAAGCTAAGAAACTCAAATTCACTGTCAGCTCCCTACCAAAAGCTGTCCAAGACCAAGCTCAACTAGCATTTTTGAAACAAGCTGAAGAGATGAAGAAAGCAAGTGAAGAATCATCTGTCTCGATGAAAGAGAAAGAAATAGTTATGGTAGACACAGACGCCAAACTAAAGAAAATAGTTGTGATGCTAGAGACAGGAGGATCCACTACCAAACTCTCTCAATTCTCAACTTTCAAAGTAGCTGATGAAAAACCATTAACAGTTGAAGAAATTGAGAACAAGCACTTGAGTTCAAAAGATTAAATGAAATCAAGAAAGCCAAAGAGCTGGATGAAGCCAAGATGAAAGCCATGTCTCCTCAACATAAAGAGGAGCAAAGACAAAGGCTAAGAGAAATGGAAACTAAACGCATAGAGGCTCTGAAAAAGGTAAAGGCTGCCTATGATGCCTGCGTTAACAAAAGATATGCTTTAGGCACAATCACCAAGTTCAAATACACCGTTAAGAAATCAACTCATACCCCATAAATGGTTATTTGGAGAGATAACCAGCAGGGCAACATGGATGTATTTGAGGATTTCAAACTTAAGACACTTGGTCTGTCTGAATGGTTAAAAATTGAAGCTTTAGCTGCAAAGAGGTCTGGACATGCAAATTTCTTACTCTAAAAGACCCTGAGAGCTAAGTTCAACTGGTTGAAAGAAACAGCTGCCAAACTCAAGATTGATCCACCTCTACAGCTATTTGAACCAGAACCCACAAAGGCTGAGAAGAAAAGAAAAAGGATGACTCAATTCCTTCAATAAACCTATGTGAATGATGATATCCAGGTAGATGGGATGCACAGGAACTTGATTCTTCCAAATGGGATTGTAGGGCCTGTAGATGGTCAAACTTACACTGAGCCTGAAAAAGGTATGGCCTACATGAACAGGGGATGCCAATATGTGTTCCAAAGGGAAGATGAGCTAGGGCTTGCATCAACTATTCAGATTATTATGTTTCAGAAGGTGCTTAAACTTAACACAGAGTACTCCAATGAATTTACCCAAACATTGAAGGCTGAATTAGATACTAGGACAAACATAGCTGAGGCTGAAAAGAAAATCAAGAAAGATGATTACTAAAGTTTTCACAGCTGAACGTTTACTATCATATTTTGTTTTACTCATGTATTGTAGTTGTAATTTTTTTAAGTATTAATGAAGTTTGAAGTTGTTTGTTAGATCTATTATGTGTAAGAAGAAGTTGTTATCTCACTTACGATAACTAATTTAGATCTAGCTGTATTTATGTTTAAATAGGGAGAGATTGTTGGGAATCTAAGTCTGTTAGAATTCCCTTAGTCATAGATTTAAACTTAAATTAAGCTGTTTGATATTAACTATCATGTGCCTAGGAGACAGGAAAGTAACCCAAGACTCACAGAGTTCTAAGTCTCTGTGAGCAACCACAGAGGAGTCCATGTCAGAGACATTGTCAAGGAAGTCGAAGATTACTTGAAGACATACTCATTGGCTGTGTTGGATAACAACCAAGATGTATCAGGGACTCTGAGTGGTTGAGTGTTAACAGGGGTGGCAATACCTTGTTAACACTCAGTACATATTGGACATACCTAAGTGTTTAGGCGGGAAGTTATACAGCCTAAAGTACAAGGAATGAAGAAAAGGGAAACTATGTTAGCTCTGTTTCCCTAAAGCGTTGTGGCAGACTACCAAGAATAGAAGAGCATCTTTTGACAGATGTCTGACATTGTCTGTTTTGTGTAGTCACCATCAACCAGTACTAGTAGTCAACCTCGTACCACTATAAGTAGGATGTATAGGCTAGAGTTAATGTTGTTCACTTTGTTAAATTGCACACATTAACTCTTTACAACTTAGAGAAAGAACAGATGTGCCTGTGTTCTTGAGTTTGCTTTATTTTGTCCAAAGTGTACACAACACATTGTCCTCAAACTGTGTTATCCATAACACATGTAATACTTATTATACAATAATAAAGTACTACGTTTGAAAAGTATTTACTTGTGTTAATTATCCTTCTTATTCGTTTCAAGCTAGTTTTAGGGACTTTCAGATCCAAAACATCCCGTTAATTTTCATCAATGGACTCAATAAGATGAAACCAAAATTAAGTTTAGAACCACCACTTTCGGATAGCGAATCTAACCCACGGCTAACTGATAGATTTTCACGTGCACGAGCTAAAATGAGTAAAAAACCACAAGCCTCAAAAGAAACTCAACCCGAAACATGTATTGATTTAAAATGACACTTGAAAACGAAAAAATGACCCAAGAAACACCCAACGACAACCAAAACGTATTACGACCTGCGACATATTATTAAAACCTTGCACAAAATCGACTTTTTCCCAAAAGATTTTTTCTTCTAAAATTTTTATATTAGTTGTTTTTTAAAACTAAAGAATCATCTTAGTATTTAATGTAACTTCTTTTAAATGAAAAGAAATAAATGTATGTAAAATTTTCAGTTTAGCCTTGTATTCTTAAATAATTATAAATGACATAATCGGTTAAACTCACTTATATAACTAATTTAAGTAGAAATTTTTTTATTTTACTTTATTTTAAAGAAGGTCTTTAGAATTTGAAATAAATGAGTGTTGATTATATATTAAAGAATTTATGTTACATCTTGTTTCAAACACGGTTCCAACACTTTACCCTTATTTTACCAAATTACAACAATTATCTTAACTCTATAGTGACTTTCAAAGTCTTTTCCAATATACTGTCTAAAAGAAATGTAAGACTCAACACAAAAATATCATTATCCCAAAAAAATCTCAAGATATTTTAATAGCCTTAACACCAAAAGTACCATTTTAAAATGGATACGTGAAATGGGAACTCAAAGAATGCGCTACAATGGAAGTTGAATATCTAAAAGAGAAGCGAGCTAGCAAACCCTCCTAAGAATGCAATCGATAAATGTAAGGGAATCATACATATATAGGAACATTAGGATACATACACTCAAATCCGTCCAACATATACTATACAAGCATGTATTAACCCTCTTTCATGCAATCATACTTGAAAGCCCATTGGTGTTGTGGCACATATATAATTACGTAGGCCTCCATAATTATACATGTTCCCTTTCACCAATGTACTCCCTCCTATGATGACACTTATAAGAAATTAATAATACACATAACACACCAATCAATCAACTCACATAAGCACATAATCACATCAATAAAATAAGTTCCAAAACTTCATGTATTAAAATAACGCAGCCGATGCATGAAAAACATAAATTCGTAATCCATCTAAACCAACATAGACATAATTCAAAATACATAAAGAAACATGACAGCATAATCAACCAAAATTTAATAATGACTAGTATGGACGACTATGGTTCAACCGACACTAGTAAAAAATTCAAAAAGAAATAAACATGTGACTAAGTATGGACGACTATGGTTCAATCCATACCAGTCTAAAATTCAAAAAGAAGAAACACGTGACTAAGTATAAACGGCTATGGTTCAATCCATACTCGTCAAAAATTCGAAAAGAAACATAAAATATCGGAAAATGCTCACCAGATAAACAAGTAATTAACTCGAAACAAGTCATCATAAAAATCACAATATTCAAAAGAACATCAATCGCATATATCATAAAAGTAGTTCATATACAAAAGACAGAAATTAACATTTAACTACGTCATATACTATAATGCAGATATAATCCTATGACACCTATATGTAGGGATCCTTAAGATATAGACTAGGATAAGCAACCTAATTCTTTATAACCATTGGCTCTGATACCATACTGTCATACCCCGCCATGGCGAAACACGGGGCGCGAACTATGGATATCATCACAACAAATGGTGTCCATATAGAGAAAACTAAATGCAAATAAAATGTCATAAATGGCGACACAATTATCATGACAATATCTCAAACCAAATGTAGGAGTCTAGGTAAGTAGGTAACAAGTCCTACCTTTTACCAAAGATAAACAAACAACAAACAATCAAACACATAGGTATCATACAATTCAATTATTCAAATGAAAAAAGAAAATCTAAGAGGAAAGAGGGTTCCTCCAAATGCAATCCTAGGCCTCTCCAATCCTAGACACTTCTATCCTCTAACTTGACCACTATCCCACCTGAAAGAGACACTAAAACACGTCAACATAAAGTTGGTGAGAGTCATAGGTTTAGACTCCAAACCAATCACAAAATAAGTTTTTAGCTGTGAAACACAAACATTAAACAATTACACATTTGGACAAGGTGTTACATAATGCATTAACAACTAGTAATCAAGATTAAACATTCCAAATAAATCCAAGGCTCCCAGCCTTACCAATCACCATTGGTCCCATAGACGCCCATACATCTATGAACCATCCCAAGGCCCCGCCTTGTCATTATCCTTTGGTCTCATATACGCCCATCCATCTATGTACCATCCCAAGGCCCCTCCTTGTCAACATCCCTTGATACCATAGACGCCCATACATCTATGTACCAAGCTAACACATATAACAATCAAGACTCACATAGCAGTTAAACACATAAGTACACACACATGTCCATCACAAACTATTAAAACAATCACATCTACACGTTACAAAAACATAACAGTGTCTCTTCCATCCCATCTGGAAGTAAAGAAATCATTTATAACTCATAAACATGGGACTATGAAACTCACTAAACAAGCTTCTCCAATTTCCGCACACCAGCAAAATCTAAGCACAACTATGCATACAATCAAGACATGAACCAATAATAACCTATAATTGCTCATCAATCTGTGATGGATGTATAACTATCTTATGCTTTATAATATCATTTTAAGGCTATAAGTAACCCATTACACCCCTCTATAAACCCCATAACTTTGTTAAGTTCATAACCTAACCCGTTTTCATTTTACTCAAAACAATCCCGTGTTTCATGCTCCAAACTATGGAACGAACCCCCCTTAACCAAACCCATATCTTCTATAAAGAAAATCCTTTGACCTTACACGTGTTAGCTTTATCTCAGAATTCGCTGCAACCTCAAAACTACTGTTAAGGCCCCGATATATATATATATACATATATATATATATATATATATATATATATATATATATATATATATATATATATATATATATATATATATATATATATATATATATATATATATATATATAGGGAGGCGTTATCGTGGTAAACAGACTTAAAGTAGGTTACAATAGGCACGGTTACAGACCGTTGGATCATGAAAAAAGTATCAAGATCAAATTTTAGTTAATAAATGGCAGAATTGTAATTATATAAAATATTAAGGGCATCATTTATCACTTTTTATAAAGGATACAAATTAGATGACGGGATTCTCTCCTTTGACAATAATCTAGGGCTGATAAACATAAAACACACACATAGTATCACCATAATCATCAAACGCTGGATTCTTGGTCCCACTCAAATCAAAACCTGCAATGACTAATAATTGGGGGAAAACTGTCATTCAATATCTACAAGTACTAGAACTCATATTCTGGATTCCATGGCTACCGTGTATGGTAAGTGATACATTAATTGATTTTTTAACTTGTTTATAATAGCTGTTGCTCGTTTATATTATAACTCATGGTTTGATTGTTTGTTTTGTAAGTGAGGCGGCGTGTCTGCCCAGAAGGAGCAAACTATGGTCGATGTAGAGTAGGTTATCGATGTTTAACAATAGAAGAATGGCAGGGAATAGAAGAAGGTATGTATCAGTATATGATTATTCAATTAATTAAATTATTTTTTTTCTAAATTGTTTCACTTATTGAATTAGGGGTTTAGGATATTAGTTGGATTCGATATCTGTTATTTTGTAATGTGTCGGTTGTGCGTTAAAGCTTATGCAGATGCCATATTTCTATAGCCTATATCGCCGCGTGTCAAATGTATTTAATGTGTCAGCCATTGTTAATGTATCGAATGTGTTGGTTGTTTGCAGTGTGTCGATCTTAGGTATACGATTATGCGTCTGTCATAATGTTATCTGATTTATCGGATTGTGTCGTATGATTGTAGGTGTCGCCCATTGGCAATGTTTCTGGTGTTGGTTGTTTGCAATGTGTCGGTTGTGCGTTTACGATTAAGCATCTGTCATATTATTATCAGAACTATGTCTTTGTGTCGTATGTTTGTAATGGGTAGGCCATTAGTAGCGTGTCGGTGGTGTTGGTTTTTTGCAATGTGTCGGTTTGTGTGTGTATACGATTAAGCATTTTGTCATATTAGTACGAGCTCTATAGTTTGCCGTATGTTTCTAAATTGTATATTAAATGATCTTGCATAGAATGGGGTTTATGACGGATGAACTAAATGAAGCAGCTGAAAGATAAAATGAAGGATCTGAAAAAATGAGTATCGAATTTATGGCATATGAAGCAGTTGAAAACGAGTACTTGGCGAGAAGGCATTTAAATAGAAGTAGATAATATTGAAAAAGATGCTGATGAAATGTAAGAGCTCAAAGGTAATCAAATTTTATATATTTTTATTTTTTATAACTAATAATTACTAGTATAAAAAATATAAGAGCGTATCTATTCAATGTGTCAGCTGAACATGTATTGAAGAAGCAAGTAATTGGCGAAACTAGTTGAAAATTTTAAGGAGCCAAAAGGTGTAAAAGTTAATAGTCTTTTGATTAAGGTGTAATTCAAATTGTGTCGGTTATATGATTATTGAGTAACAGTTCCTAATCATCATGTTTCAGAGTGTAAACAAGCGGCACATAAAGGGAAATTGGCTGAACTAGTTAAAAAATGCAAAGAAACAAGCTGAAAAAGGTATGGTTTGTTTTGGTATTGGTATGGTTTGTTCTTTGTAAAAGGTATTTTTAAGTAAACATACATGTTAGAGATAAGTTTTAGATGTGGTTCAGTAGTTTAAGACGGTTGTAGTATTCAATACGTCTGTTTGGGATTGCCTAGTCTACAATCTTATTTTGTTTGCAGCCACCTGATTTGTGAGTAATTGACGTGAAACGTTGGTAAAAGTGTAGCGGTCAAACAAGAAATGTCGGCGAATATTGGAAAAAGCAAGATTAAAAGTTTGGATCTAGGAACTGCACATATCAGCGGTAAAATCATAACGGATATAATATTCTATGGTTCTAGTGTATAAGTCGTGTGTGTCATTAGCTAGTATGAGTTCAAAACCCTCTTTTATTTGTGTCTATAAGACTGTAGAATCGATAGGTGAGGAGTCAACACACAACAATATTGTTTCATCCATGAAAAAAAAGATGAACATAGCTGTTGGGTTTAAGAAAACCCCGAGATCAACGACTGGCACAAATAGTAAATGCATTGATGTTAAAGCTGAGTTTTAGTTTTAGGTCAGTGTCTTTTTGGGATTGTCCAGACTTCTAATTTATGAGTAATGCACGTAAAACGCAGGTAAAAGTGTAGTGGTAAAACGAAAAATGGCGCCTAAACCTTTATTCTGTTATAACTGATGTAGTGTGTCAGTCGTTTGTAATGTATCTGTCGTTTGTAGTGTATCAATGGCGTTGTCGTTTGTAGTGTATCAGTGGCGTCGGTTGTTTCCTGTGTGTCGATTCGTCATTTCAAAATATTGTCGACTACTCTCTGATATCAACAAAACGGCCATCTTCAAGAATAAGTAATAAACTTTTGGTGTACTTGGACTTCATACCAGGTTTGTTTTCCAACATTTATTGTAAACATTATGATATCGGTGTCACCATTTTTAGAAATAATTAGTTACTAGTTTTTGGTTAAGGTCATTAGTAGTAAAAAGTGAAGTATTTTTACACATCGCCCTTTCAAAACCCACAACAAGTAATGAGTTTTACTATTAACTGTATGATTGACGAGAAATGTTGCGAGTTGCGGTACTTCACTATATACTTTTTATATGGTCCTATCACATAAAATTAGAATAAGTGTGCTACAATCTTATAACATATAATTCGTGTCTAGATATGGGAAGATAGGGGACTTCCTATCAATGTAATTAATCGGGTCGGGTACAACTCGGGTCAAGGCTAAAAATAAGTTATCTGAACCCGACTTGATTTGAACTCTGGTTACTCGGGTTCGGGTCAATTCGGTTCGGTCGGGTCAATTCGGGTTCGGTTCAACCCGGATTTGGGTAAAATATAAGAAAATCATTTTTTTTCTTTTTTAAATATAAATTATATACAATTTAAATTAGAAAAATCAAATCTTATTTGGGTAAAGTGGGTTGACCCGAACCGAGTTACACAAAATAAGTTACCCGATACTCAACCCGATTTTGAATTCGGGTTAGTCGGGTTGACCCGAGTTAGAATTTGAACCCGAGTGACTCGACTCGAATATACTCGGGTCGGGTCGGCGTTTTTGACACCCTAGCATATAATATATAGTTTAAATTTACATGGTACATCCTTTATTAAATTTACACATATTCAATGTACATATAGTAATTGTAAAAACTTTACTATCAAAGTAATACGTATATAGATTGGTTGACGAAGTTGATTTAGGATATCGAATATATTGGAACAAATAATTAAGGATACTTCCAACTTGATTTACGTTTTACCCGAGTCATATTCAGGAAAGTTATGGACCATTTGACCAAAGTACATAAAACAGAAACTAGGCGCTGATAGGTTACCTTTTACTGTATTTTACCTTTTTAATTTTACGGTTCTCAGGTAAACGCATAGAGGAGATGATAGCTTGTGTCCGAAAGGTGAGATGCTTATGGGTTTATGCTCCTGCGAACTCTAGAGGAAAACAAGGAAATTTCATCACTCACCCTAAACATTTTGGCTACATAACTCGTCCATAGTTAACAGAGATTTGGTTGACTTCCACAAATGGGGACCACCCATGCCTTTGCCTTGATTATGTTTTGGCTTCACCCGTTACTTGACCATATTATGCTAATGGATAGAAATCGTAATATATGGTTTAGCTATGATATAAGAAAAATATTTCGATTGTCATTCTTTTGAGTTAATGTATCATGATATTAAGAGAAATAAAATATATTTATTTATTACTAGTGAGATTTTTTTCTAGTCATTGTTTGTTTCACAGCCTCGTGTTATACTTTTCTTTTATAAACCGCTAACTAGGTTTTGTAATGCGATACGAATATTGGTTTGACTGGAAGATAATTTAATTTAAGATAATATGCATTGCTGACATATTTTAATATTATGTCTTTTGAAATAACTTAAAATGGTAAAGTTTCATCAAAAAAAGTTAAAGGTTCATAAACATTAAATGCTATCAACTGAAAATAATCGTATTTGGATATCCTTTTTAACAACACAGATTGTCTGAAAACTTAAATTACTATAATACCCTCAATTAAATTAAAACTAATTAGTATTTTCTTTGAACAAAATGACACATGTCACTCTGGTATTGGTGCTCACTATAACGCATTTTAAGGTGTAACGCATATGAACGCAAATCTATATAGGGAGGCGTTATCGTGGTAAACAGACTTAAAGTAGGTTACAATAGGCACGGTTACAGACCGTTGGATCATGAAAAAAGTATCAAGATCAAATTTAAGTTAATAAATGGCAGAATTGTAATTATATAAAATATTAAGGGCATCATTTATCACTTTTTATAAAGGATACAAATTAGATGACGGGATTCTCTCCTTTGACAATAATCTAGGGCTGATAAACATAAAACACACACATAGTATCACCATAATCATCAAACGCTGGATTCTTGGTCCCACTCAAATCAAAACCTGCAATGACTAATAATTAGGGGAAAACTGTCATTCAATATCTACAAGTACTAGAACTCATATTCTGGATTCCATGGCTACCGTGTATGGTAAGTGATACATTAATTGATTTTTTAACTTGTTTATAATAGCTGTTGCTCGTTTATATTATAACTCATGGTTTGATTGTTTGTTTTGTAAGTGAGGCGGCGTGTCTGCCCAGAAGGAGCAAACTATGGTCGATATAGAGTAGGTTATCGATGTTTAACAATCGAAGAATGGCAGGGAATAGAAGAAGGTATGTATCAGTATATGATTATTCAATTAATTAAATTATGTTTTTTCTAAATTGTTTCACTTATTGAATTAGGGGTTTAGGATATTAGTTGGATTCGATATCTGTTATTTTGTAATGTGTCGGTTGTGCGTTAAAGCTTATGCAGATGCCATATTTCTATAGCCTATATCGCCGCGTGTCAAATGTATTTAATGTGTCAGCCATTGTTAATGTATCGAATGTGTTGGTTGTTTGCAGTGTGTCGATCTTAGGTATACGATTATGCGTCTGTCATAATGTTATCTGATTTATCGGTTTGTGTCGTATGATTGTAGTGTGTCGCCCATTGGCAATGTTTCTGGTGTTGGTTGTTTGCAATGTGTCGGTTGTGCGTTTACGATTAAGCACTACAATAGATATATATGTATATATATATATATATATATATATATATATATATATATATATATATATATATATATATATATATATATATATATATATATATATATATAGAGAGAGAGAGAGAGAGAGAGAGAGAGAGAGAGAGAGATTTCAATTCAAATGAGAACTTTTTAAAGTTGAAAAAAATAAGAACTAGCTAAAATCTCACAAATTACACTCTACTTCAAATAATTTTTAAACGAGATTAACTATAATTAAGTTTTTTAATAAATAGATGGGCTTTCTTTTCAAAATTGACGAATTCTATGTGACACATCTTGATTTAAGGTATGATTTGTATCATGTCTTGGTATCGTGTATCATGTTATTTAGTGGTGGTTGTGTATCAAATGTACCATTTTATGTATAAGATATTATCTTGTTGAGATTTTGATGTATGTGTATCACATTTTTAATTGTGTATCAGTAATACGTTACACACTAAGTCGTCGTTTATTAGTCAATAGAATGTTAAGTTGTATAAATAATGTATATTTTGGTGTATTATTGGTAATATGATTATGTATCAATGTTTTATTGGTGTTTTAGATTAGTTCTTATTTTTAAAACTTTAAAAAAGCTCTCACATTAAACTTCCTCTCTCTCTCTCTCTCTCTCTCTCTCTCTATATATATATATATATATATATATATATATATATATATATATATATATATATATATATATATATATATATATATATATATATATATATATATATACTTTTGCCTATCCAGAATTTCCTGATTTTTGCATGTTAAAAGTTTGCTAACATGAGATGGTCTTAGACCATTCCAATGACTTAACACTTAATAGGGACTCTTATTTAACATCTAAACAAGACCTCATGTTCATATGAAAGTCCCAGCTCATCACTAAGTACCCTAACCAACCCAAAACATTATTTCTAAACAGGGTGTTCCAAGATCAGTTTTGACTATGACTGTTGTAACCCACTTTTGACCCACTTCCTGACCTCCAATTGAGTTAATTTTCCCCTCATTCAAAAGATTATTCAATTACCTTTGAGTGGGGTACCAAATTTGACCTCAGAAAGTTTACCAAACTCTGGATATGATTAAAACAAGTGACACAAAATTCTGCCCTAGTTTCAAAAACGAATTTACCAAAACTTGTCTAATTAATTACCCATCCCATGTGTAATTCTAAACACTAATCAATCCTAGCATGTCTAAATAAATAAATTAGAGAATTAAGATCAACCCTAACCCTAAATCCATCATCTATTGATTAAGAATGATTATATAATATTTAAATTAAAAAGATGAGCAAGGGTTTTACCTTAAAATTAATGGAAGATGAAAAATAATCTTGAAACCCTAAAAACTCTTATGATCGCCGTATGGTTTGATCTCCAGGAGTATTATGTGTTTTGATTTTATTAAAAAGCCTTTTACAGGTAAACATAACTAATCCTATCCTATTACCATTTACCTTATTTATTTATTTTTTCTATTCTTTTCCAATCGTTGGTTTATGCCGACATATATATATTTTTATTTTTTTATTTAATTAATAACTAAGGTATTAATAATATTACCTTAAGTTTCCTTAATTTATTTCAGCTCCTAAAGTCTCCAACACTAAAACTGTTAAACTAGTCAATTTTACGCGATTACCGTAAAATACGAAAAATTAGTAATTTTATGAAAACTCATAAAATAAGTTTGTGGCTTAATAACTAAGTACACTATTACTTAAAACTAAACCGTAAATTAATCCGAACACTAAATCTTCATCCCAAGACCTCCAAACGCTATATACAATTAACTATAATACATACACGTATATATAAAATCTCAAAAGAACACCATTTCAACTCATAGTCACTACTATGTAAGCTCATGAACATGAAATAACCACACATCGTTTCCCTTACAGCTTACCTCGTACCTATAAAAAATGTCCAAACCACACTCTAATCATACCAAATAATCACATAAGCATATAAGGGCACATAATTCCACAAAACACTCTCATAATAAAACTAAGTGACAAACCCTAAAATCGTGGTTGTCACATATTGTGACTATGATTCCTTGATAGTAACACCCCAGATTAGCTTCCGCTGCTATATGGTAAAAGGGGGGGGGGGGTGTTTCATCCTCATATCTAATTGCTCACTAGTCCGAGTCTTAAATTACGAAAATATATACTTTTTTTTATTCTCTTTGAGCTCTCGTACTGTAGTTAATGCCACAAGGTTTGTGAAAACTAGAAGGCGGAGGGGGGGGGGGGGGGGGGGCGTTA
The DNA here is from genome assembly GCA_025667525.1 of Glebionis coronaria. NCBI lineage: Eukaryota > Viridiplantae > Streptophyta > Magnoliopsida > Asterales > Asteraceae > Glebionis > Glebionis coronaria. Next base: position 184,355,585 of record CM046881.1, read on the forward strand.
ATAGTTTACCAGTTATAGTTACGTTTTCAAAAATGATTTGTTTATTTAAGATGTTAGATCTGAGTTTATATTGAATCTACATACAAGATATATGAAACACAAGTAATAACAATTAACTACAAATGTAAATGACAAGTAATGAAATATCAATAAGAAAAGGGAAGAAATTATGACAACCGAGCTTTTAGCAAGTTAGTTATGACCCGTAGAATTATATATGTGTGTTACTTTATGTGAAATATGTGCTTTATATGTTTAAGTTTCATGATAATGTGAGGTTGAAGTACATGATATGTGATGAGACCACAATTATACATGGTCTCATTGTCCAAATCAGGCTTAAAATATATAAAATATCATAAAAATTGTGCAAAACCCTTTGTATTTGTTCATTGTATGTTTGTAGGTTCGGATATCGTGAATGTGCCAAAAGATAACAAGAATCAAACAAAAAACGAACACGGGAAACAAAGTATCACAAAGAACCAGACCCAAGCATTGATTTTCCACAAAAGTCCTTGAAGTTTGAAGATTGTACAAGTTTGGTCCCTACACTTTGAAGACTTGTCACTTTAAACCTTTGTAAAACTCAAAAATTGCATTTGGGTCCTTCAAGTTTCAAGAATAGTCATTAATATCCTCTGAAGAATGATGAATTTCATAATGACTCCTTTCTAAAGTTTATTTCAACAACAAGGACCATTATTGCCAATAGCTAAAAGTTATTTGTGAAGGAATCTGCCCAAAATTGCTATGAAGAAGTTTGGGAGCAATATAAACAATGGAGCAAAGGAGAGAGGCCAAAACTGTCCACATCCTAAACCCATATCACCCATTGCCCGACCTAATCCATACCTAAGCCCAACCATATTACCTATTACCCGATCCACCCATCCCAAACCCTTAAAGAACCGATCTTTTAACTAAATCTTTGTTTAAATAATAACACGCTGTAAACACCACCTAAACTACCCTCACAAGATCAAATCCTCCCAATTGCCATAAACCCTAAATCACTAACATTCCCAAATTAAAGGGATAAGCCCTAATCAGCTCCAAAACTTCGATTGAAGGTTTTTATAAACCTTCCACGCGCTCAAACTCGACTCAACACCCTTGTGGGACCCCCCCCCCCCCCCCCCACGTACCTCCCTTTCCCCTTGCTCCTCCCATTTTGGCAAAGAATCAAATCCACACAGAGAATCAATAGACCGGACCCAATACTTGGTCCCCAATGGTCCTTGGATGGCCATGATCATCTCTTTACAACTGGCCATCACAAGCTTCCAACATAATCACATGGGGCTCTCATTGACCAAGAATTTTAAACTTTCACCAAGGGGCGTTTCTGGAATTAGCTTATTAGGGTTTCCACATTTCCTTATATTTCTAGATCTTTCCAAACATTAGTATAAAAGTATGTCCAAGATGTGGCAACCCCTTTTGTTCAAGTTTTAATTTTGAAAATATTTTTAATCAATGAATAGTTAAAGTTTTGATTTAAATCTTGAAAATTTTAACTGATTTCCATTAATTTTATGCACATTATACTTTTCTACAAATTGTAGTGTAATCTTTTATTAAAAATACTTTTGTTCAAACTCATTTGGCAAAGAGCTTTTTGAGATCCTTAACTATATGTTTGATCATACTCCCCCTTTGGGTGCTGGTGTTCCTCTTCCGGCCAAGACTGCTGCCAAGGAGCAAGCAGAGCGTGCTGGTACCAGGGTAATTGCTAACAGGGAGAGGAAACGGAGGATAGCTGTTGAGAAAGTTGCCTAAAAAGATGTGATGGAAAATGCTTCACCGAGTGCTGGGACTACGTATACCAGAAAATCCAAAAGAAAACTTTGTGGTAAAGTCTCCTCCCGTCATATGCAGAGGAAAACAGAAGCCACCAATGCCTCTTATGCTGAGGAGGCGACCCCTCATGAAGAGCTGACCAATATGATGTGTCTCTCAGTTCCACTCCTTTTGTGACCATGAGGCCATCTCCCATGGAGAACCTAAGGCAACACACTGACGATGCATAGTCTCATCCTCATGTTATTGAAGAGAATCCCAAGGCCGTTGAAGAAGACCTTTTTTTGTCTTCCCACCATACCGCTCCTGCTGCGGACGTGGGGCATGGTGATGATGTTGCTTCCCTCGAAGCTGGTGATGAAAACGTTATCCTCAAGGATGGTAAGTTCATTTTTTTGGCGTCTCGTCTGGCCAGGTTTTTAGCTTTCTTTTTAACAGTTTTCTGTTTAGGTCGCCCCTCCCAGCCTATCGATGTAGATGTGGATATTGTTCATGATGAGGCGAAGAGCTCCTACCATATGGCCTCTTCCTTCCTTCTTTGTGTTTTCCCCGATTATCCTTCATTTTCTTCTTATGCCTATTTCTGATTTTGGTCTTTCTGTAGGTAATCCATATGAGCGGTTTGGCAATCAACCCTATACTCCCCAATTGAGCCTTACAAATTCCTGCCAAGTGGATAAGTCTTGAGATTTTCGTGATATGCTTTCTAACTTGTTCACACCAGCCGATCAAGCTTATTTTCCAGAAGGGGTTGACAATCACATGGCCGTTCGTGTTGGCTGGCGTCGATTGGTCCAAAGTACTCAAATGCAATCTAATGTCTTGCTCCGACTTGAGTCTCTCGTGGAGGAGCATGCCCTGCTGCAACGAACCCATGCTGATTGTACTTCCAGTAAAGCCGAGTTAGTGAACTTTGAGAAGCTTCTTACCGACGTGAGGGTTGATTTGTCTAAGAGTCAGAGAGATTATGATCAACTCCGCAGCCAACACAACGCCATCACTTCCTCTGAAATGGAGCTTTCCATTCAGAGGCCACAATAAAAAAATAGAAGCAGGCTAAAGATGAGGCTCTCGCGGCCAAAGCTTTGAAAATTTCTGAGTTGAAGAAGGCTTTGAAGGCCTCCTTCGTAAGGATCAAACAAAATTGGCCACAGATCTTGGCCACGAGGCAATGTTGAGAAAGAACCTTGTCAAGGAGCTCTTCCATGTGTTTGTCCAACGGCTTCTAGCTAGTCAGGGATACAAGTCTGGTCATGGGGAGGTGTTTAACCTTGCTTTCTCCCTGGGCTTTATGGAGGTCGTACGGTATGGTAGGACTGAGGAGCGAATGACTAAAATCTTGAAGCACACTTCCAACGTTGACACTTCGGTCACGTATGGCGAACTATGTGAGGTTTATGATACCTTATTTGTGAAGAAATACCCTTACGTGGAGAAGATTTCTCGGTCTTGCTTCAAGAACCCCATGAAGCTTCGTAATGTCCTGCCTGATGGTGAACTCACTCCTGGTTAAGGACTTGTAGGAGGATTATGTCTTTGCTTGTCCTTCCACCTCGGCCTCTCTTTTGTAATAGGACTATGCACTCACGACTGTAGTAATATTTGTTGGTCGTGCAACCTCATGTAAACTTTTTTTAAACACTTGTTAGATTTTTGTAGATTTTGGCTGCTATGTCGCACGTATGCTATGTTATGTTTTCCATACCATGTGTTCTCAATATGTCGTACCATTGTCCTTCCGCCCTTATGTTTATTAGCACTTCGGCTCATATTTGTCACGCAACATGTTACTTGGTATGACCTTGCTTTTGACTTTCTTCCAGGGATTGGACCTTGACTACATATATTGATCGAGGGGAATCACCTGCCCTCCGGGGCCACTTAATTATTTATCCAACTCCTAATTTTGGTTGGGGAATATTGATACATATATTGGGTGAAGGGATCTATGTTCCATCTAGAGCCACCTAATCCTTTATTCCCCTTCCATAGACATCAATCATATTTCTCAATTTCGGAGGTTGCGAACCTTCCGTCGAGATTGCTTATGCTTTACCTATTTAATTTAGATATCGATTACGTGGAAACGCTTTTTATTTATCTACGAACATCAGCTACTCGGAGCCACTTGAATGTTTGTTCACTTAAAGGGTAATGATAAACACTGACCACATATACCGGACGATAGTGATTAGTCGCTCGTAGAGGGCCATTTTCTACTTATGTTTAGCATGCTTTTCATCATTGATAACGACCTAATTATACATATTCAATCTATCATTATAATGCCACTTTGTAGTATAAATAAGAGCTTCTGATACTTAATACGTTGTGTTCTATATGCAGATATAAAGTTTGAAAGAGCAAAGTGAAGATATACAAAGAAGGGGCCTCAATATGCAAATAAGCCAAAGTTTTTGAAAGAAGATTCTGGATCGCCCAGAAGTGCGGCGCACAAACTCAGAAGTGCGGCGCACGTTCACGTCTCCAAAGTGCGGCGCGCTTTCGGAGAAGTACGGCGCACATTTGACCCAGACAACACTATAAATAGAAGCCACTTCCACTCATTTTACACACACCTCTCTCTCTCAATACTCCATAGCTCGAGTATTTTAGCTTTCTTAGTAAAATTTCAGTATTATCCACTTTTGGGAGACACTTGTAACGAGAGTATTCCACTCTTTGATTCTTGGAGGAACGATACAATCGTGACACTTGTGTACTCGTTTATTCAATCCAATCTAAGTATGATGTTCTCTTACTCTTTTCCAATTGTTACTTTGATTACTATGTTAGGCTAAGCTATTTGTGACTATATGGGTATGTGACTATAATTAGTGATGATGCTATGATATGATTCTTTATAAATGATTTCAAGCTAATGTTGTAGAACCATTTTACCACCTAGTTCTATAAAACATATTTTATCTAAGTTGATTTGTTACGATAGTTTGGCGTTGAGAAACGCAAATTGTTATAATAAGTTTTCAAGAACTTGTCTATGGTCATGAATCTTTGGTTGGAGAGATCCGCTTAGGAACATGATAAAATATTGAACTCGTTGGCAACTTGTTTTGAGGTTAGTCGCTTAAATAAACATAAGTCTTGAATCAAACCTAAGTAAATTGTGTAAACGCCGTTTTGACAAAAAGGATTATCACTCCTTACCTACATAAACATATCTCGATCATTATTATTATCATCACGAACTTATACAAACTATCCCATATTAGTCATACTTGTTACTATTGATATTATTTCAATTATTTCTTTCTTCAATATTATCTTGATTACCAAAACAAAAATAAGTCTCATCGAACAATCTTGGCTTACCACTACAAAGCTATATTACGAACGAAAGGGTATATGATATTAGGTTTTTCAATGGGTTCAAAATATTCGATTCTCGGAATCCTCTCGAATTGATCTCAGTTAAAAGTGGAATGATTTGTTCTTGGTGACAAAAAGTGGATTTGGTTTTCTAATCTACTAAACAGGTAAGTGAATAAAATGGTAATGAAGTAAACTTAAAACAAGTAACAAATAATAAGCAAAACTGGAAGAATACTCTTACTGGAAAAATACCCTATGCGGAATGCTATACCATTCGGAAAGTCAACAAGTCTACGCGGAAAAATACCCCTATTCGGAAAGATGGCTTATGCGGAAAATTTGCTTCATTCGGAAAATTGACATCATGCGGAATAAGATCTCTACACGGAATATCTATGCTGACAAATAAGCTTATGCGGAAAAACAGGGCTATTCGGAATATAAAACTCTATGCGGAAAGATGGCCATTCGGAAAATTATTCCGAATGAAAGAAATTGCAACACCCCTATTCGGAATATCAAAAGTTCCGAATAGGGGAAACTCAAAAATTGGCTATGCGGAATATTGGAAAAGTTCCGAATAAGGAAACGAGAACAGTCCTATTCGGAAAAATGAAATATTCCGAATGATGGAAAATAAAGCTTGGCTATTCGGAAAATAAGGACCATGCGGAATATATGAAATATTCCGAGTAAAGGAAATAAAAACACCCCTATTCGGAATATTTGAAAATGTTCCGAATAAGGGAAACTCAAAATGCCTATTCGGAAAGTCTGGGAGATGAAGAACAGTAACAGCAGAAAGTAAGCAGGGGATACGAATTTTACTCCAAATCAAACTAAATACTCAAAAAGGTTTTACCAAACTATCCAATAATCATTAACATACCATAAGGAACAAATCCCACCAATAAAAACATTAAATCAACAACTTTTTGAAATCAAACTTGAATCAAATAAGAAACTTAGAAACTTGCAATAAAAATGATGAAGAACAAGATGAATAGAAAGATGGAATGGATTGATTAATGAAAAAGTAACAAGGTTAATGATTAAAGATTACAAGATGAAAAGAAAAAGAAAATCACCAAACTCCCTAATGGAGTTGGTGATGGGACGAACAAAAGAACTGGGAAAGAAAAAATGAAAACTAACTCCCTAATGTGTGAAGGGAGTATCTATTTATACTCCTAGTGGTTGGTTGGTGAGTGGGCTTTCTCCCTTTCTTCTTGTCTTCTCGTCTTTTCAGAAAAGTTGACGTTTTCGATTCTGATTCGGGATTTGTTGTCGATTAAATCCAACTCGTCTTTTAATTTCTTCGTTAAATAGACTCGAGTTTCTTCGACTTATGAAAATCTTCCGTCTTTAGTCCTTTTCTTCGATAAATCTTCGAATAGGCCCAGTGACTTCAAATCTTTTGCACGTCTTGGACAATAGACTTTATCTTGAGTCCTTTTTCCTTGATAAAACCCGTGCAATCCCATGTTTTCTTTAGTATTTATCCGGTCAGCTCTGAAATCACAATAAACACAAAAACCACGCATAATTCCAAACAAATGATATTAATTACGTGTTTTGGTCTTGTTTTAGCAGAATTAAGTGGTAAAAGGATGGGTGTTTACACACCTATCAAATCCCCTACACTTAACCATTGCCATGCCCTCATGCAATGCTTAGTGATAAAGCAATTTTACATTTTTCTCATAATTAATCAACCTTGGCCTTATTTAAACTCTACTAAACAACAATTAAAATACTAAGAGAACTTAAAACTTTAGAGTAAACAAAAGGATGGAAATAACTTGTAAAGAAATCAAGGACTTACATTAGGGCTTTGGTGTTGCGAAGATTTATCACCCTCAAGTTTCACGTTCCCCAAACTAAGCTTGAAAACGAGATCATTGTTATTATAAGTCAGTAAATCAAACACTTACACACATGGCTTAATTAAATGCTTAAACTCCCTTATTCCTAATTGTATCTCTTATATTTTATTTTTGTCTTAGAATGATCATGAAGATGCATTTTTGGACTTATTTCGATAGTTTATTAGGGCTGAAAGCAAAGTGGGACGATTTGATCAATAGTTAGCTAAAGGACAAAATCTCTTAAAACTGCTTCTCGGGATATCAAAAAGTTCATATCTTGGCATAACTTGGTTCACGATTTGAGACCTTTCTCGGGCCGATATTTGGCATGTACTTCATACTTCATATCTTCGAGAGACGTTCTTGAGATAATGGTCTTCTCATCATAATAGAGTTTTCTTCACTTGGAGACTTTTGAGGGGTACTCCAACTTTGTTGACCACGACTTCATGATTATTTCTTCAATCTCTATTTGGGATTTTGAGATACAACGATCCGCCTCCTTTTCGGACTTGGATCTATTTATCCTCATACCTTGTTAGGGTCTTTTCGGATAGACTTCTCCATGATCTTTATGGGAGTTGATTGCTTTTCGTCGTGAGTCTTGATCCTTCATATTGACTTTAGGAATAATGCTTTTCACATCACTTTGGATCTTCAGCAATAAAATTGAATCCTCATGCCTTGTTAGGGCCTTTTCGGACTCGCCAATCTTCGCGCCCCGCTTCATAAGTTATGCCTTGGCTATGAACTCTTATCATTACCGAGCAACTTTTAAACGATCTTGGGCTAGAAGCTAAGTAACTTTTCAAATCGTAAGACCTTACTTATTGCAGATAAATTATTAGCAAGTGATGGGAGAATAGGCGAATAATTACACCAAGTGAGCTTGCGCAAGATTACCGACTTATAATTGACTCTATCATTTCTCGTCCTCCACAATTTAAAATCTCAAATAATGAGACTCGTGGACACTTAGCCTAATAAACCAATTAAGGTCTACATGGTTAAGGATACTAGCTAGAATAAACTTGGATAAGTCTATTCGGGTTGAGTCAAAATAAACGCAACGGGCCTAATATGTCAAAGATATCTAAACTAGCTACACCAATTTATTAATATTTTTGACTTTATTGCGGGATATATACATATGAAAGCAACGATAAAAATTTAAAAATTACGACTAAATGGCCAAAGTTAATTAAAAATTTGAAAAATGTTGAAAAATATGATTTTCCGGTTAATTGAAGGCATTTTCATGGAAAAGTCCACTTAAAACTTCGATAGAAGTCTCCCCTACACTTAAGATAAACATTGTCCTCAATGTTTAAGCATGTGGGAAAAGTCTCCCCTACACTTATGACATTGTGCACGTTGGTTAACTCAAGTTAAGGAAGAGACGACTAAAGTGATCAATTTCAAATGTGAGAATGAAGAAAATTGAATCACGATAGTTGAGAGATAGAACCGGATTTCGGATTACACGGGAGCACGGTTCTTCAAAGATGTCCAAGATTGCAGTAATCCCTGTAATCACATCACCACACAAACACAAACGACCAAAATAGGTCCTCCCCTACACTTAGGGGGTTAAAGGGGTAGATACTCGGGCTGCCTCCCGAGGAGCGCTTGTTTTTGATAACCGAGTCACGAGCCTGACTCGACCCAAATTCAGTTCATGGGGAACGTGGTGAGGGATGGAATCACCTCCTTGGAGGTGTCCTCACCAAAGTACAACTTCACTCGTTGGCCATTCACCTTAAAATTTGGTCCATTAGGTTGAGCGAGCTCGAGAGTACCATATGGAAAAATTTGGGCGATGGTGAATGGGCCGGACCAACGAGATTTAAGCTTGCCCGAAAAGATTTTCAACCGAGAGTTAAAAAGTAAGACTTTGTCTCCAACATGGAACTCTCGGTTTTTGATCTTGGAGTCGTGAATGAGCTTAGTTTGTTCCTTATAGATCAAAGAATTTTCATAAGCCTCATTCCGAAGTTCATTCAGCTCATTGAGTTGGATCTTGCGTAGGTCACCGGCTTTGTTTATATCAAAATTAGCCCACTTCAAGGCCCAATAGGCCTTGTGCTCCAACTCAATGGGGAGGTGGCACGCTTTCCCGTACACAAGACGATAAGGCGTACAGCCGATCGGGGTCTTGTAAGCAGTACGGAAAGCCCACAAAGCATCATCAAGTTTATCAGCCCATGCGGCACGATGCTCTCCCACAGTCCTTTCAAGAATTCGCTTCAGTCCTCGGTTGGATATTTCAGCCTGGCCATTAGTTTGTGGGTGGTAGGCTGTGGAAAGACGATGGTTTACACCGTACTTAGCCATGACTCGAGCAAATTGGTCATTGCAGAAATGAGTCCCACGATCACTAATAATGGCGCGAGGCACACCGAATCTAGCGAAAAGAGCTTTCAAGAAGTTACAAACCACCCTTGCGTCATTAGTAGGCAAAGCTTTGGCTTCAACCCACTTGGAAACGTAGTCAACGGCTACAAGGATGTATTTGTTTCCTTTAGATGAAGGGAATGGCCCCATAAAGTCGATACCCCAAACATCAAAAATTTCACACTCTTGAATGAAAGTCTGAGGCATCTCGTCTTTATGTGTGATTTTGCCTTGCTTTTGGCAAACATCACATCGTTTGACCATATCGTGAGCATCACGGTATATGGAGGGCCAATAAAATCCCGAATCAAACACTTTCTTAGCGGTGTAGTTGGGACCAAAGTGACCACCGGTGGGTCCTTTGTGGCAAGCATCAAGGATGTCCGACGCTGCCGGTCCATCAACACATCGGCGAATTATCAGATCAGCACATTGTTTGAATAGGTAAGGGTCGTCCCAAAAGTAAGTCTTGATGTCGGTAAAGAACTTCTTCTTTTGCTGGGACGTCAACCCTTCCTTGAGAATTCCACCCGCCAAGTAATTTGCAAAGTCCGCAAACCACGGGGTTTCATTCGGCTTCGAGTTTATAGACATTAAGGTCTCCAAGGGAAAAGAATCATTGATTTCTTTGGTCGGATGATCCCCTTGGTATGGATCCTCAAGTCTGCTGAGATGATCCGCGGCTAAGTTTTCTGCTCCTTTTTTATCGCGGATTTCGATTTTAAATTCCTGGAGCAGCAAAACCCAGCGAAGAAGTCTTGGTTTGGAATCTTGCTTTGTCAACAAGTACTTCAACGCGGAATGATCGGTATACACGATGGTGGTGGAAAGGACAAGATAGGGGCAGAATTTTTCAAAAGCATAAACAACAGCTAAGAGCTCTTTCTCAGTTGTCGTATAATGCAATTGTGCCCCCGTCATTGTCTTGCTAGCGTAATGGATCGGTTGGAAGTGTTTGTTCACTCTTTGTCCAAGAACCGCTCCAATAGCAAAATCACTAGCATCGCACATCAACTCAAAAGGCAGCTCCCAATTAGGGGTAACCAAGACGGGTGCCTTGGTTAGCTTATCCTTAAGTGAGTTAAATGCTTCAAGGCACTCTTTGGAAAAGATAAAAGGAGTATCTTTTTCCAAGAGATGGGTCATCGGGCGAGCGATTTGAGAAAAATCTTTAATGAATCGACGATAGAAGCCCGCATGACCCAGGAAACTTCTCACACCCTTCACAGTTGAAGGTGGAGGCAACTTTGCTATAACATCGACTTTAGCACGGTCTACTTCAAGACCGGCTTTCGAAATCTTATGTCCAAGCACGACGCCTTCTTTTACCATAAAATGGCATTTTTCCCAATTTAGAACAAGGCGAGTGTCTTCGCACCGCTTTAGCATACGTTCTAAATTGGCAAGGCAAGCAGAGAAGGAATCCCCGAAGACCGAGAAATCATCCATGAAGACTTCCATGGTTTGTTCAACCATATCATGGAAGATAGCTAACATACACCTTTGGAAAGTCCCTGGCGCATTACATAAGCCAAAAGGCATTCTTTTGTAAGCGAAAGTGCCATAGGGACAAGTGAATGTTGTTTTCTCTTGATCTTGGGGATCGATGGGTATTTGGAAATAACCCGAGAAACCATCAAGAAAGCAGTAATATTCATTACCGGCTAATCGTTCAAGCATTTGGTCCATAAAAGGTAGAGGGAAATGATCCTTTCTCGTGGCATCATTGAGTTTGCGGTAGTCTATACAAACTCTCCACCCAGTAACGAGACGAGTGGGAATCAACTCGTTGTGTTCATTGGGAACAACGGTTATTCCGCCCTTCTTGGGCACACAATGGATTGGACTAACCCACGGTGAATCCGAAATAGGGTAAATCATACCCGCATCAAGAAGTTTGATAACCTCTGTTTTGATGACTTCATGTATTTTTGGATTCACCCTTCGTTGGCTTTGAATAGTGGGCTTATAGTCGTCCTCCATGAGAATTTTGTGCGTGCAGAAGTGAGGATCAATTCCACGAATATCCGAGATTTTCCACGCAATAGCCTTCTTGTGAGCTTTCAACACAGCAACGAGGCGAGTCTTCTCTTCATCTTTCAAATCCTTTGCAATAATTACGGGCGACTTCTTGTTGTCGTCAAGGAACACGTACTCGAGATGAGGCGGCAACTCCTTAAGTTCCAAATCCGGAGGATTTTCGACGGGAGGCGTTTTCAAAGTCGTGGCATCGATAGCAATAACCATGGGAGATGGAGGCGAAGGATTGTCTTCGGTGAGAAGATTGTCAAAGAAACTCATGTCTTCATCCCCCTCGGTGGGAGAATCATTAGTAGCTAAATTCGCATCTCCCATGGTAGCTTCAAGATTGTTCCAGAATAAATCACTATCTCCAAATAGAGACAACGATGAATCAATAGAGGACACGGTCTCAACAGTGGGAAGAGAGGTAGGAATACTTTTGCAAGCATCATTAAAGTGTTCTTCACAAGCCTCATCAAGAACGTCAATACAATTAACGCTCTCATATGAATAAGGTTGTTTGGACAACTTTCCCATGTTGAAGACTACTTTATCGTCACCCACTCTCATGATAAGCTCTCCGGCTTCAACATCAATAAGAGTGCGACCGGTCCTCAAGAATGGACGACCAACAATAAGTGGTACACGGGGGTCCATCTCGTAGTCGACGACAACAAAATCAGCAGGGAAGGTGAATTTGTCGACTCCTACAATGACATCTTCGGCTATCCCCACTGGATAAGCAACCGTACGGTTGGCCAATTCCAAAGTCATTTTAGTGGGGACTAGCTCTGGGAGAGATAATTGCTTCCAAACACTTAGAGGCATGAGATTAATACTGGCACCTAGATCGGCTAGGGCCATGCAATTCTCTACTCCCGGGAAATTGCAAGGGATAAGAAAACGACCCAGATCACCAAGCTTGGTTGGCAATTTCCTTAAGAGCACTGCAGAGCAGTTCTCATTAAGTTGGGTGTTGGCAATGTCGAGGAGCTTTTCCTTGTCGCTCAGAAGGTCTTTAAACATTTTAGCATACTTGGGCATGTGAGCGAGAGCCTCAGCGAAGGAGATATTAAAATTCAGTTGTTTAAACATTTTCAGAAAGTTAGAAACCTGAATATCATCCTTGCTCTTTTGCTTCTCTTTCCTCAACCTAGAAGGATAAGGTATATTGGAAGAAGAGGAAGGCTTTAGGGGAATAGGGTCACTCACAACCACGGGTGGAGGAGGGGTAGAAAGAAGAGGTGGAGAAATTGGGGAAGGAGAAGGATGAGGAATAGGAGCAGGCGACTCGTTCTCCTTAGTCACAACCACCGGTGGGGGTATAGGAAGCTCGGGTTCCTTTGTACCTTTACCACTTCGAGTGGTGATTGCTTTCATCTCCCCTCTTGGGTTCGCAACGGTGTTACTCGGAAGAGTACCCGAAGAAGAGGGTTGACTACTTTGGAAGAAACTAGCCATCATGTTCCTCAAGTCATTCGTCTGACTATCCAACGTGTTTCGCATATCGGCTCTCAAATCATTTCCTTGCTTTACCAAATCTGCCTTCAAATTGCGCACTTCCTCTTGGAGGTTTCCCACTATCACATCATTGGTTCTCATGTAGGTGGCGACTTCTTGGTGTAATGCAGTGGTGGCTTGGTTGGGAGGAGCATTGTATGCAGGTGGTTGGTAAGCAGGTTGTTGGTAGACTTGATTGGTACGTTGAGGCGGTTGTTGCTGCTTGTGAGGTGGGATGTATGGTTGTCGAGGCTGTTGTTGTTGTTGAGGAGGGCGGTTAAGGTTTTGTTGTTGGTTTGTGTTGGTAGGAGGAAAGCCAGGTGGTGAAAGATAGTTGTTGTTGCGGTAGCTAAGCAAGTTACGGTCACCTTGGGGCTTTGCTTGATAAGCAGGTTGTTGGTAGGTGCCATATGCCGCATTCACATTCTCAGCAGGGTAATCTTGGGTGGCGGTACAAGTTGTGTAAGAGTGGGGACCACCGCATATCTCACAAGGTTGGCTGACAGCGTTCACTTGTGCGTTTTTGGCGTTGTTGCTGTTGTTGTTGCTGACGGTGTGTGTAACAAGCGATTCAAGAAGCGTGGTGATTTTGTCAAGTCGCTTGTCGCTATCATTAGTGCTAGCACTAGCAACATTGGTCCTAACACTCTTGGTTTGCACACGAGATTTGTTCTCAATGATGTCCCAAGCAGCATTGGAAGTCTTAGCCAATAAATTACCCCCTGAGGCACTATTCAGTGAATCTTGATCATTCATGCTTAAACCATTGTAAAAAGTATTAATTTGATGTACTTTGGTAAAACCATGTTGTGGGCATTTTCTTAAAAGATCTTTAAAACGATCCCAAGATTCACTGAATGACTCATCGTACTTTTGTTCAAAGTTTATAATCTCATTCCGCAAAGCGGTAGTACGAGAGGGTGGAAAAAAGTAATTGATGAACTTTGTTTCCAAATCCGTCCACGAGAGAATACTCTGTGGCGGTTCCTTAGCAAGCCAATGCCGGGCTTGTCCCTCTAAAGAAAAGGGAAAAAGTTGTAACCTTATCACTTCTTGTGGAACTCCATTGAATTTGACCGTGTTGGTGAGTTGTAGAAATCTCTTGATATGGTCATGTGGGTCATCAATGGTTCGTCCTAAGAATGGCTGAGCGGAGACCATCTGGATAAAGCCTGACTTGAGCTCGAAATTGTTGGCGGCAATTGGTGGTATAACAATTGGATCCGTGTTGCCATCAACATGAGCTTGCAGCAGTTCAATCATTGGGCGATTATCCGGAAGGGGCTCATTGTTGTTGTTATTCATGTTGTTGAAAGGCGGGTTGTTGTTGTTATTATTGTTGTTCGGAGGTGGTATGTTATTGTTGTTTTGGACACCAGCCATGTCTAAGTTATCGAGAGGCTCGGGCTCTTGAGAAGACGTGGATCGAGTGCGCATACACCTGCAAAAGAACGAACAAAGAAAAGCAAAGCAAAAATATTTTTGGTTTTTATTGTTTTTTTACTTTTTAGGATTTTTGAAAATTTTATATTTTTTAGTGTTTTTGAAAATTTTTAGGAAAAAGTAACGTTCACGGGGAACGGATCCCAAAATCCAAGTTCTACAAAAAACTTTTGATCTTAACGAGAGGAGCCGGCAGCGGCGCCATTTGATATTAGGTTTTTCAATGGGTTCAAAATATTCGATTCTCGGAATCCTCTCGAATTGATCTCAGTTAAAAGTGGAATGATTTGTTCTTGGTGACAAAAAGTGGATTTGGTTTTCTAATCTACTAAACAGGTAAGTGAATAAAATGGTAATGAAGTAAACTTAAAACAAGTAACAAATAATAAGCAAAACTGGAAGAATACTCTTACTGGAAAAATACCCTATGCGGAATGCTATACCATTCGGAAAGTCAACAAGTCTACGCGGAAAAATACCCCTATTCGGAAAGATGGCTTATGCGGAAAATTTGCTTCATTCGGAAAATTGACATCATGCGGAATAAGATCTCTACACGGAATATCTATGCTGACAAATAAGCTTATGCGGAAAAACAGGGCTATTCGGAATATAAAACTCTATGCGGAAAGATGGCCATTCGGAAAATTATTCCGAATGAAAGAAATTGCAACACCCCTATTCGGAATATCAAAAGTTCCGAATAGGGGAAACTCAAAAATTGGCTATGCGGAATATTGGAAAAGTTCCGAATAAGGAAACGAGAACAGTCCTATTCGGAAAAATGAAATATTCCGAATGATGGAAAATAAAGCTTGGCTATTCGGAAAATAAGGACCATGCGGAATATATGAAATATTCCGAGTAAAGGAAATAAAAACACCCCTATTCGGAATATTTGAAAATGTTCCGAATAAGGGAAACTCAAAATGCCTATTCGGAAAGTCTGGGAGATGAAGAACAGTAACAGCAGAAAGTAAGCAGGGGACACGAATTTTACTCCAAATCAAACTAAATACTCAAAAAGGTTTTACCAAACTATCCAATAATCATTAACATACCATAAGGAACAAATCCCACCAATAAAAACATTAAATCAACAACTTTTTGAAATCAAACTTGAATCAAATAAGAAACTTAGAAACTTGCAATAAAAATGATGAAGAACAAGATGAATAGAAAGATGGAATGGATTGATTAATGAAAAAGTAACAAGGTTAATGATTAAAGATTACAAGATGAAAAGAAAAAGAAAATCACCAAACTCCCTAATGGAGTTGGTGATGGGACGAACAAAAGAACTGGGAAAGAAAAAATGAAAACTAACTCCCTAATGTGTGAAGGGAGTATCTATTTATACTCCTAGTGGTTGGTTGGTGAGTGGGCTTTCTCCCTTTCTTCTTGTCTTCTCGTCTTTTCAGAAAAGTTGACGTTTTCGATTCTGATTCGGGATTTGTTGTCGATTAAATCCAACTCGTCTTTTAATTTCTTCGTTAAATAGACTCGAGTTTCTTCGACTTATGAAAATCTTCCGTCTTTAGTCCTTTTCTTCGATAAATCTTCGAATAGGCCCAGTGACTTCAAATCTTTTGCACGTCTTGGACAATAGACTTTATCTTGAGTCCTTTTTCCTTGATAAAACCCGTGCAATCCCATGTTTTCTTTAGTATTTATCCGGTCAGCTCTGAAATCACAATAAACACAAAAACCACGCATAATTCCAAACAAATGATATTAATTACGTGTTTTGGTCTTGTTTTAGCCAGAATTAAGTGGTAAAAGGATGGGTGTTTACACACCTATCAGTATACTTGCCCGTGTTTGTCTTCTAGTCCCTTGTTTTGTCTAAACCTTGTAATATAAATTTAAGACTTGCAAACGAACATCAAGTTTTTGGCGCCACTGCCGGGGACTTATAATCCTATTTTGTAACCAAATTCGTATAATCCTTGAAGAAATTGAACCATTGCCATTCATTTTTAAACCAAAATTTTTTCTGCAGTACAGAAAGTACGCCGCACAAACCAAAAAGTGCGCCGCACTTCCTGTAGCGAACAAAAGTGCGGCGCACAAACCCAAAAGTGCGCCGCACATTTCCACTGAAAACAACAAAAACCTTGTTGGATGCACACCCGTTCATCCGGAACACCACCAACATCACCGTTACCAGAACCTGAACGTACCCTTAACCGAAGGCTATGTAGACTTCATCGTCGTGTACCTTTAGCTAGGAGACACGAGCAACCTCAACCTCACATAATCTACCAACCTTTTGACAATCTTTCACAAATCCTATTTCTCACCAAACTCATCAACCGTTACGATCCAATGTCGGACACCGATGATGAACCAATGTGGTCAGCCGATAGAGTTGTAGCACCAAATCCTGGCTCCACAATCGTTTTACCTGAAATTGCAAACGATTTTCCAATCAAAGGGAACCACTTAACCCTTGTAAAAAATAACCAATTTGATGGTCGAATCAAAACCAATCCTCACAAACACATCTACGAATTTAGTGGAATTTGTAAAATGTTTAACTATGGAGAAGGACAAGCCGAAGCCGTCCAACTTATGATGTTTCCATCATCCCTGAATGGAGAAGCCAAGTCATGGCTCGACGAACTTAACGAAGTAACCATTCGAACATGGGGAGGTCTTAGAACTGCTTCCATTAGCCGATTCTTTCCTCCTTCCCTATTCGAAAAACTCCTAGGAGAAATCCGAAGCTTTTCTCAACAAGATCGAGAAACTCTCACTGACGCATGGCTAAGAATGAAAGAACTACTCAGAAACTGCCATGGTCATGGACTTAGAAAAGAAGGAATAATCAAGATTTTCTATCATGGTCTTGACGATGCTACCCAAGATGCATTGAATGTCGCAGCGGGCAGAATTTTCCTTTACAAAACCCCTAACCAAGCTTACCAATTATTGGATGACAAAGTCCTGCTTAAGCTTGATCGGTCAAAAAATCACAAAAACAAAAACCCACGAAAAATCGTAGCTTTTGCCGAAGAAAGCAACAACCCAACCGATACCGAGAAAATTATGGCTCGAATGGATGCCATGTCTCTTAAAATTGATACTCAATATAAATAGATGAAAAAAAACCCTGCAAAAACTGTGGAGGAAACCATCCTTCTAGTGAATGTGATGACGATGACACATCCATGACGAAGGAAGAAGAAGCCAACTTCATGAATACCTTTCGTCGAAATCGATTGTATAACGATTATCGTAATCGCGACCGCGATAATTGGAGATCAAATGATAAACCAAATTATGATCGAGATGAAAAGAAACCCACTCAAACCGAAGACAAAAACAACCTTGAAACCAAAATCGATAACTTTATTGAATCTCAAAGAAAAACCAACATTTTTGTTCGAGAAACATTCACTGACTTCAAAACCAAGTTCAAAACTACGACCAAAAACCACCAAGCTTCCATTCAAAACCTTGAAGCTAAATTTGATCGTTTGGACGATAAACAATCGAATCGCGCTTCTGGTTCTTTACCAAGAAACACCAACCCAAATCCCAAGAACAACAAAAAATATCAACCCCCACAAGCTCGTAACGAGCATGTGAATGCCGTATTCACGCGGAGCGGTTTATCTTACGAGTCACCTACCAAACCTACTCAAGTTACACCAATCGAAGTTCCATTCGATGGTGATAATGAGGATGAAGCCCAACCAACCCATACCAAACCAACTGAAAACCCAACACCCAAACAATATAAACCAAAAGTACCATATCCAAAACACTTACGCAAGCAAAAGATGCAAGCTAAGTATGGTAAATTCCTCGACTTAATACAAGAAGTTCGAATTAACATGCCTTTAGTCGATTTTCTGGCTGGAATGCCAATTTATGGCAAATTTATCAAAGAACTTATCAAGAGCAAGCATAAGTTTGAAGAAGTTTCTTCAACTTTTCTAAATGATGAATGTTCTTCCATTGTCCAAAACAAAGTACCACCAAAACTGGGAGATCCTGGAAGTTTCCTAATCCCATGTACTTTCCATCACTCATAATCTTGCAACGCCTTGGCCGATATTGCCGCAAGTATCAACCTCATGCCATACTCTTTGTATGCTAAACTCTCTAAAAACGTTTTAAAACCCACAAAAATGAGCGTTCGACTCGCGGACCGTTCTTTCCAATACCCAATGGGGATAGCTGAAAACATGCTCATAGAAGTCGGAAAATTTGTTTTTCCTGTTGACTTTGTAATCTTAGAAATGGAAGAAGATAACAAGGTACCACTTATCCTTGGTAGACCTTTCTTACACACAGTTGACGCTATAATTAGAGTAAAGCAAAAACAACTCAACCTTGGAGTTGGAGAAGATAGAATTTCTTTTTCTATCGACGAAGCAATGAAACACTCGTACTCTAATGACAATACTTGTTTAAGTATTGATGTCATTGAAGAAATCGTTGAAGCCGATTTCGATGCTCTTCTTGATGAAGGAAGCGAAATTTTGTATTCTATCGAAGGAACCATCCTCGAAGAAGAACTTTTTGCTGAATTTGATGCCTTCATAGCCGACCATACTGATGAACCAATCGAAACAATCAAAGAAGAAATCGAAACACCATTTGAAACCATAACTTTCGAAACCGATTTCAAAGTTAAGAAATCTGTCGAAGAACCCCCTACAGATTTAGAACTTAAACCTCTTCCTGAACATCTGGAATATGCGTTTCTTCACGAAGAAAAATTACTCCCTGTAATTATTCCATCCCAACTTTCAGAAGAACACAAAGACGATATAATTGACGTTCTCAAGAAGCATAAACAAGCTTTTGCTTGAAAAACTTCTGACATTCCTGGCATATGCCCATCGTTTCGCAAACACAAAATCCAAATTTTGGATAACAAGAAACCAATTGTTGAAAAACAACGAAGATTAAATCCTAACATGAAAGATGTTGTTAAAAAAGAAATCCTTAAACTCTTAGACTCTGGAATAATCTACCCAATCGCCGATAGACCATGGGTTAGTCCTATTCATTGTGTACCTAAAAAGGAAGGTATCACTGTAGTAACTAACAAAAATAACGAATTAGTACCAACACGAACCATCACCAGATGGAGAGTTTGTATTAATTATCGAAAACTAAATGATGCAACCGCAAAAGATCATTTTCCTTCACACTTTATGGATCAAATGTTAGAAAGACTCACAGGAAATGAATACTTTTGTTTCCTCGATGGTTTTTCTAGATACTTTCAAATCCCAATAATCGATCCTATGGATCAAGAGTAAACCACGTTTACTTGTCCATTTGGAACATACGCTTATAGGCGCATGCCTTTTGGTCTATGCAATGCACCTGCTACTTTTCAGATGTGTATGATTGCGATCTTTCACGATATGATTGAAGAATCAGTCGAAGTCTTCATGGACGATTTCTCCGTCTTTGGAAATTCTTTCGACAAATGTATAAACAATCTTGATAAAATATTAGCACGATGTAAAGAAGCAAATCTTGTGCTAAACTGAGAAAAATGTCACTTTATTGTTAAAGAAGGAATTGTGCTAGGACACAAAGTGTCTGGAGCTGGCCTTGAAGTTGACAAAGAAAAAATAGACGTGATCTCAAAACTCCCACCACCTACTAATGTTAAAGGCATTAGAAGTTTCTTAGGTCATGCCAGTTTTTACCGTCGATTTATCAAATACTTTGCGAAGATCGCAAGACCTTTAACTCAGCTTTTAGAGAAAGAAAGAACGTTCGATTTTAACGACGAATATCTTTCAGCATTCAAAACACTTAAAGAAAAACTTACATGCACACCCATTATTACAAGCCCTGATTGGAACCTTCCATGTGTGCTTATGTGTGACGCAAGTGAACATGCCCTTGGAGCCGTCCTTGGACAAAAAGATGGTAAACAATTTCATCCCATCTATTTTGCAAGTAGAACTCTTAACGCAGCCCAACAAAATTACACAATTACGGAAAAAGAACTCATGGCTGTAGTTTACGCGTGTGACAAATTTCGATCATACCTCGTATTGTCAAAAACGATAGTTTACACCGATCACTCAGTAATAAGTGTGAAAACACATATCCTTTTACCACTTATTTCCAATAATAACATGACCAAAACGTTTATTTTATGTCGTAAAAGTCGGAATTATGCGTGGTTTGTGTTTTTATTGTGTTTTAGGACCAAAAGATGAAAAAGGAAGAAAACATGGGCTATCACGGGCTTTTATCGAAGAAAAAGACTAAAGACGAAGTCGAAAGATCGAGGATGCAAAAAGAACGGAAGTCCAAGGCCAATTCTGAAGATTTATCGAAGAAAAAGTCTAAAGACGGAAGTTTATTGAAGTCGAAGAACTCAAGTCTAATTATAGAAGAAAATTATAAGACAAGTTCAACTTATATCGACAAATCCCGAGACGACGTCGAGAAAGACAAAGAAATTAAATCGAGTCGAGACGAGAAGAAAGGAAGAAGAAAGCTTAAGCACTTAATCTCCCCACCTCCTATGAATACCCTCCTAATATGTCATTAGAAGGGTGGTTAGTATTAGTTAATTAGTTTTGATTTAATTTTTAGTTTTTAGTAGGTAATTAGTGTGTTTATTTCTCTCTCTAGCTTTTTCTTCAAGTTATCTTAATCATCATCTTAATCTTGTAGCTTTGAATCTTAAATCTTCAATTTAATCAAGTTTTTTATTTAATTCTCATTCTACCTTTCTTAATCTTTTGGTGATTTAATTAATCATGTAGTTGATTTCATCTATTTGATTATGTGATTGATTTATTCTTGTGATTGATCTTAGAGTTTTGATGTGGTGAATGTTTTGAGCTTATTGCGATTGTTGATATATTAATGTTTGGCTTATTGTTGATTAAGTTGGTTTGATAGATTAATAGATTTGATTATTAGTTGATTTTAAATGTTTTGATTATTTAGTGTTTTGGCAGTTTTTAATTTGTGGCTTATTTATTTCTTCTTAAAATTTATTTGGTTAAAGTTTTGGTTAATTGCTTGTTTGGTTCGTGCTTATTCGTAGCTTATCTCTTTAGTTTTGATATTACTGATTATCTGTATCTGTTCTCTAACTTCTTCGGAAAAGGGTTTTATATTCTGAAAACATCCCTTTTCTCTGAAAAGGTTCATTTATCCGAAAATCCCATTTTTCTAAAAACCGTCTTTATTCCGAAAAACCCAATTTCTCTGAAAACCTCTTTTTTCCGAAAATCCCATTTTTCTGAAAACGTCTTTATTCCGAAAACCCCAATTTCTCTGAAAAAGTAGTTATTCCGAAATTTCCCTTTTCTCTGAAAAAGTCTTTATTCCGAAAATCCCATTTCTCTGAAAACTGTCTTTATTCCGAAAAACCCAATTTCTCTGAAAAACTCTTTATTCCGAAAATTCCCTTTTCTCTGACAAAGTCGTTATTCCGAAAATTCCCTTTTCTCTGAAAAGTTTTATTATTCCGAAGATTTCTCTGAATTTGCCACTTTTTCCGAAATGATTGATTTTCCCATTTTCCACTTTTTCCCATTTTTCCAACCTTTCCCATTTTTATAAATGCACGTTTTATTATTTATATTGTTTTGTTTTTATTAGTTAATTGCTCTTAGCCTATTGTAATTATTTTGCGCATTTACCTTTTATGTAGAATAGATAACCAAACCATTTTATTTTCCACCAAGAACGACTGAGTCGCACTTTCTACTAGTAATCAATTCGAAAAGATCGGTTTAACAAACTTTCATAACTAAGTGAAAACCTAGTTATTAACAGCTTTAAAATAC